>CM044441.1:67573939-67617058 GCA_024363595.1 Xenopus borealis
ATATATATATTGTAAACCATAGTAATGTTTCTGAATAAAACATACACCTTTTACCAGTACAGGGTAATTTACATACAAAGAAAACACTTACATTTTTTTGGTGTTATTATACCTTTAGCGGGAACGTTATCTAAGAACGTTAACAAAATAATGTTGACTACGGCGTGACCCTCTGGACAAATAACAGATCATCAGTATACAACATATCTTACTGCATTCTTGAGCCCCTGAATTCTTGAGCTAGTCTATCATCACCAAGTCTAACCAGACTACTTACAATATCTATTTTCAGGTATCTTTGTGGATTTCTCCATCCTTCTGTAGTGCAATAAAAGAGGGAGGGTGAATGGCATAATGTGCCAGATATTTTGTCGCTGTTGTCCCTGATAATAAGCACTCCATCCTCCCCCACACAAAAACCTACCTGTTCATCTTTGCCCCTGCTTTCACATAACCCCAATATTTACCCTTCCCATGACCTCCACAACATGCTCCTTCATGCCCATTTAGACACTTGTGGCTTCTGAAAACAAATTGTTAAGTGGTTGTTCTATTTTGGTGTTCCAGTGATTCTAAGAATTCCCCATTCCACCTACATGCCAAGGTATTGAAGCTAAAGTCAGCTATCAGAAATCCTTGAATAAGGTTTCTATACCAGAATAATGTAGAAAGAGTGTAAAGAGTAGTGCATTACATTTCATCTGAATGTAATGATGTGTCTTTTCCTGTATGGAAATACATTCCTATGAGTAATTTCCGAATTCAAAATGGAAAGGTTTTTATAAAAAAAAGTATCTTTCTAAGATATTTGAGAAATATGCATTATTGATTTCTGTTAGCTAGTCTCATATATATAGATGTGGAAACACAGAAAAAATCATATCTCTTAATAATATTTGGGTAGTTTCTACCTACCTGACCAATAGTGTATTAAGGCTTATGTCAGATTAAAGGGGTGAGCCACCTTGAAGTTAACTTTTAATGTGTTATAACATGGTCAATTCTAAGAAAGTTTTACATTTTTTAAATAGTTGTCTTTTTCTTCTTGTTTAAGCTTACAAATGGGGGTCACTGACCCCATCTAAAAAACAAAGGCTCTGTAAAGCAACACGTTTATTGTTTCATATATTTACTATTTGTCATCTTTCTTTTCAAAGCATCTCCTATTAATATTCCATTCTCTTTTTCAAATCAGTGTAAGGTTGCTAGGGTAATTAAGGTCCTAGCAACCAAATTGGTGAATAAAAGCTAAACAACTCAAAAACTACAGAATGAAAACCATTTGCAAATAGTCTCAGAATATCACTCTTTACATCATACTAAAACTTAATTTAAAGGTGAGCAACCCCTTAAATTACATTTTTGTGACTTATAACCATGGCAGCTACATAAACAAAATGTGGTTTGTAATATGTGGGAAAAAGCATAAGAGAATAAGGATATGATAACTGTATCCTTTTGGTTTATTGCTTTGAGAAAGCAGTTGAGAGACCATTAACTAGGTTAGGTTTTATGCCCCCTTCTTAAATATGCCTGTGTACATTTAATAAACAAATTGAATATTTCAATATTCCATTTCCTATTCCACTTATGTGTGAATAGTAGGAGGAGCTTGTCAGTCAAGGTATTACTACTGGAAACATAAATTTCTCCATGTTTTGTTATGACCTGCACTTATATGGGATCCTTGAAATCCAACGTGCACGGCTACGTGTGCGGCTCTGCCTCCGAGGTTGCGGCATAAACAGTACTACAATTTCGTGTGATGCACATGTACACTGTTTGATGGTGGTGGAAGGTTATTATATACTTTGTTCCACAAAAGATAAAAATCACTAATGGGATATTAACTAATACACTGATAGTGTAAAAATTACTTCACATTGCTGGGTGTATCACACCTGCCTTGAATACTACACTATATTTCTACTTTTTGTTTTTTTGTCTCCCCTTGTTTTGAGGTACGGTTAGCAACATTCCTTTGGTATTTCGCTTGATTACTCCTGCTGGGAGCCAATAGGCCCCCTGACATTATAATTGGGCCATGGACCCCACTGAGGAAGCTATGCCGGATGTCGGAAGTGCCCTCCTGGTGCTGACTTCCCGCAAAATTATGAGGCTCAGAAAGTCCGCATTGGGCAAGTACTTGATATACTCCTTTCTGGTATGCCTCCCGCTTCTCCGGTCGCAGGCAATCCTCCCGCTCCTGTTGCTCCTTCAGTAGCAGTTGCTTCAGCTGGTGAGCCGCACATTCCTCCTCCACCTCGCTATAAGACGGACCCACAAGTCTGCAGAGGGTTCATTACCCAGTGCCTTATTTAGTTTGAATTTCAACCCTCACAATACACTAGAGCGGGCTATGTGATGTCTTTTTTGGAGCACAAACCACTAGAGTGGGCAACACCTCTCGGGGAGAAGAATTCCCTTCTGACCGTCGATGTGACCTAGTTCCTCCAGACATTCTGAATTGTGTTTGATGCCTGTGTCGCTATTGCCACATCTCGGCACGGGGGTTGGAGGGAATTTCATGGACGCTTTCTTTGCCCAATACATGGGTTTACCCCTCTACCCCTTATCTACTCTCTTGCAGGCTACTGTCATTGATGACGGACCTCTAACAAGTACAAAGTCTTTCCCCACAAGTACAAAGGCCATCCAAATCTATTTATTGGTTTCGCTAACTACTACCGACAGTTTATGAAGGGGTTCTCCTCCCATATTGCTCCTGTCTTGGCTCTCATCTGGAAGGGAGGAAAACCTAATGCCTGGCCCTCTCATGCTCTGGAAGCCTTCCAGTCCTTGAAAAACTTGTTTGCTTCAGCTCCTGTCCTTTTTTTGCAACCATTCTTCACTGAAGTAGATGCTTCCAACATCGGGGCTGGTGCTATCCTCTCTCAAAGACAAGTCGCTGATGGGAAACTTCACCCTTGTGCTTATTCCTCTAAAAATTTCTCTACTGCAGAGAAAAATTATGATGTGGGGAATGGTGAGCTACTTACAGTATCTCCCAGGCTCCAGAAACCTTAAGGCTGATGCTCTTTCCAGAAGCATTCTCCCTGAGAAGCGCATCAGTGAAGATCACAAGCTAATTGTTTCTCCCACGAAGATCAGTGCTTCCCTATTCCCACAACTGGCCAGCCAGATCCTATCTGTCCAGCTGTCTGCTCCGGCGGATAACCCCTTTGGTATGTTTTACATGGCACCTGAATTCCGCATACCCATCCTTCAGCAAAGTCATTGCTCCAAGCAAGCTGGGCATCCAGGTACTCAAAAGACTTTTTAGCTTTTCTCATACTCCATTTTTGAGATTGTTAATCCAGTGGCTGTCAGACTGCAGCTTCCCCCTGAGATGCAAATCCCTAATGTGTTCCATGTCTCTTTGGTAAAACCGGCCATCGTTAATCACTTTTCTATAGAACAGTCTCCACCTTCAGCTATCTCTGTGGACAGTCAACAGGAATACAAGATGGAGAAGATTTTGGAGCATGATATTCATGCTCCCCATATGGTAAGGGAATTTTACAAACAGTTTCTAAAGAAACCACGAGATGGTGGTCCAGTGGCCCCCCTTGGGGAGGGGGTACTGTCAGGAGCGCCCAATGGCTCCAAGATAGCTGCGCCCATGAACCACGTGGACTGACGCCGGTGTGATGATGTTACGCGCCCGGAGCGAAATACAAAATAAATGGACTCCAAGAATGCCACGCATGCCAGTTCGGTGATCAATTACAGGTTTTGTTCGGAAAAATCCTGGGTGTTATACTGATTACTGGACTTTTGACCCTGCCTGAACCTTGACCTTACTGGTTATCTTCCTGCCTTTTGGACTTCAGCATGGATATTGACCACGATTACACATGATCCTACTTTTACTGCAAACTTGGACTTTAACCCCTGAGGCTTCCTCCTTGGTCCTGACTACTCCTGCTGGGAGCCGATAGGGCCCTGGACACCCACCTAAGAAATAATTAATCCTTATTGTATAAAAAATTATCCTATTGCTTTTAAATAGTGTTTACATTATTTATTAGTAGACTAAAGATGTGGAGATCCAAACAGCAGGTCCTTTATCCAGAAAAGGGCTCCCAAGCATTCTGGATAACAGATCCCATACCTGTTCTGACAGATAGGTGTCAACTGAGACTCCTGTGAACCTTAGTAAATGAGAAGGTAACTCACCAAAGTATGATATAAGCCTATAGATAGGTCAGTAAATGCCTGAAATGTAACAGGTAAGCAGCCAGTCTCACACAGTGATGTCCAATGGACATTAGGGATGAAATACTCAAGGAAGTGCTAACTTGTCATAGCAAACAATCAAAGCTTTGTTTAACTTTGTAACAGGTATCAGACCAATAATGATTGACTGCTATAGGTGACTGCACTTGTGTACCTTAGCACCCTTATAAGTAAATGGGCCATATTGTGCTGTTTTTGCTAAAAATGTTGTTCTTCAGATGTTATCGTTTTTCTTTCTTCAAACTTTATATATACAGTTTCAGACCAAAGTTTATATAGATTATTATTGACATTGTCTAAGCACAGCATATGCATATAATGATTTTTTGGCTATCCTAGGACAACAGGAAATATTACACAACTCCAGTAGCAAAGATTTAGATATAGGCATTGTTAAAATTCTGGTTTAAGTGTGTCAAGTGACATGCAGATTATTTAACTGTGAAGTGGAAATCCTATAGTTTATCTTGGGAACAAAAACGCTTTATTGACTCTTAAAATTTAAGTAATTAACAGACTATGATAAATTTAGTGTGATAACTGATTGCAAGGCATCAACAGCTTGTAAGGATCTCATTTTACTTTGCAAATTGATTTTAAAACAAATGACCCATTTTTATTTAATGACAGCTGAAAAGTGGCATTTAAGAACACTCAATTACCTATTGTTCAATAAAGTGTACAGTACAGGAAACACACTGGTAATTTCAATGAGGACAGTTTTAGTCTATGTGCCCCTAGAGAAAAGAAAGTGTGAAATTGTATTTTTTTAAATACTATATCTGTATGAATTTGTGCTGATTATTGTAAATGTTAAAGGAGAGAAGAGAAGATGCTCTTTAGTGTTTGAATCATCCTAACTCCTTCAAACTGTATTTACATAGAATTGTGCTTGATTAAAAACAAATACTGAAATAATTAAAATAAAATTCCCAGCACAGTGGCTAAGTGGCTGCAGCTTACTAGTATGAGCAGAAATCTATTTTTACATGGTTTTCTGAAACCAAAGAGGCAATCGTGTTCTCTTTTACATCATTTATGCAAATCTAGTCATTAGTATGTACTGCTAAGCATTGTGTAACTGCAGTGATTTGCTTAAATTGTTTAGGTCCTGTCCAAATTACAAAGCTGATTTGGAATCGTAGTGCATAATAGTTCATTACAGCTGAAGGAGCTGAATACAAATAGTGTAAATCATTTTTCGCTTATAATTCCACTTGGCAGGGTTTACTGTAAAATGTTGTCAATATAATTATGAATGAATGCTCTCATGAAGCACATATAGGTTAAACAGGGTTTTTAGTATAATAGCACAATTTGGAAACGCAAGTTTATAAAGAAGCAAATATTGACAGAAAGTTGCACCAACTATTGTTGGCATTCTACCATCACAGAATCACCATACAGCATTTAAATAGTGACTTAGACAAAAGAAAATGTTATTAAGTTAATTTAAAGCCCTTGTGCACAAATGTATGTGGGTAAGACATACATGAACCTGCTTTGTAAGCATTTAGCGCTTTGTTGCCTACAGGATGCATCTATGCATTTAAAGTTTTTTACAGGTGACAACCGCAATAGGGTGGCATTATGCCCAGAAACTGACATTCTTACTAAGTAACATACATACTAAGTTAGGTTGAAAAAATTTACAAAACGCATTTAAGTCATTGGACGTTTTTACGAGCGTGACAATATTTATGCCTGCAACAATTTTTCTCACTCCAAATGCATTACAGTCAATGGGTGTTTTTTTCTATTTGTGATTTCTTTTGTCCTAATACATTAAAGTCAAGGGGCGCTTTTTCATATTGCAACTTTTTTTCTCATAATGCATCAATCAAGTCAATGTTTGTTTTTTCTTATGGTAGATTTTTGTCATAGTGCATTAAAGTCAATAGACGTTTTTCTTATGGTGACTTTAAAGTCAATTGGTGTTTTTTCTTATGGGTGTTTTTTTCTTGGCAAATTTTTGCTGCAGTTTCATGAATAAATTTGCACATGGCAAAATTCAGATTTCGTGCAAATCCATGACTGGAAAATAAATTCGCTCATTGCTAATTATGAGCTATCTTCCATAACCCTGTATTCCTTCCCTTGCTAAAAAGCCACCGAACCCCTTCTTAAAGTTATCTAATGTATTAGCATGTACGACTGCTACAACTACTACGATTCAGGGAGAGATTTCCACACCTTCATGCTTTCAGTTTAAAAAAATCCATTCTGAAAATTTAGATGGAACCTCCTTTCAGAATGGGTGCCCTCTTGACAGGTGGAAGAACCTACTGGTAAATAAATCCTTAAATAAATACATTGTTTGATGCTGCTGACTGCCATTGCTTGCTACAGCCAAGTTTGTTATCCACAAGAACTAAAAGGTCCTTTTCCATTATGGATTTGCCTAGTGCAGCCTATCACTCTGAAAAAAGAAAAGTTGCCAGTGTTTTTTTGTACTTTGAAGCATTTTTGGCTTACAGAATATGATGCATGTGACAGAGGATTGAGGAAGATCTATGTACTCCAGGACTGGACTGAGAATTAAAATAGGCCCTGGCATTTCAGGTACACAAGAGGCCCATCAGCCCACATAGAGGCCCAAACAGCCCCCACCAGCCCACTAAATACTGACTTTATATGGGACCTTATAGCAGCCCCTCTGGCATTTGCCCTAACCCACAAATGGCCAGTCCGGGCCTGATGTACTCCATTGCACTTCGCCTATCTGAACTGGCGAAGACAGTTCAGTAAAATCTGCATTTTAGTAAATTTGTGGAATAACGTCCATTCACCAGAGCAAAAAGTTGCCTGGTGATAGAGTAAATTTGCCCCAAAGTCTGAAAGGAGCAGGATACCCCTTTGTTTGACGTGAGATTGCTGAATAGTACATAAAGGACATGTTTTGCCTATGTTTTTTATTATTTCTTGAACAGTGATAATAGAGAAACTGAAGTTGCTCCATTTTTGGTCCTTGAGGGGTAGATAAATAGAGTTTCATTGCACAGATAATCCTACAGCATCATGGGCTCCTGCTAACAAAATTATCACAACAAAGGGAAGGGGGCTGTATACTGGTGATATAACTATACCTTGCAAAAAAACAAGTATTGAATAATTTCAACTACTCTTTTTGGTCTGTTTAGCTCAAAAATAAAAATTGGCAAAAAGTATATTTGGCACAAACCATATTCATTGCACTATTCATATTGAAAAATAGGGAATGCTGTCTCTTTAAATATTTGCAGCAACTTGCAATGTCTTGATTATTGACAAAAATTTAGATATAAGATGGATATGAACTGTAATGCTTTGTGACTTGGTGGAACATAGTAAGATGTGCATATTCTGCAACTGTCTCTGGAACATGTCAATAAGCAAAGATTTAAGCCAGTTGATGACTTTGCCATCCAATACACTGCTTGTTTCAGGTGCTTTATTAAAAATGTATGGTTCACAGGAACATGTTCTGCAGACTCTGTCCCTTGACACTACAAAGCCATGTAATACTAGTAGGGCTGTTTCAGTACTGTGTTCTAAATGAAATAGGTCAGTTATTAAAACTTGATAACAAAAGTTGTTTTGCTATCAGTTTCACAGTGCCTTTTTATAGAAAAAGAAAATGTGAAACGGGTTGATGTGTACTGAAGGCAGTAGTTATATAATATGAAGGGACCGGCACACCTTTCTTTTGGTAAAGAAATAAATGTGTCTTTATTCACAATGCATCATCCAACGTTTCGGCCCCCAGTGGGGCCTTTATCAAGCATCCTTGATAAAGGCCCCAGTGGGGGTCGAAACGTTGGAAGATGCATACAAAGGTGTGCGGATCCCTTTATATTATTATATAACAAGACTTGAATTGAACGATTCGAACAAATATTATTCGATCGAAAATGGACTTATTCAAACGAAAAACCCCTTGAAATTTGTAGGTCAAAGTTTTTTTTCTAACTTCGAAATTCGTAAATCTGCCCCTTAATGTTCAAATTCTTGACTTTATGTGCATGCATTGTCACATGCATGTGCATAATAACTGAATGATGTGAAGAGAAGAGAATTTTCAAATAAAATGTATTTCAAATTGAAATTCAAAGTACTGTCTCTTTAAAATCCTTCGAATTCGACACTTTGCCACCTTAAAGCTGGCCGAATTTCCATTTATCCTATGGGGGACCTCCTAGAGCCTGTCAGTTCTATCGAAAATGGCCCCCCAAAAAAATTCAGTGGTTTTTTTAGTTCCAAATTGCACAATTAGTAAATCTGCCCCTTAGTGTTACACCACAGATACCCACACTGGGAGCTCCCTCCTGGTGCAGACAGCTTAGGGGCAGATTTATTAATGGTTTAGTTTCTAAGTGAAAAAACTTAGAAATTCGACCATCAAATTTTTTAGGGGGGCATTTTTGATAGGTTTGAACGATTTGAACAATTTCAACCAAAATCCTTCGAATTTCGTAAAATTTACAGGACAGGCACTGGGAGGTCCCCCATAGGGTAAAAAGAAGCCTCAGCAGCTCCCCATCTTCTTTTCTGCTGATTCACTGCTCATGCTCTGTGCTGCAGTCAGTTACTTAGGTTAGGGACAGATGAACAAGATGCAGATTATATATAATATGAATGACATTGCTAGCACACCACAGTGCATGGAGCAAACAGCTTACCTAGCCACATATAGGCAGGAGGTTACTGCACAAAGTTTCTAGGTTTCTCCCTTTCTCCCTCCCTGTTTAGGTAAACAGCTAAAGTGTATAAAGAGAAAACTTTGTACACTAACCTCTTACATACATGTTAATAAAGTACTCTGTAAACTGTATGTCATACACTTTACTGGCCTCTTTAAAAGATATTACACAAGTAGAAAACGGTTAGTCCAGTGCTCCAAAATGTTTTTGCGTTTATGAACTGTGCTACACAACCATAGGTAGCTATTTTCCATATTCCATGAGCCAGTGTTATTTTTCAGGCCCACAGATATTTATTGAATATAGTTTTTCAGGTTTAATTGACAAACTTATTGTAGGGTATTGTAAGTAAAGCAGTATATATCTTTTCTACAAATGGATATGAATACAGTGTATGACAGTGGTACTTAAATGATGGATGACGTTCAATGTTTTCCTCATAGATTGTGTATATCACTCTCTAAGTAAAATACAGTGTTTATAAAAATATTAGTTTAAAAGTATAATATTAGACAGACATTTGTGGAATGTTATAGTTGCATGTGTATATTGATTGTTATGCATGTCAGTACAGCTCATAAATCTCAGGAATACTTAGTACTTAGCACTATAGTAAATGGAATCATATCCCTTTTTATTGTATACAGTATATCATTCTTCCTTTAGTAGGTAGGAGAATGCCATATTGTTAAGGATTGGCAACTTCAGTGGTAGGTGCAGGATTTATTCAGTTATTTTCAGTCTGGACAGTGGAATTTGATCTTTCTAGAGAATAAGGTTCCTATTTTTCTTGTTTCATTGTATTATTATATTAAGTAGTGATGGACGAATCTCCCGTTTCCGACGCGCGTCGCATCGTTTTCGTCGCGCCGCGCGCCGTTTTCGGGCGCGTCGCGTCAAAAACGATGCGCGGCTCGTTTTTCTGGCGTCATTTCGCTGGCGAATCGCTAATTTATTCGCCAGCGGCGAATCTCGGGAATTCGCTGCGAATTCGCCCCTGGCGAATAAATTCGCCCATCACTAATATTAAGTAAATATTTTCTGTTTTCTGGCCAAATGACTGCTTTGTGTTAGTTAAACTGGGCCAGTCACCTATGTACTCAATCTTTTTCTAATTTTGCTGGTACTGTGGTAATGAAGCTGCATTATTTTAATCAGTCTATAGGAATGCATGGCTAGATATGTAAAAAAATCACCCATTTGCCTTTTCTTGGCACTATATTTGTATCACATAGCAGTTACTTGTAGATTCTGTGACTATCCATCAGAATGGACATTTATAGAAATAAGAGATCTGCATTTTTATTAAAACAACTGACCTTATTTGCCATCAGTCACCTATAATATAATTCAGCATTGAAATCCTAAGCATTCTAGTTGAGCTGTTTTGTGCTTATTTATATTGCACACTGCAGTTGTATTAATATCACCCAATAACATTGTTCATTAGCTAGTAAGTTCTGGATTTAACTGTGACTTTTTTACTTTCTGTAATCAGAAAGGGGCAGATTTATGAAAATTTGTTTAATCCAGAGGGATTCCCAGCAGTCCAAATTTTATCATAGTTACCAACACTTCCATGACTGTCAGGAAATTTGTACTGACAGTCAGGAAAGTGTTTTAATGAACTGGCACATATACAGAGAATTTCCTGCTTTGACAAATCTGTCAATTCATCAAAAGTGATTTGACTACTTTAAGCTGCCGTTTAAACTATAACACCCTAATAACCTAAAAATGTTAACACAGTTAAATTCGATGGGTGAGTTTTCAATTTGTTTTCTGTACTACTTCAGTGCAAAGTTTAACTGAAAAAAGTTGTGGTACATAATAAAGTGCACAAGATATTATACATAAAAAGAACAAAACAATCTTCAAAAACATATAAAAATAATGGTGACCATACATAGGGCAACCTGGTTAGTATCATAATTTGACAATTATACAGGTATGAGACCTGATAAAGATAAAGGATCTTTCAGTAATTTGGATCTTTATCCTTTAAGGGGCACATTTACTAAGGGTCAAAGTGAATATTCAAATTAAAAAAATCCAAATTACAAAGTAATTTTGGGCTAGAAATTGAAAAATTTTGAAAATTCGACAAGTCGAATATTTGAAGTATTGGCCCTTTAAAATACTTTGTATTTGACACGTTGGCACCTTAAAGCTAGGTCCTAGGTATTCAAAGGATTTTGAGCAAAAACAAATCGACGTGATCGAACTATTTTCGATCAAAAATGGACCATTTGATCGAACGATTTTCATCCAATCGAAAACGGACCTATTCGATCAAAATAGGTACATTTTTAATTTTTTCACTTCGAAATTCGACCATTAGTAAATCTGTCCTTTAGTCTACTAAAAAGCATTTAATCCTTAATTAAACCCAATAGAATCGTTTTGCTCTTAATAAGAATTAATTATATCTTCGTTTGGATTAAGTACAAGGAACTATTTCATTAATACAGAGAAAAAGGAAATCATTTCAAGAAAACATATTATTTGATTATAATGGAGTCTATGGGAGACAGCCTTTCTGTACTTTGGAGCTTTACACACCAAAAATTTTGGGGTATGTGATAAAGTGCATATAGGTTACCAAGTCAGGAAGATCTTTAAAAATATAAAACACGTAAAGATGACCATATACAGGGTCACCTGGTTAGTATCATAATTTGACAATTATACAGGTCTATAGTAGACAGGCTTTCCATAATTTGGAGCTTTCTGGATAACAGATTTGCAGAAAATGGATCAAATACCTTATTATTTACTTTGAATTGCGCATTTGAAAAGCAACACAGATAAATTAATATCTTTTTTCCATTGATTTAGGTTGATGACCTGAACGAGGCCTGAGCAGAAGAGCTTCTTCAATTAATAATTCCCATTTGAGAAGTGGTGTTAGCAATCAGGATATTTTCTTAGATCTTGAATTGTCACTCTACCACCCACCCACCCACCAAGTTGCTACACATGCCTAAATGGATGGACAATATGGTTCAGATCAGCTAAATGTGGGCATATATTGTCACCTTTATTCTGCTTTTATACATTAACAAAGCACTGTAAAACGTAACACCAAACATTGAAAGAGTAAATAAGCATCAAAATACTTTCTCTAGATATAAACTAAAAAGAGATCACATATAGAAGGGTATTGTGATATAGTTCAAGAAAAACATGCCATTTGTAACAAAATGATTTCTGTACAAATAGTTCTGTAATGTAAAGTGAAGTTGACTAAAAAGGAAGTCTGTTATGCCAGACAAAAATATTCGGAGAGTATATAAAATGATGTGTAAGACAGATGAGGTGAGAAGTATTGTACATTTTGTTTGATTGCTGTTTCTTGTTTTTTTAATGTTCTTTTAAAAAAAGTCTGTATCTGTTGCAGTCTCTTAAGGATTTTAGATAAAACGGAAGGTTTTATCTTTGCATGTCTATAAGCAGTGAAAAACTCAAGAGACCTAAACCTACAGGCAATTCAAATAAACTAAATCCGATCAAGGTAATATCAATGCTAGAATTAGAGGCAACCCCAGTGAGAATATCAATAACAACATTAAAACAGCAGGTTTCTACTGCAATCAATAGACAGTATAAACAGAAAAAATTAAGTCACAAAGTGATAATAGATAAAAGCTCCGTACTCATTAAAATTCTGTTTGTCTTTGTAGCTTTTTATCAGTGTACCTATATATCTATGCGAGTGTATCAAAGTTTATAATTTAAAAGAATGATAAAATAATCTAATTAATTTCCGGTGTCATTTCACATATTTCTTTCAAGTTAATGCTACAATATTAACAACTATTTGCAGTTTAATAAAATATTCTCATGTCCTATTAACTTTTCTATCTACTTCATAAAACAACTTTTTTTTATCAAATAGCAAAACTTCAAAAAGATTTCCTCTTTGATCTAAAACTAAAAATGAGGTTTGTTCCATTTATACTGTCTATAAAGCTGTTATTCACAGAGAATAGTATACACAAAATAAAAGATGACATTACTTTAATAGAATGTATAATTACTATTATATAATACTTGCATTTTACATTACTGGGGTTTTTTTTTTCTTTTTTAGTCACTGTTGGCTAATTATTAACAAAGTACTTAACAAAGTGTTAGTTTGTTTTTCTGATGTTTCTTGTTTTACCCGTTTTGTGGCCCCCCTGCCTTTAATATGTCTGCACATCTGGTCAATAAGTTACTATGCTCAGACAGGGCAGTTTTAGAAATCGGCCCACTAAAATTACAGGAGCTTTTTAACCTGTGCCTTAAGATAAGTGAATGATAATCCTGTACTGCTTAAAATGTAATATATGGCCACTGAGACTCTTATAGAGGAACGGTGCCTAAGGTCACAATCCATATGAATAAATAAAAAAATGAATAATAATGCCTCAAATTAACTTAGCTAAATACAACTTGATAACCACTTTTATTCAATGAATTCTGGTGGTACAAGAAAGTATATGATTGTAGACTCGTCAGAACGGTATTGGTATCTGTAGCCATATGTTTTATTATTTCCTGTAGCAAAAAAATATTTTTCAATTGTTTTCACCTTTTGCTGTTTTACTTCATTAGAGTAATATAGGAGTGGATCTTATGTGGGTGAATCATTAGTCAAAGGTATTTAGCTGAGAGATAGGCTTTTCAAAAGGTCCAACTGTAAAGTTTGCAAAAATGTTGCTGAAACTTTAATTTTTTAATTCCAGATTTACCACCACTTATAACCTATTAATTACTTTTGACCACATAATAGACATGGATATACCAGTTTGTTTATAGGTTTCAATACTGTAGTACTCTTGATGAATTTGGCAACGTCATCCAGTGTAATTTCTAAGGATCACTTTACTTTTGAGGCTGTGTGAAACTACAGTATTATTGATGATTTTGTGTTGCTAATAATTTGTGCCTCTTCCTCTAGTTTGGGTTGATCAATGCATGTAATAGTCAAGTTTATATGTTTTTTCTCTTTATAGTCATACTCCCCCTTTCATTTATCTATTAAGGGTCAAATTGAAAATTCAAATTAGATTTTTTGTATTTTTTATGGTCAAGATTCTCAAATCAAATCAAATCAAAATTGTGAATTTTCCAAGTTTTTATTTAAGTTTTTACTCAAGATTTACGACACTCTGGCCTTTTAACAAGTCAAATTTGACTATTCGCCTCCTAAAACCTGCTGAGATCATGTATAAGTCAATGGGAGAGGTCAAGGGACCAATTTGGACATATTAGCAGCCTTCCTGTGACATTACTACTCAACCCCCCTAGGCTTCCACCACCCTCCCTCCACACTCCTTCACCTCTGTTACTGATGAGGAAGTCTCAAAACTTTTGGCCTCCTCTCACCTTACCACCTGCCCGCTTGATCCTATTTCTTCAAAACTTCTCCGCAATACCAATCCTTGTCTAACCAAAGCCTTAACTCATCTATTTAATCTCTCGCTCTCAACTGGACTATTCCCGTCTCAACTAAAACACGCTCTTGTCACCCCCATTCTGAAAAAACCCTCTCTTGACCCCTCCAATCTTGACAACCTACTACCTATCTCTCTGCTACCTTTCATCTCTAAACTAGAGCACCTAGTCTACAACCGATTAACCTCTGACAATAACCTGCTGGACCCCTTACAATCTGGTTTTAAACCACTAATGACCTTTTAACAGCTAAAGCAAACAAAAATTTCTCACTACTAATACTGCTTGATCTCTCATCTGCATTTGACACTGTAGATCATCCTCTGCTCCTCCAGTTCCTCAAGGCTCTGTCCTGGGACCCTTATTATTTTCTCTATATATTTCCTCCCTCGGCAAATTAATCAGCTTGTATGGTTTCCACTACCACCTCTACGCTGACAATACTCAGATCTATCTCTCCTGATCTCAACCCAGAACTCCTAACTCATGTCTCCTCCTGCCTGTCTGCTATGTCTACTTGGATGTCCCAACGCTACCTTTAATTAATCCTCTCCAAAATGGAAATGGTTCTTTTTCCTCCAAGTAACAATCAGTAACATCCCAGAAGTATCCATTGTAGTTAACAATTCCACTATCACCCCGTCTCCCCAGGCCCGGTGCCTTGGGGTTATCCTAGAGTCTGCCCTGATGTTCACTCGTCATATCCAGTCACTTGTTAAGTCATGTCACTTCCACCTAAGGAAAATATCCAAAATACGATCATTTATCACGCAAGTTGCTGCCAAAATTCTTATTCACTCTCTTGTCATATCGCGTCTAGACTATTGTAACTCTCTTTTAATTGGTCTTCCCCTCCAGAAACTGTCACCTCTCCAGTCCATAATGAACACTGCTGCTAGGCTTATACACCTCAGCAACCGCTCTTCCTCTGCGATGCTATTCTGCCAATCCCTACACTGGCTTCCACTGCCCTTCAGAATTAAATTCAAATTAATGACCCTGACATTCAAAGCACTTCATAACTGTGCCTCCCTACATCTCTGAACTAATCTCCATATACTCACCCAACTGCTTACTACTCTCTTCTACTGACCTGCTACTCAACTCTTCTCCCATTACCTCCTCACATGCTCGCATTCAAGACTTTGCAAGGACTGCACCCCTCCTCTGGAATTCTCTCCCACGGTCTGTCCGTTTACAGTACTACATCTCTCACCCACTTTACTCTGATCTTGCCCACTCCCACACCTTGTGTATCATTCGCTTCCCTTTAGATTGTAAGCTTTTTCTGTTCAGGGCTTTCCTCACCTCCTGTATCGGTATTTATTGTGATGTATGTAACTCCATATTTATTGTGATGTATGTAACTCCTTATGTTCTATAGATGTAACTCATGTGATTTAGTTGTATAATCACATTCACTTTACAGCGGTATGAAATAAGTTGGCGCTATAGAAATACATGTTAATAATAATAAAAATAATAATAATTTTATGCAATATCTTTTATAGAGCCCTACATTGTCTGGGGGGTATAGTTTTCCTTTAAGTAAAATAATTAGGAAATGCATTGCATATGATGTATATATGTTTTCAGCATTATGTCCAAGCCCTGATCACATGTATGAAGTAGACCTAATGTTGAACTTATTTATGCATTCAATTGTTAAACATTAAAAAAGTTTAAACAAAAACATGCCCCCAAAATTTTTTTTTTATATAATATACATAAATGATTAAACAATACATACATTAAAAAATACAACCATTTCTACAGTAGCTCTCTTTCATTCCATGCAGGCAGGGTTGGACTGGAAGAAGCCACTCGGATTAGTGGTGCAATGTTTTCAAGAAAAACTCTATGGGGGTTATTTACTAAACTTGTAATTTATCTCATATTTTATTAAAAAAAAACACAACCAAATTCCCATGCCTGATTTTAGCTTTTTTATTAATAAAAAACTGATATTATTGGATCGTGAAAAAATTATAAAATTGAGAGAAAATTTGTATTGTACAATTTTTTTCAGCTTCTTCAATGAATCGCTCAATTTATTTTTGAGTTTTTGCACAAACAACCCTAAATTTTTTTTGAGAGTTTTGGTCCCAAAAACTCAGAATAAATTTGACGTTTAATAAATAACCTCCTAAATGTTCAGTTGCCTTTGATTGAATTCTACTAGATACTGTATATCATGACTAGGGATGGCGCGAACTGTTCGCGCGCGAACTTGTTCGCGCGAACATCCGCCGTTCGCGCTCGCCAAAAGTTCGCGAACGTCGCGCGACGTTCGCCTTTTGGGTTCGCGCATAGTTGCGCGACTATTTTCAGCATTTCTATGGTGAATTTTTTCTGTGCTTCAGTGGCTGCGACTATTTTCAGCATTGATATGGCGTTTTTTTTCTGTGCTTCAGTGGCTGCGACTATTTTCAGCATTGATATGGCGAATTTTTTCTGTGCTTCAGTGGCTGCGACTATTTGATTTTTCAGATACATTTGTGCCCTTGATCCCCCTCTGGCATGCCACTGTCCAGGTCGTTGCACCCTTTAAACAACTTTAAAATAATTTTTCTGGCCAGAAATGTCTTTTTTAGCTTTTAAAGTTCGCCTTCCCATTGAAGTCTATGGGGTTCGCGACATTCGCGAACTGTTCGCGCGTTTGTCGCAAGTTCGCGAACGCGTCTGCGAACTTTTTTGCCGCGGTTCGCGCCATCACTAATCATGACCTGGATAAATGAGAATCTTCAAAGTCATATGAGACTGGGTTGGTTTCTCTTGATGTTCTCCAGAAATATTACAGTAGTTGACAGGAGAAGTCAAGTAGTTGCATCTTACAAATTCCCCTCTACTTCCCAAAAGCAACAGTGTGTGATTCTTCTGTTTTATGGAAGTGAATTTATTGGTGTAGTGTGATCTCAAACTCCAGTACAAATGGTAAATGTTGTAATACATATTTAACATTTTGTTTATGTTTTAATATGTTGATTTGGTGTTACTCTGTAATTGTTTATTTAAAAGAATTAGATGCATTTTTAATTCATAACATTATTTAAATAGTTTAACTACTTGCTAAATGCATTGTTCATGATAAAATAAATCTTGTCTTGTCATTTATTCCAACAAAAATGTTAAATAATGAGCTTTACACATGATAGACAAAACAGACACCCCATGCTGCTAGCCAGGAAATTGCATATTATGTAAGCATACATTCTGTTTTTCTAATAACTAGCCTACAATTGTACCATAGGTTGCTATATGTGAAAGTTGAACAATGCATGCAAAGGTTGATGGTGTAAGAAATAAATTACATTCTAGAGCCAGTCACAGGCTTACTAGTATTCGAGTATATCATTCTCTACTACGTGAGTAGTAGAGAATGATATACTAGGAGCTAGGACCTCAATTATGAGACCAGGAAATGAGGGTAGGTAACACATAGCTTTGATTGGCTGGATAACAGCAAATCAGGCTTGTGGGATTTGATACACACATCAGGGAAGGTAAATGATAAGCCCAAATTCACCAGAAACTAGAATCAGATACCTGGTCAAAAAGACAGCCATAAGCCAGGAGGTTCCTGGTTCACATTCCATTAGTGCTTTAAAAAGAAAGAAAAAGGGAATGTGTAGATGTGTAGAGAGTTATACATTATTTAAGGAGTTAGGCATCTGTTAATGGGTTCTCTGGTGGGATCCAGTGGTACAGCCAGATAACTATTAAACTGTAGAAAAAATTTAACATATGCATTATTAATACCATAAAATAGTTAATATTCTTCAAGTACATACATAGACAAATATGTTCAATGCAATGTGTATGCATTTAAACGGAATTCCCAAAGAAATGTTGCCAAACGTACCTCAAAATAAGGGGAGACAAAAAAACAAAAAAAGAAATATAGTGTAGTATTTCAAGCAAAATAGATTGCACCCAGTGTATGGATTAATTTTTACACTATCAGTGTGCTTTTTAGTATCCCATTAGTGGTTTTTTCTTTATAAAACCGAAAAGACAATTAATTTCCACCACCATCAAGCAGTGTGCAAGTGTATTATGTAAAAATCAAGTGTTGTTCAAAGTATACCCACACAATCTCGGGTTTGTTTCTAATTGTACTCACAAACGTTTTAGGTAAAATGCAGCATTTGGCTATGTTTCAAATTCTTCCGTCAAACTTCTGATCTAGATGAATAGCAATAAGAGCGGCATGTGCGGAAAAAGTATCTTAAAGTAATTTTAATAATAATATTGCACTTACAAAAAAGCCTTCTTAAAATCACGTTTCAAAGTTTGGTTGGAATCCCTGCACGGCTATACTTGCGGCTTTGCTTTCGAGGTCGCGGCACTGACACAGCGTTCTCCGGAATCCTCTGCGCCTAAGTCATTCTCTGCCAACTTGTCGCCTCTTTCGTGTAGCTCTGTGCACGGCTCCGTCACCAAATCCCGCAGAGTCACTTCCGACGCGTTTCGCCGTTTAATGGCTTCCTCATGGAAAAGTGCGGTCCCTCTCATGCTCGCTCTTTTACATCCGGAGAATTCAAGTATTGTCCAACTTTATTTAAAACGTCCTAAAAATGTCCATTATACCTTGATTCCATAAAATACATTGTTGCAATATCCTATCCCATAATTGTCATTCTGTAACAGGTGTGTAGCGACATTAAGGGGAAATTGTGTTAAAAATAATAGGAAGGAGAGAGGAGAGAACCCTGGTTACTACTGTTTTTTGGAAGACAAAAGTATTACACTGTGGTTTGAACCTAATTTTTGTAATTAATGTGTATGCATATTCTAGACAGACAATTCCTAATGGAATCGAGATTCATATATTGAAATATATTGGTCCTTTATCTGCATCAAATCCATATGATATGATTGCTGTATACATTTTCCAGAGCCTCAGGTGCACATATCCACTATGTAACTACAACAGCCAAATATGTGATTGCTTTGAAATAGAATGTTATATAATATGAAAACATGTAAAGTGGATTGAGAATTCAAGTCTCCTTGATTTATAGCTGCCATTGGTATTACAGTCTGTGTAAATTGTAAAGTGATATTTTTACCATCTGTTTTCATTGGCAATATTTTTCTTAGTAAGCAAAGTAAATCTTTTAGCTCTGTTTAGGACTGAGTAGGGGTAACTGATTAGGAATGCAGGTCAATAGAGCAACCATGGATATGAATTATCTGGGCACTGTTATTTGCTTTCTAAATGTAAATTGCAAGCTGCTAAGTATGGGAAAAGCTTCCATTTCAAGTTTTGTTTTTTTATATTTAAGATGCTCCACCTGTGCGCAGAGATCACTAGAACACTGTAACTTATACTTTAGGATTATAATACAAATTAATTAAACATGGTACCAGAAGTAATAAATGTCTTCTCTAATGAACTGAAGTCAGTCATTATTATCCCATATCATAATGATTGTTCATATCCTTTGTCCTGCGTGAAACTGATTTTCTTACAAGCACAATAGAAGCCAGATTACTTAAATGTTCTCCTTTAAACTTAAGAAAGATTGATAATAGTTTTCATTCTGTAGAGATTTATTAAAAAGGAATGCATCAGTTGTATAAGTGTTATGTGTGGATTGTGACACGTTATGGTTGGGATTGGTGACTTTTTGTGGGAAAGATTATTGGCTCCTATATCTGCCTTTTTAACTTGTTTGGTTTAGCAAAAAGTTTAGGAGACATTAGAATTGCCAGATATCCATGTATATTACACACTGCCTCCTTCTGGAAAATAAAGGCCTACATCAAAAAAATGAATAATTAATGTTATTTAATCACCTAGTAATTTCTCAGACTTTTTAAAGTTTCTGAACTCTAAAAATCACTGTAACATAGAGTAATTAAGGGATACCTTTTTTTTTTGCCTGCAACTAAAAGACATTTTGTGAACTGCAATTTTCCTGGTGAGGAATAGTTTACCAGAATGCCTTGATGTCTAGCGGAAACATATCTTTCAGGCATTCTATTAATTCTTCTTCCAGTTGTAATAACCTACAGTAAAGCAATCGGTTCACTGTTTTATCCTGCACCTGTTTGTACAATTTTATACTAAAACCAGAAACAGTTCAAATCCCACTTCACAATGACTTCTACTGTTCTAAAAGTCTATGAAAGCCTATGAATTACATCCTTATTTTGTTTGAGGGATTATCCATTTACCTTTTCAGCTTCAAAGAAATGAAGATCTTCACTTGCTTTTGATCCCTGTTGATCAGATTAAGTTTGGTTTGAATTTTACTGAAACAAAAGTGTTGTCTAATGCAGAATACTTTTTTTCCCTTCAGGAATTCTTGAGTAACTGATTGCCTCGTGTGTGTAATTTAAAATATCCTTTTGTATTATACATAATATGTATTTGTACAGCTATTATTTATCATTAAATGTGTTTAAAGGTGGGCAAAGAATCTGTTTACTAAATGTTTGTTAAATATATATTATACACACATATACATGCTAGAAGATAACCTGACCCAACAGCAAGAATGTTGTACGGCTTCCCTAAATTTTGAACAATGCGTTTTTTCATAAACATATGCATAAGCTGCTGATGAGATTCTTTAGGCTCCCATACTTCTTGGAACCCTTAGCAGTCACAAGGTCTGCTTTATAGTTAAACCCTTGCATGCGTGCTAACATATTGAAATAAAATATCTGGTTTAAGATGCATAACACAAAGCTAGCAAGTGCAATGCAACATACTGTAGTGAGTTAGTAACATAGTAAGCTAGGTTGAAAAAATACATATTTCCATCAAGTTCAACCTTTTATCTTTTAACTTTTTTTTTTTAGCCTGCCTAACTGCTAATTGGTCCAAAGGAAGGCAAAAATCCCCATTGGAAGCCTATTCAGTTTGCCTCAGAGAAGGAAAAATTCCTTCCTGACTCCAAAATGGCAATCGGACTATTCCCTGGATCAACTTGTACTATGAGTTATCTCCCAGAACCCTGTATTCCCTCACTTGCTAAAAAGTAATCTAACCACTTCTTAAAGCTATCTAATGTATCAGCCTGTACAACTGATTCAGTGAGAGGATTCCACATCTTCACAGCTCTCACAGTAAAATCGGGATGGGTGACCTTGTGTCAGCTGGAAAGACCTTCTGGTAAATGCAGTCCAATGACACCCATAGACTTGTTTTGGTGAAAACAATTGTCAAGCATCAAACATTTGTTGAACAATTTGTTGTACAATTTGTCACGCATCAAAAAATATTTGTAGCTCATAGACTTCAATGCATTTCAGCAAATTTTTGCCATTTCAGCAAGCCAAAGCCACTCAGAATCACCCATCACTATTTAGCTTCTATTAAATATCAGCCGAGCTTTGTTTTATGAAATCTTTATTTTACTGCCTATGCCAACTTGCATCATATAATAGTAATATGCAGTGTACTGCATATCTGTTCAGCCATAGTCTCCTTTTGGATATAATTTGAATTTAATGGATAAGCTCAAAAAAGCCTCACTTTGCAACAGTAATAGGTGTGCATGTGTTTGTTTAAACCCCATCATGATACATATAACTGTTGTTTTCAAATCAACATTCCCCCTGTTTATTGGTAAAATAAAATGCATTGCTGTATTAAAGGAGACATATGGGATACATGAAAAAAACTCTAAAACTCAGTAATATATAGTGTTGCTTTTACATGGTACTAAAAATTAATATTATCTTTAAAAATAGCCCCTTTATTAGAGCTCCCTATAGATGTTCTCTGGTCCCTGTCTGTGTTGCAAATGAGGGGTGGGTGTGTCCTAAGGATCCCTGCGAGAAGCACAGTAGGGGGGGAACGGCCAATCACAGCCCTGCAGTCACACAAGCACATACAGGCTTCAGTTCAGGTCCTGCTAGCTGCTGATTGGTTCCTGCAGTCACACAAGCACAGACAGGCTTCAGTTCAGGTCCTGCTAGCTGCTGATTGGTTCCTGTCCTATAGTGCAGTGAGCTGAGAGCTGCTGGCTCCCCTGCACAGCCTGGGAATTCAGGGAGCAAGAAGTGGAAGAGAAGGGAGGGATTATGTAGGGTTTTGCAGAAATATTCAATAAATCAGCCTGAAACACAACTTTTTTTGAAGGCACAATTCTTCTATATCTAAATGAGTATAATGCACTGGTACATTCTTATTTTTTACACAATATGTCTCCTTTAAAATAATTGGCTTTTGCATTATACTGTCACTGCTTTAATTTTATGTAAAGGTAGATGAACTTTTGGCTTGCATTTGGCAATGTCTTTATAAAATATTCACTATATTCAACTACTTTATCAATAACATATGGTCCTGTGATCAGCTGCATTTGAAGAATGACAGATATTAACCAGTTGCACAAATACCTGTCAAGCTGTACTGAACGGACGTAAAGCATTCTGAATACACCATAGCCAGAGTTGAGCATATGGAAGTAATGCTCAGCATATAAAACCTTTTAGCAAATGTCACTTCAAGCTGTGTGACCAGTCTGAGTATTAGTCAGTCATGAACCACACTGTAGTTGAGCATTTTTACTCACTTTGTACAACATTCTTACAAGGACATATAATGCTTTCTGAAGGAAACATCTGAAACAACCTTTAAAATATATATATATATATTTATTTATACATTTAAATTTAGTCTGATTTTGGAGAATTTGTCTAATTAAAGTAGGATCTATCATATTGACCTATTTTTGCTTCTGCTGTAGAAGGTTACCATGTTTAATGGAACTGCATATTATTGTCCTCTGAGAAAGCAAAAACTGATTTGACCTTTCTAACTGCCTCTTCATAGGAGTTCAATGCAGGCTTCTGTTACTGAAATCTAGGAGGAAGTCTTAGGACAGATTTAGACTATACACTGAATTGCCTCCTGAAAGGTACAAGGGAAAATCCTTGCCATTTACAATGTTTTTCCCAGAAAACATATTGACATGCTTGCAATATATATTCATGTAAATACTTAACATTTGAAATTCTGCACAACCATATACAATATATGTGTAATCAACAACTAAGAAAGATAAACATCTACTTTCACAGAAAGGGATATTTCTTCATTTAGTTATTACCAATGAAGGTGTCTTTTCAAGTCATTTACTTGAAACGTATTTAATTTTCAGAAGTTTTTGAAAAAAAACAAATGTTTATGATTTATTAATAAATCCAAATATAAATAAGCTTGATTGAATAAAATAATGAAAAAACTCAAATACATTTACTTCATATTCTACTCATGACAATGGGTCTACAAACTCAAAGATTTTAAAAAATTTAAAAAAAATTTCAAATCTTATATTGAAAGAATTTCTAATATTTTTCCTAGGACAACTCCTATTCTTCTATATGAACTTGCAAGCTTTTAGATGCCATTTTTTAAGCTTTATAAATAAGAACATTTGAGTTTTTGACACCCTAATTATAGTTCATGAGTTTTAGAGCAAACCACAGTAAAAATTTTAATTTAGAAATCAGTCCCTAAATATGCCATATGTTTTAAAAAATGTGCTGCTTCCATGATTGGAGTTTTACATTGGTGTCTCTTTTTATAGGGCATTCACACAATAATGTTGAGTCATGCCTGTTCATTCCTATGCAGCAGTCGAACCACATGCCTTGAAAGTGTGCAGAAACTCATCAAAATGTATTAAAAAAAATTGAATTACCAAATTGAGGAGGAATAGTCCTTATTCGAATAGATCTATTCTAATTTTTAGTGCATTCGATCGAATTTGAATCAAACAATTTGCCCTCCAAATAGGGTCTAGGAGGTCCCCCATAGGCTAGAACAGCAATTCTGTAAATTTTAGATGGAGAATGGTCAAAGTCAAATTTTTAAAGAGACAGTACATGATAAGTTATGAAATCCAAATTTTCAAATTTTTTTGCAAATTTGAATCGAAATTGGACTATTCCCTAGTTGTAGTACACAAAAACAGATCGAAATTCGAATGTACTTCTAAATTTTTTACTTCGCATTTTCCAATTGCCTACCAATTGTTTATTCAGAGTCTAGTGCAGTATTCACATCTGTATCCGGCAGCTAAATACATGTACTTGTTGTAAGCACTTGTTATAATTAATTATTGTTTTCCCATCAGAGAAAGGACCAGTTTGGCATATTGCTGTGGTCATCTTCTTGAAGGGCTGCATTGGTTCAATTATGATATGATCTTAGACTCAAGGCCCAAATGATCAACTCAATATATAAATGAGGCCCATTTATCAAAGGTGAATTTCAAATTCATGTGAGTTTTTTTATCTCTAATAAATTTTAATATATAAAAACAAATATCTAAAACTGGAACGAATATTACCAACGTTACAGTTCTATCTATTTACTATCCATGATAGAGTACACCCATTTATGGTATACTTTTTTAACAATTTACAAAACATATTCTGTAAACTTGTTGGCAAGATATTGGCATTTTGACAATACTTTTGTTGCTGTTCATTTTGGAACCACCTAATATAAAAAAACTGTAGTGCTAAGTGCTGTATAAGAGCAAGCTCTAAATTAATACTAAAAAGTAAATGACATACATTTACACAAAATTCTGCTGTATTTCTTGTTCAAACGATTCATTCTAGTTTAAGCAAAACCAGCATAATCTTAAGAATTTTTAAACAGAAGAGCCAAGTATTCTTAATTTTGTATGCTTTCAATTACAGATCAAGAAATGTGTGAAATCTTGGATCTGGCTCCACATCATGTCTACCAAACATGCTTTTCATATTAGCCGATGGGTCACTTTAACATCATTGGTTCATTGAGCAGATCAAAGACCTGTTAGAGCAGCCATGTCCATGTCAATCAACGCAAGGTCTGTAATGCTTTAACTGGAGCTGTGAAAGCTAAACCATTTGCTGATGTTGCACCCTTAGAAATACATTTACACATTATTCTTGTTATAGCAATAATTTTTGTAACATAACTATAGCTGACTCTTAAATAGGTATTTTAATAAATCACTGAAACTTTATAACTGTGGATTTTATAATAAAAGTCTGTGTCTGGCATATGTACTTTTTCTCTGCAATTATTTAAAGCCTTTCCTTTCATCCACAAAGACAAATGAGCACACAAGCAACCTACAATTTTTTTCTGTCTGCTGAAATTTAGTCACAGAGCTACAGATAAATAGCTTTTCCGACTGGCATTGTGTCACTAGAGAAGATTGATTTATTGTTATCATACTTATTTTTTAAGTTCTCTTTTCTGTTTAAAAAGAAAAGCAGGGCACCAAAAAGAGAAATGAAAGAAATATTTCCTTGTCCTGGATTTTTTTTGACAGTCCTTAAGATAATAAAAAAAATATTTAGTTGTTGCTCTTGTTTGTAGTTATGATTAATGCTTCTTACTTTGTCCTTCACATAAAGGTATTCTTTCACATAAATATTTATGCTGAAATGTTGACATGCAACTTGCCAGAGAAAAGATGAAACTATTAATACCATTCCTATATGTTCCTATATGCTACATGCAAAAGGACTTACAGCTACTTGCAAAATGGGGGAGGCATACACAAATGGTTAAATACTGTATATATGTTATCTCAGTCAGTGAATGCAAGTGATTTCAGACAAGAATAAAAAAAGAATAAAGAGGATTAATAACATGTTATCTAATTTTTAACTCCTCTGTACTAAATACAGAAAAAAGAAAGGTTAACTAAAAGTGTTGTTCGTCTTTAGATGACATTTTAGTATGATGTAGAGTGATATTCTGAGACAATCTTCAGTTGGTTTTCATTTTTTATTAATTGTGGTTTTTGAGTTATTTAGCGTTTTATTCAGCAGTTCACCAGTTTGAAATTTCAGCCATGGTTTCAGCTAGGTTTAAAGTCACCTGAGAAACCATGTACTTATTTGAATGAGAGAATGGAATATGAATAGGAGAGTCCGTAGCAATAACAATACATTTGTAACCGTACAGAGCATTTGTTTTAGATGGGGTCGGTGAGCCCCCATTTGAAAGCTGAATAGAGTCAGAAGTAAAAGGCAAATAATTCAAAAACCAGTGGCGTAACTACAGAGGAAGCAGACCCTGCAGCTGCAGGGGGGCCCAGGATGTATAGGGGTCCCATGAGGCCCTAATTCATATACAATGTCAATAAATATTGGTAAAACAGGTCAATCTCTAAACATTTTTGGGGCCTGAAAAATATTTTGCTGTGGGGCCCAGGCATTTCTAGTTATGCCACTGTCAAAAACTATAAAAAATATAAAAAGGATAGGAATGTATTCCTAATTTATTCTTGTTTATGTCTCTAATAATAATGTTTATTGTTATAATAAGGGGTTCCTCTTATACCATACAAATTATTCCTTTTTTTATTGTATCAGAAAGATCCCTTATGCCCATACCAAGTCATGATCTAGCAGTATCAACAAATAATTAGTAGGTTGGATCAGGTGAGGCAAGAGTTCATGATGATAGACAGGACACAGAAACTGTGCTACAAAGTAATCATTCATTGCCTTCCCTCAAAATACTTTTTGATAACAAGTGTTTAGTGGGCACCAGACTATCTCTTTTCTGAGCAAATTTAAATCTCATTAATCCTCATTTCTCCTTATGGAGCTGTGCCACAATATTCGTTCACAAAATTAAGATATTACAAGGCAGGTCATATCTGTGTACTTCATTAAGATACACAGAAAAAGTATAAGAACTTCTATCAAGATCCAGTGAAGGTAAGAATTGTTTTCTGTCTAATTTAGGTAAATATATTTGCAGTTATTTATTAGTATAAGGAAGTCTCTGAAAAAATTAACATTTTAAAGCCATTTTAAGGAAGTAAAACAGGAGAGAGGTACAGAAAAGATTGTTTGCATACACACAAATATTTATCCTTTATGGGTCTTCTTTTATTCATTACACAAATTGCCACCCAATCTGCCAATTATTTATAGAAAGATACCCTGTTTGATTGCTATTAGCCCTGTCTTTATGCCCCCAAACAATGGAGGTATTTTAATAGAAGACTAGCAACAAATGCACCCATAATGTCAACAATGTATTCAAAACTTAAAGGGTTGAATGCTTAAAGAATGGCTGAATTCATGCTTAATGGGCAAGTCAACCACAAAATAAAAATGTGCCTAATAGAAGAAACTATGGGGCAGATTCACTAAGATCCAAAGTTGCCCCAGCGTTGGCTTCGCCGCACTTCGCCAGGCGTAGTTTCAGCAGCACTACGCAAATTCACTAAAATGTTGAAGTTGAGCTCAGGGAGGTGAGCAGTAGCGAAGTTGCGCTACCGTAAATTCATCAAGCAAAGCAAAGTTACACTAGCAATGCCTAATTTGCATATGGCGCAAAGTTAAAAGTATAATAGACGTATAAGCTGCAGCTACTACATTACACTAACCAAGCCCAGGAAACATTTAACAAATCAAATAAAGTACTTCTATTGTAATACACATGTGCCCCCTGTATAGTTGGGTTTCCATATGTTAGGAAATGTAGGGGGGAAGGAGGGTACCCTAAAAAAAATTACGATCTTTTTCAGCCTATCACCCTTAAAAAAGTAAGTCGCCAGTGTTTTTTTGGGACTTAGAAAAAATATAAACTTTTTTTTTCAAACTCCTATCTATTGTATTGAACTTCTCCAGGTCTGACCTGGATTTAATTATTTAAGATAATTGTATATGCATTGCTATTGAAAGCAGAATTTGCTTAAACCCTGGTTGTTACTTTTTAAACAATGTTAATTCCCCAGCAAAGACAGTTCTGTTTAATCAGCTGACGTGTCTTATATTGTAGCAACAGTCAGAGTCACCAGGGCAGAGAATAGAAAGGGACAGACAAAAACTGTATATCAATAAATATACAAATAACTTAAAAAATCATAGAAACTGTATGATGAATATAAATCGCAACGTTGCAACTTTATTAAGTTCCCTTGGACAATTGTAATAAAAAGTGGTCACTTCAAGCATTTCCACCATCTCTAAAAAAGACGTGTATACGACTTTAATGCGCCTCCCTTATTCAAATTGACCTAATTTTCACCAGGCACAAACAAATCTTCGCTCTGAAATGCTTACACTGAAGAAGTATCGCTAGCAAAAAGTCGCCAGCATTCGGTGCCCAGGACACAACTTCACATTTTAGTAAATTTGCATAGTGGTAACAAATTTGCCTAGCAAAGTCCTGCGGAATGTGGCAAATCAGTCACTGGCAATAATTTCAATTTCAAAGAAAAATATTTTAGTTATAGCATACCTCAGCTATTTGTGTCTGCAATAAAAAAAGCAAAATGATTTTTGTATCTGTATTTAAGAGAGTTGATATTACTTGTGGCATAATCGTTGACTGGTGATGAATTTATACTTTTTTCTGTTGAGAATTAGCATCTATGAGTGTGACTAATAACTGGGGTTATTTTTGGAACATTCAAGTATAATTTTAATTTTGGCTTTCCACGTACCTTAAATTGTGTGCATGCTACTATGTTAACAAGGGCCAGCCATATCTGTCTTTTATTTTTATTTTTTTTGGAGTTATCCATTATTAAAGGGAAATTATACCCAAGAATAATACATTGGTCTCCATTAAAAAAATGGCAATATTTTCTGATATATATGGTAAAATTATGTAATAGGTCACATATTATGAATATGTCATATATATATGAATTATCTATAAGGTTAAGTATTCATTATAAAGGTATCATTTTCCTTTAAAACCCTCAATTGTACATTATCTGTTTTATGATATGGTGGTTGCATGAATTACGATTACTAATTGACAATCATGTCATTTAAAACTTGCAGGACAAAAATAAAAATGTGTTAAAAATGCTCATAAGAACTTTAATTCAAGACTTAGGAATTATGGGAAGGTCATCTCTCATAGGGGCAAATTCACTAAATCGCGAAAAAGCGCTAGCGACAAGTTCGCCGCACTTCGCCATGCAAATTTTCGCCAGCGTTACGCAAATTCATTAAGATGCGAATTTGCGCTCAGTTAGCAAAGCGCATTTATGCTAGCGATGCCTAATTTGCATACGGCGCAAAGTTGAAAGTATAATAGAGGTGTATGTTACAGCCACTACATTACACTACACAAGCCCAGGAAACCTTTAATAAATAAAATAAAGTTGTCCTATTGCCCTAAACATGTGCCTCCCCTGTATAGTTGAGTTGCCATATGTTAGGAAATGTAGGGGAGGAAGGAGGGTAACCCCAAACAAAATTTCGCTATTTTTCACCTACAAAAGGTAAGAGACACCAGCGTTTTTTTTTTCAAACTCCTATCTGATGTATTGAACTTCACCAGGTCTAGCGTAAGAAGTAATGTTCAGAAAAATGTTAGTAAATTAGCGTAGTTACATTTAGGGTTGCCACCTGGCCGTTATTTTACTGGCCTGGCCGGTATTTTTGATGGTTGATCCCAATGTTATTAATAGGAAAAAAAGATAAATATATAGGAAGGCCAGTATTTTTTTTAAAGAAAAGGTGGCAACCCTAGTTACGTCCCTTCATCAGTGTGCAACTTCGCCTGGCCTAAGGGTGCCAAGTTGCGCAAATCTATCTACTTCGCTAGCGAATTTTCGCCAGGAACACTGTTGGTGAATTGCCGAAGTTGCGAACTGACGTCACGCTGGCGAATTAGCGCTAGCGTTAGACGCTTCGCGCTTTAGTGAATTAGCACCATAGACTCCATTTCAATCAAATAGTTAACATTTTTTTAAATTATTTTATTTTTGTCTGCAATAAATAAACAGTACCTTGTACTTGGATTTATTAAATGTTTAAATGATTTTTTAACAAACCCCAGTTCCCGAGCATTCTGTATAATAAGTACTTTCATATAATTCCAAGCTACTTAACCTTATAATACTTCATAATTAGCAAGCAAACGTTGAATTTCTCAGCCCACATACACAGCAACCATTTAATATACATGCTTTTTTAAAATTACTTCCCAAAAAGGGCCTTATTCACTTTAGTTCCTTATTTCCCTTTGGACTATAACTTGAGTTTCCATGAGGTAAACCAGACGATAACATTTTCTCCCCTAACCCAATGTATGGGCTTGAACAAATGTTCCCACTACACTTTGGCTTTTACTGAAGAGGTTGCAATGATGCTGTTAGGTGATATCTTTATCTTAGCCATGGGGACTCGCTCTTGGCAGAAGGTTCTATTGCTTTATGTTGTGTAAAGCAAGTGAGTTCCTCACATTATTATTTGTACAAATTCTCTTATTTTTGCTAGCATCTCATGCCGAGAATGATTCACAAAACAGCACTTCATTTGTACAGTTGACTGAAAGCCTTGATGTATTCCCTTTTCAATTACATTTTGGCTCTGATTTCAACCTGTGTAAAATTATAGTGTCGTTGCCATGAATTTGTCTGTTGCCAGTTCATAAGCTAGCAAAGTGTCCACTGCTGTTTCATAATCAGTGAGTTTTTACATGTGCAAACTTTTCATTTTAAGAACATGCTTGTCATGGCAAATGCGTGACTGTCCACTGTTTTCATTTCCTTGTGGTGGTGCAGCATTCTACAGAATTTGTTCATGTTTCAGTTCATTGAATGTAGTAAAATCGAGGGGCAAAAAATAAATGCTCCGACTCACCGCTCGATTGTGAGGTTCTTTTGGCACGGTCCATGATTACAATCCTTGAGTGCTGGAGTCCCTTGGCATCTCATGCCACATCAAACAGAAGAAATCAGAAGAGTTTCTAATGCTAACAGACTTCTGCTGCACAAATATGGCAGTCCCCTCATAGAGACACATGGGAGTAAGAAAGGGGGCCCAGGAATTATAGAGGCCCCATGATTTCTTAATTCATATACAATTTAAATTAAATATTGGCAAAATTGGTCAACCTGAAGGCCTGAAAAATTATCTGCTGTGGGGCCCAGTAATATCTAGTTATATCACTGTATGCAAAGACAATATTATGATAGATATAAAAAGATTATTTTCTGGTGTCAATACCTCTTTAAAGGGGAACTGAAGTCTAAAATAGAATAATGCTATAAATGCTGTATTTTGTATACTAAACATAAACCTGGACTTATTGCACCAGAATCCTGATAAAACAAATGATTTATGCTTTCAAAGTTGGCCACAGGGGGTCATCATCTGAATATGCTCGGTGTGGGTGGGCCAGCTGTTGGGAGGCTAAGCTTAGGAATCATCACAAATAATCAAAACAGCAAAGTCAAATAATTTCTGCCATACATCAAGACTGATCAATAATCAGTATATACAGACTGCACTGGGTCTGCATATATGAATCTCTACACGGTCGCTGGCTGCTCAACAGGGAAACAAACAAAGCTGCATGAGTTCTGTTAAGTAAGGTGGGGGCTCCCCCCTGACATTTGAAAGTATGCAGAGCAGCTAGGGACTGTCTGAAGTTTCCTATCCTCGGGAGTCAGAGCAAGTAAAACAAAGGGGGAATTTCACTGCATACAATCAGAAAAGACATTGTGTACCTCATTAACATAGACCAGGTACATTGCTAGGGGAAAAAGGGGTAAAACATGCACCCATAAATATACTGTAACTAAAGAACAATTGCCACAGTATCTAATTTTGAGGGAGCTGCTCCTTGTGTACCTTTGCTTATTAATTGTGGTTTCACCAGCACGGAATTCTTGTGTGTCATGTGAATAACATGAAAACAGAGGGCCTGTATGAAAAAGCACCTTCAATATGACCATAATGTAGCTTGCATGAGTTTTACAAAGTGATGAAAATACTGCACCTATTTGATCATATCACTAGTGGTGAAAGCAAATAACAATGATTTTTCATTGGACAATTATGCTAAAATATGGGGTGAATGATTAATTGCCTTGTATATCCAAGGAACTAAAGGAGGAATGTTGGCACAATTATCTGTTTATATAACTGTAACTTTAGTGAGACCTAGAGAAACCAATAATTGGACTACAAATGGGGATTTGAAAGTAAACCTCTGAAAATCTGTCACTTCAATTTCCTATGAGCATATGTGTCATCTACAATTAATAAATATAAATAACTGATGCCAACTGTCATACTCATAAGTTTACCTTTGTAAAAACGCCATAGGGGTAATGTATGAGGCAATGTGCATTGTTGTAAATGCTGCAAGTCTCTGTGCTCCATTTAGAAAAGAGACATATGTATTTGCTTCCATCATGTTGTACTGTACATTGGTTTGCAAATCTTGCCAGTGGCAGACATTGTTTCCCTCAATGACATTGCCTTTTGCTAGCCTGGAACTGCAGATCACTTCCACCTATCCTTCTCCTCTACACCAGCACAAAGTCCATTTGGTTTTATGAAATGCATACTGGAGTGTACATCCACAAAAAAGATTGGTCCTTCGTTCCTCACTACTTAACGTCCCCTCATACTCATACTTAAGAGTCACCAACTTTGTATTTATTCCAAACCAACAAGTTGCCCCTTTGGCCCTCCTTACCAACTTTTCCTACTCTTTTCCTACTTCTGCACTTTTTGTTAGTGTTGAGTTTGAGTTAAACAGGGTTGTCTTAAAGCTGAACTATTACAATTAAAACTAACCCATTAAACTGTAGTGGAAGTTTCATAAATCTTTCTCATGGTGTAGTTTTTTTGTAAAAGTTTTAAACACCTTGTATAAATGATCTAGTGTGTTTTTTTCAAACAAATATCTTCCTCTGCTCTACCATGCTGTAAAAAATACATTGCAACTGAATGTATTTCTGTTTTAAGTGATAGGGAAAATATACAATACTAATTTAAATTTTCATTCTCTTACATTGCTACTACTGCTAGATGAGGTAAGCATTCCTTTTTTTAGCCTACCCAAGCGTCTCGTCATATATTTGTAACTCAAGATGATTATTTCTTGATTGTCCTATGTATAGCTGCATTTTGTCAGAAATAGGATGATTTTCAAACCACTATTTAATGAGACTGCACCTACTGAGTTCTTAATTTGCTGCTAGACTGCTAGTTATGTTTATAGAGTGACTTTCAAAATGTGCAGAACCTGAAATATTTATAGTAGTTATGATTCAACTAATGATGCTATTACAAAGAAAGACATACCTTCAGTCTGCAATGTATTTTGAAACCAGCTTCATTAATTGACATAGTGGGTTATCGGATGACTTCAGTGAGATTTAAGATACAGTTCAATTGCAATGCTTTTAAGATGTGTGCTGACCTCCCTGATGAAGGGCAACAGACAGATGATTACTTGTTATGTGATTCCTGTTGTACTGACTGTACAAGTACTTATCATGCAAGAAAATCAGCTAACATCACTCATCCTTTTTTCTAAAAGGATGAGTCTGCATCTACCTTTGTTAGCATGTATCTTTAAAGCCTTTTGTGCTATTAAGATCTCTTTCTTTTTGATTAGTTTTATTTGTATTCTCACAAGACTATAGAAACTGTTACCTATTGTTCAATACTGCAGAATTTTAAAGGTACAATCGACTGACTAATAATCAAGAGAGTGATGTATTTTTCTTTTTAGTAAGCAAAATAATTGTTTGCCTGAAAGATGCTTGCTTCAAAATATTGTTTACTAAATCCAAACAATCAATATGTTTACAATAATTTGCTTATTGAGACATTTAATTTGTTTAAGCTAAGTATTTTAGAAATAGGTTAACATTTAGGGGGTTATTTATTAAACTCCAAATTTATCTGGTTAGGCTTTTTGGGGCAAAACCCCAAATTTTCAGGTTTTTAGAGGTTTATTCTATTGCCTACTAATTGTATGTGATAATTTGTGTTTATTATTTTCATTAGTTGTTTCTGTTCTTTGTTCCATTGCCATCAGAATTAAGTTCAATTTGTTGTGTATTTTATAGCAGTTTATTTTTGACCTTGATCTGAATGCCCCTTGTTTACTTGTTTAAAGGAACAGTAACACCAAAAATGAAAGTGTTTTTAAGTAAAGAAAATATCATGCATTGTTGCCCTGTGCTGTTAAAACTGATCTGTTTGCTTCAGAAACACTACTATAGTTCTTATAAAAAAGCTACTGAGTAGCAATGGAGGAACTTGAAAAACGGCTATATGGCACAGGATAAGTAATGGATAACTGATAACATTATGTTCTACAGAGCTTATCTGCTATCTGCTGTGTAACTTGAGCCTTTTCTCCTTTGAATAATTGCCCCATGGCTACACAGCAGCTTATTCATATAAACAATAGTAGTGCTTCTGAAGCAAACACTGCAGTTTTACCAGTGCAGGCCAACACTGCATTATATTTTTATTACTTTAAAACAATTTCATTTTTTGATGTTACTGGTCCTTTAATTACTTGCTCTTGATTTGACTTTCTACATAAAATTATTTGCCTTCATTGTTTGTTGCTTTTTACTCACACTCAAACTAATTTCTTTTCTGGACTTTCTGGAACTAGATCTGTCAGAAAAGTGTGATAATATAAGGAGGATGTGGTACCATTATTAAAAAGGAATACATTTTCAGACTTCTGTATTTCTCAAACAAGATATATTGAAAAATCTACCCCTTAATGCATAAAAAATCTAAATAATGTGTTAATTTGTGTACAATAGATGGAAATTTTACTAATACTGGGAAAACATTTTCTCGACCACCGATCATTTGTAAAATAACTTAACAGTCAACGTTTTAAGCTTTTTTTCATATAGCCCACTTTTTGCTCCTATATCATCAGTCTTTCTTTTGAAATATTAAGATTTACAGTTGCTAAGCAAAGTTTTAACATTTGTTTAAATTGTGTTTCAAAGCTCTAAAGCACTAATGATGAGCAGCTGCATCTGCCAACATCAGCAGCTAAGCACACATGTTCAAAAATGACTGCTTGTATTATTAATTTATCTGTTTGGCGTATCAATATGCATTTTTACAAATCAAAATATCAAAAGATGACGTAATTTAAGATGATGATGGCTCCAAAACAAACAAAATCCTATAACAAAGTACATGAGCAAGTTGCTAACTTACATCATTTACCAAACATGAAAAAGTAGTCTCCTGATAAAAGCACAGAAAATGAAAAACAGTACAAAAAATAAATAATTATTAAATAGTACTAGATTTATTGAGACCTCAGATCCAATCAGGGTAGAGTTGCAATGTTTACTTTCATATTACAGTGAAAATCGTGTTTTTAAGACCAAACCATGATCATATTTGGAGTGTTAGTTTGACAAGAGACCAGGTCATCAAGTTATTGGTATATATATATTCTGTCTTCAGTATCCACACTCAGTATCCACCAATAAAGCAATCTTCGGGGTGCACAGCCAAATATTAATCATAAACTTGCAATTTGGAAATAAAACATTCCCAGGCCAGAAATTATATATATATGTATGTATATCGTAAACTAGCTTGAAGCTGCACAGCATGCATAAAGGTTAAGTGTGCCTGGGTGCAAAATGCAAACAATAAGATAACTGTCCCAAATAAGGCATGCACTCACAGATCTTATCCAAGTTGAAAAATTGTGTTTATTCAGCAAAAAACTAGGCCTCTAGCCTTTCTCATATATATATGCACACACAGAAGAGAAACAAAAAAAAATATTTGAGGAATTATAAGTGCAAATTGTGGAAAAAATACAACATACAAGGCAAACCATAATATAATCAGGTTCAGGACTATGGATGGGTGGAAGGTCAATGCTCAAATCTAAAGTGGAAAGAGACTTACTTCTCCACACCTACACTGCAATGCAGTTATGCAGTTTATGGGCTAGTTACTAATTAGTGTCACCTTATGTTGGAGATTATCTCCTGTGCCAAGGCATGTTGAGGTACTAATTTTTGTGCATAGATGTTGCATATACATGTTCTAGGTACCACATCTCTTGCAAAAAAGACTGCAGAGGCAATTTACACATTTAAGATATTTCCTCTAAGGTTAAATGATAAATTGCTGTGTAATTCACCTATAAAGGAAACATTTTGTATTAATAATATGGGTTTAGTTTTTCTACTTTTCATCTATTCAGCATGAAAATATGCATTTTTGCATACTTTATTTATTTGAACATGAGATCCCAGAGCATGCCTACATCTTACTCCTGAAAATCGGTAGTCTCTTGCGGCAGAATTGTCAGCTATTATGGAAGCATTACTTGCATAGGTTGAGAGCACACAGAGCGTTGGCCCCTCTGTTTTCAGCATGTGATTTTTTGCAGAGAGAAGCAGATTGTCTCCTTTCCTAACTTTGTTGATCTGCACTTAAAAGTAGAAGTATTGGCAAGGCCTTGATCTGGTGGCCAAAGAGGGTACAGTGGTACTGGACCTAAAGGAGGGTCTGGCTGTGCTGCTGGATCCCCCTTGACAGCCTGAAGTGAAGTGTCGATGTCCGAACTGCAAAAGTCCTGAAGTCCCAAAGATTCAAAGTCCCCCAAGATCCGAAGGCCCAAAATGAAGAAAGGCCCAAAGGGGACAAATTCACTGTGCTAGCGACAGCTTTGCCGGTGGATTTTCGCCAGCGGTACGAAAATTCACTAAAATGCGAATTTGTGCTCAGGGCGACGAACGGTAGAGAGGTTGTGCTACTGTTACTTTGCCAGGCAAAGCGTATTTACGCAAGCGATGCCTAATTTGCATACGGTACAAACTTAAACGTATAATACAGGTGTATGTTACAGCCACTACATTCCACTACACAAGCCCAGGAAACCTTTAATAAATAAAATAAAGTTGTCCTATTGCCCTAAACATGTGCCCACTGTATAGTTCAGTTGCCATATGTTAGGAAATGTAGGGGGGGGGGAATTTTGCTATTTTTCAGACTGTCACCCTCCAAAAGGTAAAAGACGTTTTTTGGGGCTTAGAAAAAAAAAATTTTTCAATCTCCCATCTATTGTATTGAACTTTGCCAGGTCTGACCCTGGTGAAGTGAAGTCTAGTGCAAGAGGTAACGTTACGTTCAGTAAAATGTCATCTTAGTGAATTAGCGTTGTTACATCCCTTCATCAGGCGTAAGGGTGCAAAGTTGCACTAGTCTATCTATTTCGCTAGTGAATTTTTGCCAGAGTCTGACTTAGTAAATTCGCGAAGTTGCGAATTGATGTCACGCTGGCGAATTAGCGCTAGTGTTAGACGCTTTGCGCTTTAGTGAATTTGCCACAAACGAAGCAGAACCCACAAAAAGAACCAAAGCCACAAAAAGACTCAAAGTTGAAATCCTGAAGCTGTGAAAAGACCTGAAGCCATGAAAGGAGCTGAAGTTGAAGCCCCAAAGCTGGGAAAATGCCTGAAGGAAGTTCTCAAGGAACCTCAAAGGTTTTTTTTTTTTTAACTTGTAAAGAGGGGCCCTGGCTACCAATTTTTTTTATATTCTATGGGGCCCCTTGCCCCCAATGTTTTTTTTTTAAATTTTCTATAGCTGCCAACCATTTTTTTTTTTAATTCATGGGGCCTCTGATTGGCTACAAATGTTTTTTTATACCTTGTGAGTGGGACCCTGATCACCAAAGGGTTTTTTAACTTGTAGGCTGAATGCTGGTTACCAGTGAAGTTTTTTTAAACTTTTGTGGGGGGGCCTGACCACCAATAGTTTTTTAAACTCGTAGGGAGGACCCTGGCCATCAATTTTTTTTTATCATCCGTGTTTGTGTGGCATTTTGGTGTGTGGCATCCCTAGGGTAGGGACCCCATAATTTCTGATGGCTCCAAGTACTGATACTTGGAGCAGAGTTCATCCCAAAAACACAAAAGCAGACATTTTCCTGCCAATCTCTGCTCTTTGTACTGCACTAAAGTGGAGGCAGCCTTTCAGTGTGCCTTGGCCTTTAATTTTAGTATGTGATTAATTTTAAAGACAGAGCCATACTGACAGAATTAACTCCATCAGCAAAGCAATTTGTTTCTATTTTTAATTCATCAGCATTGATTTTTCATAATGCTCATTTAAAAGTATGTATGTAAGTTCTTGATAAAACATATCCTTCCTTAAAGGAATGGTTCAGTATAAAAATAAAAACTGGGTAAATAGACAGGCTGTGCAAAATAAAAAATGTTTTCAATATAGTTAGTTAGCCAAAAATGTAATGTATAAAGGCTGGAGTCACTGTAAGTCTAACCTAAAAGAACAGGACACTACTACTTGCTTTTCAGCTCTCTTTTGTTTACACTGACTGGTTACCCTGGTGACCAGGCAGTAACCAATCAGTGACTTGAGGGAGGGCCACATGGGTCATAACTGTTGCTTTTGAATGTGAGCTGAATGCTGAGGCTCAATTACAAACTCACTGAACAGTTATGTCCCATGTGGCCCCCCTTCAAGTCGCTGACTTACTCAGATTTAGGGAGCTGAAAAGCAGGATGTTGGATTCTGGCTATTATATTTGACATCCAGTCACTCCAACTTTTATATTTTGCATTTTTCCCTGACTAACTATATTAGAAATATTTTTTATTTTGCACAGCCTTTCTATTTAACCAGTTTTTAATTTTACCCTGAACTGTTCCTTTAAGCCAAACTCAACTGTTTAGAGATCCGTCAATATGGAACAATGAGCATTTTCTAACTTAAATCATTTAAGAGTAACACCAAAAAAATATATAGGTTTAAAAGTAATTAAAATATCATGTACTGTTGTCCTGCACTGGTAAAACTGATCTGTTTGCTTCAGAAACACTACTATAATTCATATAAACAAGCTGCTGTAGATGGCGGAAATTGAACCACGGCTATATGGTACAGGTTAACTAATGGATAACAGATAACACCATTAGTCAGACAGAGCTTATCTACTATCTGGTGTGTAACTTGAGCTTTTTCTCCTTTGAATGACTGACCCCATTGCTACAAAGCAGCTTATTTATATAAACAATAGTAGTGTTTCTTAAGCAAACACAGCAGTTTTACCAGAGCAGGGCAACACTACATTATATTGTCATTACTTTAAAACATTTTTATTTTTTGATGTTACTGTTGCTTAAATGCACAACAGTGCCGAAAAATTATCTTTGCCATTAAACATCCCTGACCTTAACAAGGGTGTCCTAGCTAGCTACCTGTAGATAATAGTCATTTTATCTGCATTTCAACTTAATTAGGGCTTAATTAGGACTTATATGCAAAGTGGACTGCCACAACAGTATGTGCCGTGTTGTAGAGTGCTGAAATCAGGCTTCAGATCCAATAAACTAATCTTTCTTCTAACTGACTTACCCTCCCCATTTCCACACCTTCAGTCACACTGGATTACAAAGCCTGCTTTTGAGGAAGTTAGAGAGGGCGTTTACAAGATAGAGAGATCGTTTACATCATAAAGACTCAGCTTCTGTCGAAAACACTACACATCTTTGCAAGCCTGTAAATACAAGCTTCCTTGTCTAACTAATTACATTTTATTAAATGTGTAGCTGTCTTTAAAAAGCTGTTTTATCCAAGAGCAACTTTGAGTTTTTTATTTTTTTTTTCTTCATTAAATTAATTTCTGAAGAACTAAATGTTAAAAAAATACCTCCATTCTTATTTGCATTTTTTATTTAGTTCCACACAAACTGACTGTTCAGGTATAATCGGTATGATATATTTGCTTATAAATAATACCTTGTAACAACAATATCTGCAATGTTTTGCAGGGCATTTAGTAAACCTATAACTTTGAGTTATAGATTATAGAGAATATTGAGATAGAATACAGCAATTACGTATGATTATTTTCAACAGAAATGGTTTTGCTGTGTTACCGATATCATTGTTATTCCTGTTTTTAGCATAAAATAAAATAAAGGCATTATGCCAAATACTTTCAGTTAAAAATGAATGCTTCATTTTTATTACACATTTGATCAGTAAATGCTACACCTACGCTGCAACCCACAGCCAACAGTTATTCGAGTGTATTATAGAAAAGCACCCACCCTAGAATAATTAGCACAACAATACACTTAAAAAGAGCATATGTCAGCCCCATGGTGCAGAGGGCAGATCTTATTACACAAAGAGAAGGCTTTTATACAAACCTAAACAGGCATTTCCATGATACTAATATAGGTTTTTGGGGGTTTTTGTTGTTTCTTTCTTTCCCTTGAATAATGATTCCTTTCCAACCTGGTCTATGTTGTTTTGTATTTTTAAAGATAAGAGGCTTGCATTTCCTTAAATGCTCTGTATAACATGTTTTATGATATATTTACTATATTAACATTTCATGGTTGTAGACTCATTTCATAAATTACCTTTTTTAGGGGTTATTTAGACCCTTTTAGAATAAAAAAACAGGGCAAAAAAAATTTAAGATATGGGAGATGTTATCCAGAATGCTCAGGACTTAGGATTTCTAGATAAGGGGTCTGTAATTTAGATATCCATATTTGTCTCCAATAAGGATGAATAGTATTTTGGTTAGGATCAAGGTTTGTTTGTTTTATTATTGCAGAGAAAAAGAAAATAATTTATACAGATTTGAATTATTCAATTAAAATTGAGTCTATGGGAAATGGTCTTCCTGTAATTCAAAGCTCCCTGGATAACGGGTTTCCAGACAACGGATTCCATATCTCATAACAACTTCATTAACCATGACAAATTTAGTATTATATTAGCATGGGGTCAGTACATGTTTTACAATACCCCCAGTTCTGAACGTAATTAATTGGTCCATGTCATTAATATACAGAGAGTGATTGTTTCAATTGGAGAGTTCGGGGCATGAGCACCAGAACAAAGTTATTTATTTGATGAGCACTGAAAAAGCAACAGCTGCATGTGTTTGTTAAAATAAATGTATTTATTGAATTGTTGGATAATTAAAAGTAGTGTGTGTGTTCATTTGGCTAGTCCTGAACTTACTAAGGGCTCCTACACATGGGCGTTTTTACCTGCGCTCCCCTGCATTGCGTTTTGCTGCGTTCAAACGCAGGGGAGCGCAGGTATAGACGCACTCAATTATTTTCAATGGGGCTGTACTCACACGAACGCATGTAAGTGCCGAACGCAGGAAAAATGCAGCATGTTGCGTCTGAACCTGCGTTCGGCGCTTACACGCGTCTCGTGAGTACAACCTCATTGAAAAGAATGAGGTGCGTCTAGACCTGCGCTCTCCTGCGGCTAAACGCAGCCAAACGCAACGCAGGGGAGCGCAGGTCCAAAACGCCCGTGTGTAGGAGCCCTAAAGACTGAAGGGACATTTATTTAACAGGCACAGTGTGCAAAGTGCAGGTTTCAGACACAATTCATCATGTCTTTTCTCACAATGTAGTAGTTTCCTCAGATTGTAATAACTGGGGCCTACTAGAAAGTTGCCCCTTCTGCAATTGCATCTAATGCATGTAAACAAGCTCAACTGCAATTGGGCATTGTCGCAAAAAATGGGGCATGTTAAAGGGATACTGTCATGGGAAAGCATGTTTTTTTCCAAACGCATAATCTTCTGCACTGAAATCCATTTCTCAAAAGAGCAAACAGATTTTTTTATATTCAGTTTTGAAATCTGACATGGGGCTAGACATTTTGTCAATTTCCCAGCTGCCATTGGTCATGTGACTTGTGCCAGCACTTTAGGAGGGAACTGCTTTCTGGCAGGCTGTTGTTTTTCCTTCTCAATGGAATGCAGTGGGACTTGGGGTTTTACTATTGAATGCTGTTCTTAGGTCTACCAGGAAGCGGTTATCTTGTGTTAGGGAGCTGTTATCTGTTTACCTTCCCATTGTTCTGTTGTTAGGCTGCTGGGGGGGGGTGATATCACTCCAACTTGCAGTACAGCAGTGATTGAAGTTTATCAGAGCACAAGTCACATGACTTGGGCGGCTGGGGAATTCTTAATGTGTAAAAAAATGCTCTCAAGTAAACTTTTATACTTAATGTGTAAAAAAAAGTTTTCTTTATTTTTTTCTTAGCTTTATGTAATTTTCTATATTTATTTTTGTATATTTGTTTTGGCATTTGTTTTTCCATTTATTTTTTATTTTCCTTTTTCTTTAGTTTCCAATATGGTGATTATATTTGACTTGTATTGTGTCACTCTTGTAATTTTGGTAATAATGTATTGTAATCCTTCTGGATATGTTTCACAGAATTTTGCACTTTTGACCACTAGGTGGATGTTACTGATTGTTTTAAGTGATAGCATGTATTGTCTTTCTATTTGTGATTGGTTACAGCCTCTTTATAAGCTGTGTATAGGCGTGTGCCATTCAGCCTATGAGTAAATGCCCTTACAGGCGTGAAATGCATTAGGTCTAATATGTCCTAATAAATATTTTTTTAAACTTTATGGGTACATTATTATTTTTGGAGGGACTCACATTTTCTGTGGAACGTTGTGGCAAATGTCTTTTTTGACAGTATTTACTTAATTACATTTTTAGTAGTACCAGTTATAATTGTGGTTTTAAGCACCACTAATCGTTTTTGCAGCTGGGGAACTGACAGTATATCTATCCCCATGACAGATTTAAAAAATATATATATAAAATATTTTAAAAAATTGGTTTGCTCTTTTGAGAAATGGATTTCACTGCAGACTTCTGCTGGAGCAGCACTATTAACTGATGCATTTTGAAAAAAAAAATTCCCATGACTGCATCCCTTTAAGGCTAACGTCTTCAGAGTATGTATTGCATCACTTTTGGAGCATGTGTTAAAAATGGCATTAGCATCCATTTTGCTAGGTGCAAGTCATGTGGGAACCCTGAGCTTACCAACACATCAAGGGTGGCGGTAGCTCCCAGGTTGCCCAGAATCAAAAGCTGTTTCTGTGTACAATTCATCAGAGGAGGCAGGATTTGCAAAGAGCAAGTTTAGATGAAGTTGTTTTTTTTTTTTTTTTTTTTTA
>CM044441.1:67617138-67677463 GCA_024363595.1 Xenopus borealis
TTTTTTTTTTTTTTTTTTTTTTTAAATCATGTCATGATGCTCAATATTTGTGTATATTTTAGTGTGACATTGTTAATGACCCTTTTATTCTGTTTCTGCATTGGTCTGTAATTGCAATCAAATTAGAGTTTATAGACAGTGGAGAAGTATAGAGAAAGCAGACTCTGGTAGCAGTGGGGCCCAGGGAACACACCGCAGGGTCTTCTTCTTCTACAGTTATGTGTAACACCCCCTCTTCAGCCATTATCTTACAATTGGGCGGGGAAGGGGGATGCAGGTTGCTCCGGAGCTGGGAAGGAGGAGGTGGGGAGTTGGTGGGAGTGGGGGTGCATATGGGTGTGTGAGTTGGGAAGTGCAGTGCGCCAACCCTCTGAAGATTTTTTGGCAGGGGCATGGTACACTGTAGTTACACCTCTGTATATAGACATTTGGGTGTGGAAAGACTGTTCACCTCTTCACTTCACTAGTCATTGAAACTCAAATAGGGACTTAGACCCCAATACTACCAAATGCTGATCAATATTTTCTCTTCCAGATTGACAGCATTATTTGCTTGGTTGGTAGAACAATGAGTATATTGTAGCGCTTCCTTAGTGCTAAATGATGTAGCAAAAACAGTTGAATAGCATCTTCATGGTTCAGTATCCTATAAGCAGAGTGTGATTCCACCAAAAGTATATAATTGTACTGATGTTTGTCTCAAGAATAAGATGTAATCAGATTATAGGATGGACCATTAAGCAGCAAAAAAAACCCATACAAGACAGAAACTTAAGTCAGGTGCATTCTCTAACGTGTCTACATTGAAATGCACTCTTTGTGTCTGCAGCTGGGCCGATACCGCACCTGTAGGTGCAGTAACATCATGGAGTGGAGGTAAGTGGATATGCTGTTTCTCAACCTGCAACAGTCTGAGAAACAGTGACATCTGACAATAAAGAAATGCAACATACTACCTCCTCCATTCATCTTCAAGCTTTCTCCATACATGCTAGGATGCTTTCATTCAGAATTTGTTGGTTGGCCTCCTCCAATCAGAGTTGAGAGGAGGCTTCTTATAGTCCTTGCCCCATCTCTCCTTGCTTGAGCAAACAAGTTTCTCTTAGTGAAGGCCAGTGATCCCCATCCAGTGACTTGTGAGGAACATGTTGCTCTCCACTCCTATTGATATTGCTCGAAGTGGCCTCATAGTAAGTGCCCAGTTTGAAATTCCTGACATAAATTCACGTTTCAGAGGCATAAAGGCACATGTTTACTCATAAAGAGCTTCATTCAGGCTAGCAGTTCACATAGGCCTATCAATTATCATATTACACCCCTTATGTGGCATCCTCAAGGATCTTGTTTCTTGCTTGTGTGGCTCTCCAACTGTTTTATGATTATGAGTGTGGCTCACGAAGAGAAATGGTTGGAGATTGCTGGTTTAGAGTGTCCCGCCAATCTTACTTATCTGTCATTGAATTTGGCTTGTCTGACTTGTTTAGAGTTGTTAGACAAATAGCTGAACAACAACACCTCTTTTATATTACGTTTTTTTCCTCAGGTAGAGGCCTCACCCTGCACCCATTGTTTTCCCAGGGTTCCTTCAATTTAATAATTGAAAAAAGAAAGTCTATCATTATTATTTTATACAGCGCTGCAAAATAAATTGGCACTATAGAAATACATGTTAATAAAAATAATAATATGAAAGTTACAGCTGTTATACCAGACCAACTTCTTCCCATTTATATGGTTATCCAGAAAATTCAATTATGCCCAATAGATTTTAAAACAACTGATCTTACGAAAAACATTTGAGCCTACCAAGTGTACTTCTCCAACGTATTTCTGCGGCTGAGAGTATGAATTATTGCAAAGTGAATTAGCTATCATGCACTTTTTGCAGATCATTGGTTTTAACAATAGTTTTAAAAGCCAGGGAAAACATAACTGGCTTAATTTCAGAGTAGTTCAATCTTTTGTAATGAAAGCTTTGTAAATAATAGCCCCTGATGCTAGTCCTGCAATTCGGACGCATTCATCCAAATCTTCTGGTCTACTCCTCAACCGTTATTTCTGGGCAAAGTAGATTGTTAGCTCTACTCTATGAAATGGAAATTTCTTGTTCATGTATTCACTGACTGTGTTGACTCTGAAATCAGATTTCAGATTCCAATCATGTAAAGTGAAACGCAGGCCATTTGTTTTGCTTGTTGAATTTAAAGGCATCCAAATAATCTGTTGTTGTTATTCTGCAAGCAGCAATGAAAGACGTCCAAGGCAGCTTTGCTTACTGTACTGAATTAAACCTGAAAGCCTTTTAGAGACTTTCACTGAGCCCCACAGAGAACTGTAACCCATTTACTACACATGATTATAGGTGTAGTGAAGCCCTGTCCCTTTCAATATAATAAAAGTGAATAAAGTGTATGTAACTGCAATGAAAATGTGACTCATATGTACATTTTCTGTCCTGCTCATTTATTTGCAAAAATTATCATTTTGTATCAATAATGTGCTTTTGACAAAAGTTCTTATCAATGGGTTGCACTGACAAACAAGTATTTGCCCCTTAAAACAAATAATTTATTAAGTAATTACATTAGAAAGAGATTACTCTAATCAAACATATACTGCTGCTGAATTATACTTTTCATGTGGCCTAGTAAAAAAAGAAGAAAAGCTTTAAAATATCCTCTGATGGCTGAAAGAACAGATTTGCACACACATATAGAGGTCACTGCAGCAAGAGACCACGTGACTCAGCCTGGACCTTTCATGTCTACAGCTACTAAGATTTCTGGTAACATTATTGCTGTTCTTCTCTTTAAACCCTTTATAGGGCAGTGGAATAAATGGAAATTAATCGCACAGCAGTTTATAAATATATGCACACATCCAAATGTGTCTCTCAGGGTATTAGTTCTGCATAATTTGAGATGAGACATCTTTCAGGTCTAAAGGAGGGATGGTGAATCTTCACATTTCTGACATGGCTTACAATGGTCAGAAAAAGGCAAGGCATGGCAGTATGCAAGGAACTTTGTAGCCAATGATGTGCTGTATGTCTTGGTTCCCTTTAATAGCATTTAGAGTTGAAGCAATAAAGACTCTAATCTGGAGAGAAGAAGTCCCTGCTCTGTGCTTTGATCTCCTTCCTCTTGGCTGTTTAAAGCTGACAGTTTGGTTGAATAGCATTCAGTACTTTCATTTGTAAGACACGACTTTCCTAGTGTTCCAGAGCTAGCAGCTACACCTGTACTGCAGGAATTTACACTGAATGGATGCAGGATGGCATTGATTTGGGACTGGTGAAATACAAACACAATCTAATTAAAACCTGTATAATGCAGCCCTACAGGAACAAGAGGGTAAGGGGGGGGGGCAAATAAATACAACTGCAGCTGGCACGGTAATTGTGCACATACCCTGAAGCAATATACTGGCAACATAGAATCATAAACCTTCTCAAGGAAAAGAAACTAGAATTTTGATCATGTGGGTGACATAATGAAAATCCTTTAGTTAATTAAGGAGTGATGGATATTATACTCATCTGTAATGGTTACATGTGTGTTATTATGTGAACTCCAAAAGTCACCTGATTACAAATAAGCAGTTCATTATACCATCTAGAGAGTAAATACACTTTATTATTCATGATCAGGAGAGAGAGAGAGAGAGAGAGAGAGAGAGAGAGAGAGTATGTGTAAAATATATGTTATATAAATATACATATAGACAATATATGTAAAATATGTACAGACATGATTACAATATTCCAGTTTTCTCATATTGATCTATTATTAACCGAAGACCTGGCTCCAGCAGTACAGTACCAGGGGGAAATGGGCTCACAGTAATGCTGTGTGTGTGTGAGAGATAACTGACTGCTGAGAGGGGTAGGCAAAGAGACCCTGTATATTTAGATAGATTGATATGCTTCCCTTAATTGCTTGACACATGCGTTGTTGTCACAAACCAGGGTGTTTTCTCAGACCCTGCTGGAGAAAGGTGCTAAGTAATAATGATTATTTAACAAGGCTCATAAATCAGGACTGTGAATGAGTGAATAGGGGCTGCATATGAAAAGGTTACTTGCTGCCAGACAGTTGGTGACCAGTAACAGCCCCATTACAAGCCGCCCACCACAAAGAATACGCTCACTGACTGAAATACATCGTATTGTATCGGCACAGTGTATTCTTATGGCACTACTCTGTGGAAAATCACAGGGAGTGACAAAACCATTGCACATTGGCAAAACAATCGATTCTCTGTGAACGTTTAATGTTTAAACCGGAGTTTTTCCCCTTTTGTGTGAGCGAAGGAATAGCCATATCCCTATGTGATTCTTAACATTTGCCGTTTCTTATAAATACTTTTCTCTTTCTTTTATACCCCACTTTAAAAGTAAGTGACGCAGAAGATACAATACGTCATATATCGAGAGCGATAGAGAATGATAGAAAAATAGCTTAATGCGGCATAACTAAAAACGAAGCCTACTCATTTCCACTTTTTTGCGCCAAAGTGAATGTGATGAGTTTTATCTTGACCTCGCCAAGGTTTTTTTTTATTGGATCGGACAGAAAAGGTTCGATTACGTTAAAAGGAAAGATAACAGATGTTTACATTGAATTACACAATTTAAATGGGAAAAAAATTATAATTAGGATATATGCTACTAGTTTTAACCAATTTCTATTTGATTTCCTTTTATCTGGCAACTTGTACATGGATGGCGGGTTGTTTAAACTAGAACGTGCATTTTCGACTTTTCTAAAGCAACTGAACATTTTAAAGCTTAATTCTATGGGTCATAGATAGATAGATAGATAGATAGATAGATAGATAGATAGATAGCTGAGCTGCAAACCAAGTCAATACCATTCTCAGATTGTGCTCTGCTAAGCATCTTATCCTCTGCCCTGTTAGGTGTCTTCTTTCAACATCTCTGTCATCTCCATTTGGAGATATTTTAGCGGTTTATCAGTGGCATCTCCAGCCCTGCACATTTGCAGCAGCCCCCCCCCCCCCAACCCCCATTACTGCTGGTCCCCCCGGCTGATTCCCATCAGTACTGGGAGATATCCGTGCAGATTCCCACCGCTGCCCCAGCCACACTCAGGACATCTGGATCAGATCACAATCACTGACTTCATTTTTTTTTTTTACCAGAGTCCCTGGTAGAGCAGCGTTTATCCTCCTCTGCAGAGAGACCTTTAGCCTATTCCTCAAGCATCAGCCTTTAGTTAAAATTCAGCCAAGCAGCGACCCCTATGTCTGGATTTGCATTTCTTATCGGACCCCTATCTCAAATGATTTGTTATTAATAAAAAAAAGGAAAGAAATCTTTTTGGCAGGGTAATGCATCGCCTTGAGAAACTGCACCGATCGCTATCTTATGCAAATTTAGTACGAGGAGCCTTCTTTTTAAGTGAACTTTATCTGCTTACTGATCTTTAAATTAAAGAAGCATGGCCATTAAGGTAAATGTATTTTAAACAGTGTACAATTTATTTCAAACAATTACACTGGGTTTAATCATATTACAGCTATGCTGTAAGCTTTTTTACTATTTTTTTTCAATTCATAAGTAACTCTGTGTTCGTCAAATCCCTTCCGTATAAAATAAATAATGCTAATAAAAAGTACCAGTGTTTATTCTAATTTCGGTCTATTCCTGTGCCACAGAATGGGGGGGGGGCTTTGTTGTTAGTCTGTTTAGCTAATGAATTGCCAGTTGGATGTACTAACTAGAGGGTGCCAAGACAATGGATATAGACTGCATTTGAAGATGCGAACGAAGGAAGTTATGAAAGCCGTTATTGCCCATAAATATATATATTTCACAATGATTGATCGGTGGTCTTTTTTATTATGGACACAAGGGGTTTAGCAAGCTATACATTTAGATCTCAGATCCAAAGAATCGACGGGGTTAAACCTTCACACACAATTTGCAGTAGGGAATTATATCTAAAATACCGCTTTTTAGCTTAGCTTTGGAGAAGACCGTGCCTTTTACTAAACTGATTTTCAGTTAAGTAGCTTAGAATTGCAGTTCTGGTACTGCCTTACTTGTATAAAATAAATAGAACAGTTGGGGGAATAAGAAGAGTTTATTTTGAAGAAATGGCTACTACTTACTGTGCCGTAAAATGTACAATTTCAGATCTACAAGGGGGATTTTGCATGTCCCCCGCTTCTATTAAACTTATCTGGACTGTTCAATTATTGGGACAGAGCGCAGTTTGATTTTAAAAAGCAGGAGTTATTCTCACTTAAAGCAGGAAGTGAGCTCTTAAACCTTGCCGAAAATAACGGGAGAACTAAAATAATTTGAAGAGCATGACAATTATGGGTCCCCTAGGAAGGTGCAAGAGTTCCTTCCAGACCGTAATCCCGCACCCCAAGGAGATGTGTCAGGCTGCATGGAAGCACAGGGAAAAGGAAGGCTCAGATCTGTCTTTCCCTAAGCTCCTAGGATGAACATTCCACCAATATTTAAACGTTAAGACGATTTCCAAAGTGTCAATGCCTTGATCCTACCTTTATTTACCTGGAACCTTACTGTAATGTGACACTTGAGTTTGCAAAACACCCATGTCATTTTCTGGGAGAATTCAGTGTGTTAATCCTAGTACTTTTGGTACTTTAAGTGCAGTGATTGCACGTTGGGAAAAAAAGGTGTAATTGGTCATTTGAATAGTGCAGATAAGAGATAAATAAAAAATTATCTATTTTTAAAATTGCAAATAAATTAGTCAAGAAGCGATTTCCAACGACTGTAAAATTCGGATATTAAATGTTCTATGCAAGAAAAAATATCTGCGAGTGTATAACTCTCACACCTATTCCATTTAATAAAATGTAAGTGTTCAGACCAGCAGATTTAGAAAGTAGAAAATAATATGTATATTATATACTTGTCTATGGACCAACTGTTCAAACAGAATAAAAGACAGTCTGTCAAGAATTTACAGTATGAAGAATATACAGGAGACACTGGGAGCATGGATAGTAGACGTATCATTTGAGAACACATATACATGTTTACACACAAACAGAAATGGCTACATTGATAGCTAATGAGTTGCTTATTAAGTTAAATAAAATACACTGACGCAGATCTGTCCATCTGTGCGATGCACTCTGGCACACATATATGAGTGGTTTAACATATTTATGACATTTTACAAATAATAGTTTTACATGGTAATAAAGATCACGTGGTCATATGTATGGATAGATAGATAGATAGATAGATAGATAGATAGATAGATGGATGGATGGATGGATGGATGGATGGATGGATGGATGGATGGATGGATGGATGGATAGATAGATAGATAGATAGATAGATAGATAGATAGATAGATAGATAGATAGAATTACATTTAAGAAATACAGCAATACATGGATGGGTGGATGATACAAACCTAGATGATTAGATAAATAGATGGATAGATAGATAGATAGATAGATAGATAGATAGATAGATAGATAGATTCCAGGTACCTGTGTGGTTGGGATTGTAGATGATTTCATAGTACAAACTGACACATGTAAATAAGGTTAACCACGAGTTTTCAGTGTTTTCACACTATACAAATGAGATAATTTAAATATGTGGCGTGTTTTCGGTTCATTTGCTGTGCTACGTGCATATTGAAAAGTATATAAACTAATATCGAATATTTCTGCTAACTGTGCAATCTGTAAAATAGTGTATTTTTTTGTTTCAAGTCATCATTTATTAATGGCATAAATGACATAGAGCGCCAAGATGTAATACTTGATATACTCAGGCTCTGTTACTGTCACAAAAGGTTAAAAAAGATCCCAAGGATTTTGGCACACACCACAAAATAAATATGGAGAAAATTCAATCTTTCCCACTCTATGAAAGTAAAAAGGAGCCCCTTGTTACCTTCAGTCTCCACTTTTTATCAAGCGTCCCCTTTCCCTTAATGTATTGCTGTCTGTCTGTCTACCTGCCTTGTCAGGGAAGTCCATATCTAAGTCATGTAATCTGGAATTTCCCCTTTTGCTGGGGCTTCGCAATAAAGACTGCACAGTAAAGGGAACACAGCAGCGCAGTTGTTTCTGTTAAAAGGGGACACACTATGGGCAGAAAACAGCAAACCCCAATGTCGGACAGCTGTAAAATCGTGTAGACAGGTTGTCATACAGCAGTGGGGGCTTCTCTGAAAGGAGCCCATTGCTAAACATGAAATCCACAGTCCAGGCACCCAGGGAAGGGGGAGAGAGGGAGTCTCACTCACATCCACTTGCACACACACACAAACATCCACTTTCTGTTCCAGAGTGAAGTGGCCCCAGCCAATGCTCAGGCCACATGCTCTAAAGTGGGAGGGGCCTGCAGCTCAAGTGGATGCCAATCAAAGCATCAACTTCAAATTGTATCTGAAAGATCAGCCCAGGACCTAAGGGCAGACACATCAGTTGGAGCTCAATTGTTGATCAGATCACATCTAAGGGATTTAGAAGCACAGAAGAGCAGAGATTTGAGGGGCTAAGAAACACCCTGAGACTCCCTATCGAATCCACACACCTCGTCCCTTTCTGTTATCCGAACTCCCTCTGAACAACGCGCGCACAGTGAGAGAGACTCCGAGGCTGTTGCTCACTTTTTGGCCCCGTCCTTGGCCAATCCGCTCCTTTTTTTCCCTTAGATCAGTTTTTACCTTCCCTTTAAGATATATTTTTTCACCGACCCCTCTGTACTTGCTGTTGTGCCCGGAGTGGCAGCGATTTCCCTGCCGGAGAGAAATGTCCTTCCCGCAGCTGGGCTACCCCCAGTACCTCACCGCCGGTCAGGCTGCAGTCTATGGAGGCGAACGTCCGGGCATCTTGGCCGCGGCAGCAGCAGCAGCGGCCGCAGCAGCCGGATCAGGAAGGCCGACAGGAGCTGAGCTGGGCAGCAGTTCTACCGCGGCAGTCACTTCAGTGCTGGGCATGTATGCCAGCCCATACAGCGCCCCCAACTACAGCGCCTTTCTGCCCTATACCACCGATCTCACCCTTTTCTCCCAAATGGTAAGTACTAGCCAGTGCCTAACTGCTTTATAGCGTAACCTAGGAACTCCCAGCATCCCCACAATAGTCCGGGAGTAGTAGTCAATAACTTCAGTTGGCTTCCCTATTCAGACACCTAAGTTCAACCCAAGGCAAGCAACATATCGCTGATTTTGTAACCCTCGTACTTTTTGCACGATGGATTACACGCTTTTTAGCGGTCAACCTCCACATCAAGGGCTTTATTGAGGTGGAGGTAAACGCACCTCCTGTCCTTTTAGCCAGATTATATTGCGCCAAACAGGTCTATTGTGCTATGAATAAAATACGGTTAGATGGGAACAGATTTAGGGTTAATAGCGTATTCTGCCAAATCTCAGCTCCAAAGGGTAATCTAGAATCATTGTAATGCTCATGTCTGCTATATGCAGACTGAAGGGGAATATGTTTTTATTAATAGTATTATTATAACGTAAAACACATCACGTAACAATAGATGTGATTGTGACCTTTCAATGACAGCGGGGGCTGCTCCTGTGAAATAATTGTTAGCCCTGTGTGTGTTGTGCACATATGTGTGTATTCACTCTGACATCAGATTTGCATTAGGCAAAATCCAGAATGTATTTTACTTATTTATAATGGTTAGAGCCTCCTTGTTAGTAATCTCTGGTCATTGCCATCAAAGCAGACACCTTCACACATTTTTGTGTACAAACAGAATTGTGTTACACACACACAAACACTTACCCAGTGTATTGAAATTGCACTGGGGTCTTATTTCAGGGTAATTTAATGTTGTCGTAGTAAGTTAAACCAGTGTATATCTAAGTTACTGAGAGGAGAACTCAGAATTTCTTTTCATGTTGAATGTGATACTTTGTCTCTAAGTCTTGTTGCTGAGGGAACACCCAGCATGGTATATCACATGAACACATTCCATAGAACTTTGTTTCCTGCTTAAGTTGGGAAACATTCGCGGCATCAACCTTGTCTATATTATTATTCTACCTTTGGGGTGTTGCGCCAATCATCTCAACGCTAAATGCCTTTTAAGCTAACATACATTCCCCTACCCTGTTGGTCCAATCCAATATCCTACGCAGCCTTCTGCCAAATAATACCCCATCTAATTACGTGACATGAGTTTATGAGGTTGCAAGTCTTAAATACCTTCACTCTCATTTAAATGACACCTTGATTTGTTGGTGGGTTAATTGTGCTTCCTTTTTTGTATAGCAGTTTTTGTGTTGCTTTCTCAGTTAGATTGCATTTGTTATTAGAGGTAGAGTGATAGGAGAGAATTTATATTTGTGTGTTGCATTGGATGAAGGCTCCTGAAGTGCTTAGATTATACATAAATTAATACATTATAAGGCCCCTCTCACTAAGGCACTGCAGAGCACACTAACTATTCTTTTAGATTTTATTTTTTACCAGTAATTAAACAGCTACAAATCTCTGTTGCACATAAACAAGCAAATTGAGCTGAAAAAAATGGGAAAATCGCACACACACAAAGGTTTATATCTATTCACTGTAAACATATAGATATAAACAATATATAGATAGGTATTTGCCTAAACATTATATATATATATATATATATATATATATATATATATATATATATATATATACGATCCTGAATTGGGTAATTCGGAACAAATGATAAATCCTGTCTACAGTCGACTTGCCCAGCAATAATGAGGCCTAATGAGGTTATTAAAAAGATTACACGTTATTTACAAACTCACCTGATGAGATCATTACCCTCTTTAATGAGATTGAAATCACTGGTTTGGTTTGAAAATGTAGCAAAAAGGAATTTGCTAAATTTCAAATAAAAGCAGAACTTTCACTAAATAATATATTGTGTATTGAAGCGTAGTGAATTGAGAGGGTAGCTAATACATTGAATTGTATAACAAATTGAATTTTCCCTCTGTAGATTTATATCTACATTTGATTGTATTATATTTGGTCCATTCATATTCTGTTTAGTGTAAAACTGCACCTGTGCAAACTATGCTTGGACTACGGGTGCTGTTTGTTCTGGGGAATTAGATTTCCTGTAGTTTGCGCTTTGGTGTTACATTTGTACAGCCAGGCGCATCGCAGGGGCTGCTTCTATTATAACATTACATGATGTTTTGCTGTATGTTCCTTGGTCCTGAGCCTTAATTAACATTCACTTGGGTTTGTAACAAACACGCCTGCGTACTATTCGAAAATACCCCACAGGCCTTGTTCTGTTTAATTGGTGATTGATTGGTTAATGATGGGAAAGTATTAGGTACATTTTGCATCAATGTTCATTTTTCCATAATAATTCTTCACACAACTGTTTTTGCCTAGTGATGACTGAAGAGGTTAAGTTCGACAATGAATGAAATAATGTTTATATTTGATTGTGTGTTACAGGGATCGCAGTATGAATTGAAAGACAACCCTGGTGTCCATCCAGCTACGTTTGCTGCGCACACTACTCCAGGCTATTATCCCTATGGCCAATTCCAGTATGGAGACCCAGGGCGGCCCAAGAATGCCACCAGGGAGAGCACCAGCACTCTAAAGGCTTGGCTCAATGAGCACAGGAAGAACCCATACCCAACCAAGGGTGAGAAGATCATGCTGGCCATAATCACCAAGATGACCCTAACCCAGGTCTCCACGTGGTTTGCCAACGCTAGAAGGAGGCTAAAGAAGGAGAATAAGGTCACTTGGGGGGCAAGGAGTAAGGAAGATGACAACATCTTTGGCAGTGATAATGAAGGCGATCATGAAAAAAATGAAGATGATGAGGAAATTGACCTGGAAAGCATAGATATTGATAAAATTGACGACAACGACGGTGAGCAAAGCAACGAAGAAGAGGAGGAGAAGCTGGAACACTTGAGACAGGGCGAGAAAGAAAGTTTGAAAAAGGAGACAGAAGTGATGATTCCAAGTTCCGACGGACTTAAACCAAAAGACTCATTGTCCCTGGGTAAGGAAAGTTCTGATACCAGCAATACCAGAATCGTAAGCCCCGGTGGACAGGGCATCATACAAGTGCCACCTCACAGTAAACCAAAAATCTGGTCCTTGGCAGAAACAGCAACAAGCCCAGATGGGGCCTTGAAGTCTTCTCCTCCACCTTCTCAAGCCAATCACACATCTCCTTCAATCCAGCACCCAGCCTTTCTCCCCAGCCATGGACTATACACATGCCAAATTGGCAAATTTCACAACTGGACAAACGGGGCCTTTCTCACACAAAGCTCTCTGATAAACATGAGGTCCTTGCTGGGAGTAAACCCTCACCATGCGGCTCACCATAACCACCACCATCTTCAGGCTCACCAACAGGCTCCATTGTTAGCAACAAACCTGAGTTCCATCAGCAGCGACAAAACTCCAGAGCGGACCAGTCCCAAGCACTCAGGTAAAGTATATGGGTGGACATTCCTAGTACCTCCTCATGTTTACAATCTAAAAATTGTCTCTAGGAATAAATGGTTTTCTTTTGGTGAAGCCGTACATCCATTTAATAATCTACCTCTAGAGCAAAGAGGAAAGATACTTAACCTAAGACCCTCGACCTCTGGTGCAGTAAAACAACAACCACAATCCCCATGGCCACAATTCTTTCTAGAAACAGTGGTAGTTGCAGTTCAGTAACAAGCTGGAAATCTACAGATTTGTCAGCAGCCCTGATACAGGCAAGCTAGCACTAACTGTGATTGAGATAAGGTCAAGAGAGGAATAAATATCAACTGACCACCAAGCACTTGATGCCGAGTGTTTCTGTTATTTCAACTGATGTCTTGTTTTCTTCACAGATTTACCCAGAACCGACTCGCCACCTCAGTTAAAACCTTCCTTCCAAGCTGTTCGTGAAAAGTAAGTATTCATCAGAAACAAAGATAAAAATGCAAAGATGAACCATATGTTATTCATCATATTTTAATCTCTAATTGTTTTTTCTTTCTACCTTCCAGCACCCTTTCTCAGCAAGAAGGCACCTCTCGTATATTGACAGCACTTCCCTCTGCCTGACTGCTGCAAGCAATGATAAAAGAGCCCTTACCAAAATATGAACAGAACGGGGTATCTTATAAATGACTTCAACCCTCCTTTTGCAATAACGTGCTAAATATTCAGACTGCCCAATTTTTACACATCTCTAGATGGACCCCCACTTTTCCGTGTTCCATTTCAGACCGTGTAAAATCTAACCCTGATCGGATATTTTTTATGTTTCCCAAGTATTTGTGTTTCATCTCTCTCTCTCTCTCTCTCTCTCTCTGTATGTATATAAAGTGATCTCAGATTGTAAATAGCGCGCAAGCAAAAACTTGTCTAAATCATATATTTTTGTCTAATAAACTAAATGAAATTATGAAAAATCCTTACATTGCTGACAATTTTTAATATTAATTTTTAAGTCTTTTTCTTTTAGATATTCCCCCCTCTGAATCGGGCATTATTAAATGAGGGAATTTCTGAGTTAACCTTAGAAGTGTTGGTTATTTTCGCATACTTTTGCGCTAAGCTTGCAATTTCCATTTTAATGTCATTCATTATGAAGTGAAAGGCTACGTTGAAACAATTTGTCATGGTTGATTTTGTGGCTAGCACTCCCACACAGGAGTTAGAACAATCTGTTCCCTTGTATAATTTCTTTTCAAACCCTAACCAACTGTTTTCTTTTTATTTAGATTTGGTTGAAATTGTTTTTTTGAACTGTGCTCATTCAAATATCGATTACAATTTATCTTTATAGATTATAAATAATGGATCCCAAAGACAATTGTTGATTTAATCCCCCCGAGGAATGAGCACTTAACACATTGGCAAGTCCACAAAGTGGCACCATTCTATGGTCCCCTTCACTAGTACCATTTGGACTATCACAACATTTATTAGGAGATGGTCAATATACCAATATATATATATATATATATATATATATATATATATATATATATATATATATATATATATATATATATATATATATATATACTGCAGTGTATTGCAAACGTATTTGTTTAAACATTCATCTTCCTTAGACAATCTGTTAAAAATCTGTAATATTTTTGCAGTGTTTCCTGCTTTTTTAATTTCTAATTGAAAACACTAAACGAGCATTGAGGTGCTAATAAGATGCCAGATGGTTGTTCATGGTGGTAAATGGAAAGAAGCAGCTGGGATAGTCATTAAGGAATAATGTGGAGACGCCCTATTAAAACAGAACTGTCCTAGAACAAGCACTTGTCGGAAGTAAGGCGAGATTTGTAAATAAAATATTAATAGAACACCCTCAAGAATCAGGTCGGTGATCATTACCCAAACAAAGGTCACTTCATCTGCCTAGTTGCCTGTGCAGGCGCAAACAAATTAAATTGCCCCTTGCTCAACGTGTAAGTGGAATACCGGGCAAACATTCATATTTTGTTCTATATAAGGGTTTTGTTCAGCCAGCCCCTTCATCTGTTTTTTTTCGTCTATCTCTGTTACCATGTCAATTTAAATACTTTAATCCCTAAAATGATCATACAGTAGTTATTTTTTCTCTTCTCCAAAAATATCCACATTTCCAAAGTGGAGGCATATAAAATAACCATCACTGTATTTAATGCATCTCATAATTTATGAGTTATATGCTCTGTATGTTTTGTCTGTTTAATTAGAACATTCCTAATTTTTTCACGTATTAATTGTCACTAGAAATCTTTAAAAAAAATAAATAAAGTGACAAATACCTTTGCTAAAAGCTTCTACCTTTTGTGGGTGCCATTTCTACAGAACAGACACAGCCATTCATATGCAGATTGTCGTACAGCGATCTGTTTTTAGACGGCTAAAGAAGCTGAAAAAGGCGGTGGGATAATTTTGGGCAAGTGCTTTATCCTTTATTATAGTTTCTGGAAGTTAGCACACTGTTGTCATTTGTGAAAAGAAACTCTGATGGGTGTCAGCGTGGCAAAAAAACTCTGAGGTCCTCAGCTTTAGGCGAGGTTAGAACTTTCTTTTTTAGTGCAATAGTTCCCTCTATGGACTGATATTGGAACCGCCACACATTATTGTTCTGTATAAATACGACGTCGCCCTACACGACAATAGACTACAAATTCAACCTGATCAAAATCAGCTGCAATTACAATCGAATGCATGTTCTTCTATTAATTTGATCGCGTAAGACAACATTTGTACGTCAATGCATTTGTATGGTTTATGAATGATATATATTTAAATCCATCCAATTCGTTATGAGAAAGGTGAATGGTCACTCATTAACACCCTGTAATGTGTCGCAAAAAGAAACGGACATATACAGAAATATTTATATGCTGCCAAATAGTTCTTGTAAATTCCTCTCACCACCCTACAATTACAATGGATATTTGGTTGTGTTAAAAAGGGCTGGCTTTCTAGGGACATCATTATTGATATTTGTACTGTGCTTACCCATTGAATGAGGTTAATTAAGATTTAACAAATTGCAGACAGAAGGGCGTAGCGATTTTCTTTAGCCTGCAAAACCAGTCCATTCTCTGCTGCACTTTGAATTGCTAATTCGTGTTTGTATACAGAGCTGCCGTCATTTACAATTCTATCGTATGTAAGTACAGTGATTGAATTGCATACGATTGTATATTTCACCAACAGGCACACAAACACTCTTCCATGCATGTTGGAATGTCTAAACATTAATAGGTGCGAGTTCCTACACATTAATAGAAGGCCTTTGTTACTTGTGTGTCCATACATCAGTGAGGGTTGTCCCCAAATGTATTCCCTGCCGTTTTCTAGCACTTTTGTCCCTCTAATAGTTTAATTAAATTTCCTAATCTTCGCCTTAAATGCCAATAATTACTGTTAAAATGTAGTGATTAGATCTGATATCCCTTTCTAACTTTTACAGATATAGGCAAGAAAGTTGAGTACATGTGGTGCAGTAAATTCAGATGGCCACATAATTGCAAATATACCTATAATTGTATAAATATATTTTTAATTTAGTAATCCCTATGGTTTAACCCTGTCCAGTTCACATTCATACAATTCAGGCACAAATTCAGTATGTTTTCACATGTAAATGACCTAATTTGAATATAAATATCCATATCTTTCTGTAATAATGTCAGAATATTTATGTGTAACTAATATATTCATATAAATACAGTTTCATGTGCTCCTCAATAGCAGGCCAGTTGTGTAATTTAAAGTATTTGTTTTACATTAGGCCAATACCCACTGTAAGACATTATTTTATTTAAAAGGCCCTCATACAAATATAAATGTTACTGGATTCTGAGAGTTTACTGAAAATGAATGGAAAGAGAATGTTATTAAACGTGTTATGATTAAGGAGATCTTGCCCGCTGCATATTCTGCTCATACATGTGGGCACATATCAGTCTGCTAAAAAGGAAGAACAGCTAGTTTTACACTTTTGTAGTTCAGAACTTGCTGATCAATTAATCACCAGTACATTTATATCCTCTGCAATATGGACAGATCCATATTTATATACGGTTTAGTGCTCTGACACTGATTAATGTAAAATGCACCATAGCTCCAGAGCAAGTTCTCTCTATGAATCATACACTATAAAGTTGCAGTCGTCCTTGTAGATTAAAACATTGAAAAAGAAAGAAAGTGAGCAGATTGGTTTACTGGGAAAAGTGGCAAAGAATTTGAGACAAGGCAAATGGAGAGAGAGAGAGGCAGTGAAAAAGAGCAGAGGGAGGGAGAAAGAAATCAGGAAGGAGGGGTGGGGTGGGAGAAGCCATGTCCTGTAGCTCTGGGCTAATGTTTGTCTGGCAAATGGGATCTGATTTAAATAACCGATGGGTAATTATTGACTATAACAGTCCTTCATTAGTTCAATCATTAGATCTGCCCTGGGAAACAAAGAGAGAATAGATTCTAAGCAGGTGGGCAGCTACACTTGCCTAGTATTCCAGAACATAACTACCCTTTAACACTGTTCCCTTATATAGTGAAAACCCAGCATGATACCAGTGGCAGTTTTACCTAAGGCAACAATGATGATTTTTTTAATACAGGCAAAATTAATTTAGTAACGAGCATACACTTCAAATGACAAGATTTGAATGGTGGAAGGAGGAAGGGAGTGCTTATAATTATACTGTCACTTCTCACAATATCTTCCTTGTTGCCTTAGGGTGAGACAGATTAAAAGGAGAAGGGGGGGGGGGGATGGAGACAAGCTTAAAAAAAGCAACAAAAACGAAAGGTTTATGGCACAAGAGAAATTTATTTGGAAGAAAGAAATAAAAAAAAAAACACTTCAACAAAAGGACTACTAGTATTGCATAAAAAAAAAAAATATATATATATATTCCCTGGATAGTCCTGCACTTTTGTCCACACAGGTCTTTCAGCTTGACTGGGTTTTTTTTCAAGCAAATGTAAAAAAGCAGCAGGAAAAGTTTTTAGCATAAAAAGTCATTTGTGTTATTTGAAAGGAATGCTAAAAAGCTCACACTGTTGCCTTTAACTAGAAACTATAAAAAAATATACATGGAATGAATAATGATACAGTCTATCTGTGAACTGGCTTTCTATCTCATTCTCATAGATAAAGGGCCAGTGCCTGTTTTTAAACAATATTTGCCCATATTGAACACAGTTAAGCATGCTGTTCTGGGTACATTTATGGTTATGGGTTTGCAGTAACTAACAAGGAGCTGCACATTTAATGCTGTGTAGTAAAAGCCATGATTTACACAGGGAGAGTTTCAAGCTGGGCAGGTAGGAATTCTCGTAATTATTAGTATTATACTTTAATAAGATAATTTACAATGTGCAGCATTCAACTAAATATATTCAGGAAATAACCGTCCTGATGACTGTCTGATGCACAGGGAATTTTAAGGTCCATGGTGTAACTTGGGCTGAACTCACTCTGTTCCAGTAACACGTATCAACCAAAAAGTTGGCTCTGACAAGTATTGCTGTTTATACGTGGAAGGGAATTACATCAGGTACCTCTGTTTCAGTTATAAGACTGTAATTGCCAGAATCCCTCTTCCAGCTTTAATAGTGCAATAGTTATCACTTTAATACTGTGCATGTAAAGCTGACTATAAAAATTTAAAAAATTTGCACAAGGGGTTACTGCTCAACCTATTAATTAATGTTGCTTCCCAAATGTAGAGAATGATATTCTGAGACAAATTCCAATTTTTTTTTAATTATTTGTGGTTTTTGGGTTATTTAGCTTTTTATTCAGCTGCTCTCCAGTTTGCAATTTCTGCAATCTGCTTGCTAAGTTCCAAATTACCCCAGCAATTATGCACTGATTTGATTGAGATACGGGCCTGAATAGAAAGATGAATAATAGAAAGTAGCAAAAATTATGAATTTGTAGCCTTACAGAGCATTTGATTTTAGATGGGGTCAGTGACTAGTGATGGGCAAATCAGCTGCGTTTTCACTTTGCCGAATGCGAAACGGCAAAAAATTTGCAAAACGAGGCCATTGGGAAAAAAAAACAGACTCCGGCAATGGGAATTTTCACCAGAGCAAAATTTTTCCGGCATTTTGCAAATGTATAAATCACAGGAGTTCGCTGTAAATTCGCAGTGACCCCGGTTTGAATACTGGGAATAGTCAGAAGAAGAAGGTAAATAATTCAAAAAGTGTAAAAAAGAAAAAATGATGGCCAACTGAAAATTTGCTTGAAATTGGTCATTCCATAAAAAGTTTATAAAAGGATATTTTGGAAAAAATATACCATGGCTAGCTTTTAGGATGATTGACCTTGTACAATGACCCAGGCCATTATACTATTATATAAATACCAAAATAACTCAAATAATAGATTGATATTTTATAGTACAGGTATAGGACCTGTTATACTTTCTGTAAATTTGGATCTCCATGCCTTAAGTCAACTAAAAAATAATTTAAGCATGAATTAAACCCATGTTGTTTTGTCTGCAAAAATTGATTGATTCTATCTTAGTCTGAATCCAGTACAAGGTATTGTTTTCTCATTACAGAGTAATGGAAATAATTTTTTTATTATAATGGACTCTATGGGAGATGGTCTTCCCATAATTTGGAGCTTTCTGGATAACGGGTTTCCAGAGAAAGGATCCCATACCTGTATCAACCTCAAAGTTTACACTGCAAGAAAGGATATTTTAGCCAGAATTTTAAACAGGTAGAAGACAGACCACTCAACATTTGGCATCATATGCTATTTACCCTAATGTTGGTCCTCTAAGGAATGATGAACTTTTCTTTTGAATCTTCTATTTTTTGAAAGTCTGCATGTAGAAGACTATCAAAAATAATTCCCACGTTCTCTAGAGGCCCAGTTACTAGAGTGTGTTTGCTCGCATAATAGCTCAGTACATTAGCATCTGTATCTGGTGGGAATTGATGTCCTAAAGAAGAGCAATTACAACAATCAAGTGAGAACATTTGAATCAGATAACAAAGTTTCTGCTTGCCAGTTCATATAAAGGAATGGTTTGGGTAGGGTATTTGAGTGACTTCTTTGCCTAACCTATCTATAACACAATTTTTCCAAAGGCTGCTTGTGTATAAATATTGAAGACTACAAAGCCACTGGATGCAAGGATTTCCTTCTTTCCATCTTATTGCTTTTATTTTACATGATTTTTGTGTGATTTTTCATATACTGTACCTGTATAGGGGTCATTTTACCAGATCATCTGAAATGTTTGGAATATATCTACAACATCCTGATTGTGGGGCTGCACTGACCACTTTACATGAAATACAATCAGTTTTCAATTGGTGCCTTAAATCCCTGATTTTTCAAACCATCCAGTTCATTCTGAAGAGTATTACCTCTGTACTGATATTGAAAGATGATATTAAGACCTTTAGAACTCACCTCTCCCCTTTTAAATGGGGGGACTAAAGTATAATGATTGGAGAGTGCCAACATTTTAGCCCCCCCAGTCATTATAATTTTTTACCTGATACCCCCTGCTGGTGCTCATATTGGCAGAAACCTGCACTGACCCAGGGTAATTCTGTAGAAACTCACTTGACTTATTCTTCTTTCAGGGTATCAGGTAAGGGATTATAATCAATGTATGACCTAGCATTTGGCACCCACTAGTGATTACACTTTTAGTTCTCCTTTAGGGATGTCGCGGACTGTTCGCCGGCGAACTTGTTCGCGCGAACATCGGCTGTTCGCGCTCGCCGAATGTTCGCGAACGTCGCGCGACGTTCGCCAATTTGGGTTCGCCTTAGCTGGCACTTTTTTTTTTCCATTTCTCCCCCAGACCAGCAGATACATGGCAGCCAATCAGGAAGCTCTCCCTCCTGGACCACCCCTACACCCCCTGGACCACTCCCCTTCCATATATAAACTGAAGCCCTGCAGCGTTTTTTCATTCTGCCTGTGTGTGCTTGGAAGAGCTAGTGTAGGGAGAGAGCTGTTAGTGATTTGAGGGACAGTTGATAGTAAGTTTGCTGGCTAGTAATCTACTGTTCTTCAAACAACTGCCATCTAGCTGTGTGAGCTTGTTCACATTCTGTCTAAATATCAATAATATTACCGTCTCCAGAAACACCATCCTGAGTGACGTTTTTCAAGCAGCAATAATATTTTCCGTAATCCGTATCCACTGCTGTAGTAGTGTATACGTTGACCTTGTAGGCATTGTTTGCCCAGTCTTTAACCAAGTGCCACGTAGCTGTGTGAGCTTTTTCACATTCCGTGTCCAGAAACATCACCTGAGTGACGCAGTCTGATTTCTGCCCTTTACAGCACAAAACGCAGCGCTGTGTCAACAATGTATTTTTTAGAAACATTTTTGCCCTTGATCCCCCTCTGGCATGCCACTGTCCAGGTCGTTGCACCCTTTAAACAACTTTAAAATAATTTTTCTGGCCAGAAATGTCTTTTCTAGCTTTTAAAATTCACCTTCCCATTGAAGTCTATGGGGTTCGCGAAATTCGCGAACCGTTTGCATTTTTGTCCGGAAGTTCGCTAACATGTTCGCGAACATTTTTTCCGACGTTCGCTACATACCTATTTTCCTTTAATGCTGGCCATAGATGCCAAGATCCACTTTTTGGCGACATTGCCAAACGAGCAGATCTTTCCCCAACATGCCACTTACTGGCAGGGCTATATCGGGGTAATCCGGATGTTCGGCCCTATGGCCGAACGATCAGATTACTACGAGCGCAATGGACTTCCGATGGGTCGGTTGTAAGAAAATTCAACCTTCCCCATCGAAATTGTGTCCAGATATCGGTCGGGGGCAGATAAGCTTTCAAATCGGTCTAAACGACGGATATAGCCTGCTTTATCTGCCCGTGTATGGCCACCTTTAACAGAACATGTAATATAAGGCACTAAGTTTACACAGGGGCAGTAACACATGGCAACCAATAAGATGCTTGCATTTAAACAGGTGACTAGTGAATGCTACCTGCTGATTGGTTGCTATAGGTTACTGCCCTTGGGCAAACTTAGTGCCTTTTATTACATAACCCCACTGGAGTTCTATTTCTTCTGTGCTAAATATCCACTGCAGGTGACAAAGAATTGGAAATGTTTTTCGCTTTTGGTGGGAAATTGCAGGAGAAGGCAGTTGTCCTTAGTATTAAGTATTAAAGGTGAAATGTAAACTAGCTTTGAATTAAACAGACAAGCTCATTTATGAGCAATCACTGCTACCTCTATGGATACATATTTGTTCCCACTAGTGTTGTATACACCTTGTACTTGCCTAATGTAGTACTGGGATGGTTTGTGCCCTTGCCCCAGGTGCAGTTTGTAAATAAATGAAACACTCTGGGATGGAATTACAAAGCTAGCAAGGGCCTAGCTTAGGTATGCTCATGGGCCACAAATGTGCCATATATTACCTTTTGGAAATGTTAGGCATTAACCTCTGTGATGTAAATGTGGGCATGAAGGAGCATTGTGGGTAAAAAACATGGCACTTTTTACAGTAAGTACATCTCCTCTCTCTTAGTGAAAGAATTCTAATACAATCATATGAAAAAGTTTGGGAACTCCTCTTAATTCTTTGGAGTTTTGTTTATCTTTGGCTGAGCTTTCAAAGTAGCAAGTTCCTTTTAATATACAGCATGTGTTATGGAAACAGTATTATTTAAGCAGTAACATAAAGTTTATTGGATTAACAGAAAATATGCAATATGCATCATAACAAAATTAGACAGGTGCATATATGTGGGCACACCAACAGAGATATCACATCAATATTTAGTAGAGCCTCCTTTTGCAAATGTAACAGCCTCTAGACTCCTCCTATAGCCTTTGATGAGTGTGTGGATTCTGGGTGACAGTGTTTTTGACCATTCATCCAGACAAAATCTCTCAAATTGAGTTAAATTTGATGTCTACCGTGCATGGACAGCCTGCTTCAAATCATCCCATAGTTTTTCGATGATGTTCAAGTTGGGGAACTGTGATGGCCATTCCAGAATATTGTACTACTCCCTCTGCATAAATGCCTTTGTAGATTTTGAAGTGTGTTCAAGGTTATTGTCTTGTTTGGGTATCCAAACCCTGCGTAACCTCAACTGATGCTTGACTGTGACTGATGCTTGAACATAATCCTGAAGAATTTGCTGATATTGGGTTGAATTCACCCGACCCTCAACTTCAACAAGGGCCCCAGTCCCTGAACTTGCCACACAACCCCATAGCATGATGGAACCTCCACCAAATTTGACAATAGGTAGCAGGTGTTTTTCTTGGAATGCAGTGTCCTTCTGCCGTGCACAGCGCTTTTTATTATGACCAAATAACTAAATTTTTGTCTCATCAGTCCACTTTGTTCCAAACTGAGTAGCTTCTCTAAATGAGCTTTTGCATACAAGCAACTCTGTTTGTGGTGTGAGTGCAGAAAGGGCCTCTTTCTCATCACCCTGCCATACAGCTGTTCTTTGTGAAAATTGTAAAACAATGTATAGATACACCTCCTGCAGCAAGATGTTCTTGAGATCTTTGGGCTGTCTGTAACCATTCTCACAATCCTCCACATATGCCATTCGTGTATCTTTCTTGGCCTGCCAGACCTGGATTTCACAGCAAATGTGCCTTTTTAAACCTCTGAGATAGCTTTTAGTAGTTTTCCCCTAAACCATGATACTTAACAATCTTTGTTTTAAGGTCTTTTGAGAGTTGCTTTAAGGATCCCATGCTGTCACTCTTCAGAGGAGAGACAAACAGAAGCACAACTTGGAATTGGCCACCTTAAATACCCTTTCTCATGATTGGACACACCTGCCTATGAAGTTCAAGGCTTAACGAGCTAATCCAACCAATTTGGTGTTGCCAGTAATCTGTATTGAGCAGTTACATGTATTCAAATTAGCAAAATTACAAGGGTACCCAAATTTTTGCACAGCCAGTTTTTCACATTTGATTTAACTTCATACAACTGAGTACTGCTTTACTAAAAATCTTTGTTCAGAAAACACCCCAGTTCCTGGGAAATGAAAGACATACCACATCTTTTTTTTGTTGAACCTGGAGTAAATGCTCCCTTACCTTTAGATCGTTAGCTTTTTCAGTATAGGGCCTTCTTCACCTTTTTATCGGCATTGATTGTGATTGTATGTAACTACATATTGTAATTCATGTGATTTAGTTGTATAAACACATTTACTTTAAAGCGATACGCAATATGTTGGTGCTATAGAAATACATGTTAATAATAATAATTATGCAGGCTGAGAGGAGTTTTCAAACTTTTTCATATGACTGTATGTTGTTCTCATCAAAGTATTTAGTATTCTGGTTTAAACTGAGGTCTGCAAGTCCTTCTTGCAAAAAAGCATTTGACTTTTCATTGTTTACTTAGGTATTGGTTCCTAAAAACATGAAAATAGTCCCGCAGTGTGTTTTGGCACATAATACAGCATCATGACTGCCAAAACTGCAACCTGCTTATTCCAATTGCCTTCGGTAAGAATCATATTAAAGTACCAGAACTATTACTTGAAAATAAGTACTAGATCAACATTTGATTTAACAAATACAGTCACTATATTATTCAATTTGAAAGCAATACAAGGCAGCAGAGAGTTAGTTGCAGCATTTTGATGCTGTCTTTTTAGGGGGTTGAAAATCTTTGTAGGCAAAATGCCAGAGAATAGTGTTACCTGTAACACTTTGGCTGCTGTGCATTAGAAAAAAAATTCTTCTGAACTATTTCCTGGTTACTAGGGTAATTATTTTGGCAGCCTGTTGAAGCATTCATCCAAGCACGTCATCCATGACAATTCTTTGTCAGACAGCAGCCAGATATAATGATTAGTACAAGGAAAATGGAGATTAAAAATATGTCTACTAAATGCTACATAATTTCTCAGAACTTTACATATAATTACTACAATACAAAACTGTAATGTGTGGTTTGCTTTTGCAAATTCAAAAGGTTAAACTCGACCAATGCCTTTTTTTCAACTTCATCTATTATATTTGTAATTATTTAAGTGTGGGGCTATTTGGTTACAAAATCAACAGTAGGTAACGGCCTACAGAAGTGGTGCAGTGTGTGGTTATCTGTAAAGACTAGAGAAGCGGCATTGTGATTAGCCTCCACCAGGACTGGACTGAGAATCAAAATAGGCCCTGGCATTTCAGGTACACAGAGGCCCAATCAGCCCACAAAGAGGCCCAAACAGTCCCCACCAGCCCACTAAATACTGACTATCTATGGGACCCATCTGGCATTTGCCCTAACCCACAGATTGCCAGTCTGGGCCTGGCCTCCACCACATAGTAAGTTGTACTTGATTTCAGTTCCTCAGATTGTTGTTCCTGACACTTTTGGTCTAGAGCGTGTGTGCCCCACGTTAGGGAGCTTAGAGTCATGGTTGGGGGTCAGGAGGATAGTATGTTTGGCAAATATTTGAGGAGAATGCATAATATGAGAAATATTTGGGCTGAATACATATTTGCTGAATGCATATTTGCTGTCCTAGATATTCTTGGAACTTTGGCTGAATGGGGGAGCTTGAACCAAAACCACTAGTCTAAACAATGCTTCAGTTCTACCCTATGGCAATCAATACTCATTGGGAACTCAGTGTTTTTCAGCAACACAGAATGTCTCTTAGTAAAATGTATGGCATGCAATAGCATACAAACATAGTTCCACAGGGTAGTGTTGGACCCTTTTGAAGTTACTACAATAAAGATTGTATTCTGGTTCTTCCCAGAAAGGAACAGCCTTGACTAATTTGATAATTTTCCCCCTGGGCTGCCATCAGAAACTCACAATTTCTACTGAAGCTGAGAACAAATATACATTTCAGGGCACTCCATCCATAATAAATATTGGGTTTCAGGACCTCTGCAAAGTCTTTATCCCTGAGGTTACCCTTAGTACCCATATAATGACTGCTAAATAAAAACTTGTATAATTTGCTCACCCTGAATACAGGCCTGCAAAGAACATTCAATGTTTTATGCAGACAGTGAGCTTTAGCCTCATATTGTTGATTTAAGCTATTTAATGCATAAGAAAATAAATAAAATACAAAGTCACAAGGCATAAGATAAACAATTTTTGCAATGCTTGCATTACATTTTACCACAGAAATTAATTTCTATTTGTTTAATGCCCCTTCCATTGCACCTTATAGGGATTCTATCATTATTTTTCTGGTGTAGTTTTTATTTCTAAATTACACTGTTTACACTGTAAATAATTCACTCTACAATATAAAATTTAATTCCTGAACCAATAAGTGTATTTTTTTAGTTGTAATATTGGTCTGTAGGCAGCCATCTATTTTTTCCGTGTTTGTGATAAAGAACAACTTGCAAGACTACATCCTGTATTTTTCAATTTCCATGTTGGAAAGTTTGGTGTTCACATATAGTTCTTTGCAAAGTATTGATACAACACGCAGTTCTACAAATTAAACAATTTCAAAAACACTTGGAACAGAGCACAAGGTATGTAAAAAAGTAGGTTTCCATTATGACAAACAAAAGGCAGTGCCAAAAATACAGTACATCCTGTTCTGCTTTTCTAGTGTGTGATGTATTCATTTTCTTACTCTATGAATGTGTACGTGAGTTACTCTACAAAGTCCCTAATAAACAAATTTCTTCAAATACAAATATTATATATTTTTTTTATATGCTCTTGCATTATGTAGGTTTGAAATATATGCATACCTTTTATAACAGACTTTTATTATATTATATTATTTTTTAATTTCCTTTTAGTAACTGAAAATTTAGACATTTTTCAAGTTTAAATTTGTGTAATCTGCACTTGGTTTTATGTTGTATATTTTTTCTATCCCACATGCAGTTTAAACAGGTATTGGTATGGAATCTATTACCCAAAATGCTTGTGACCTGGAGTTTCCAAATATATTTTAGATTCAAAGCCCAAAAATACTGTTGCTGGAATATATGATGATTCTGTACTGTTGAGTTGTGCTGTGATTCAATAAATGCATTAACAATTGAAATATAATATACAGATTTTATGTATCTATTTGCTTCATGGCATTATGTAGAATACTGTTCATCCACAATTATTACTAGCTGCATCATATGCAGGTTTCTTAAAGGAGGACTAAACCCTAAACATGAATAAGGCTAAAACTGCAATGTATTATGTACCAAACTCATTGCACCAATCTAAAGTTTCAGCTTCTCGATAACAGCAATGATCTAGGACTTCAAACTTGTCACAGGGGGTCACCATTTTGGAAAGTGTCTGCGACACTCACATGCTCAGTGGGCTCTGAGTACTGTATATTGCGAGTGGGTCCCTAAGCTCAGTAAGTGACAGCAGCACAGAGCATGTGCAGTGAATCAGCAGAAAAGAAGATGGGGAGCTACTGGGGCATCTTTGGAGGCACAGATATTAACTGCTAAAGGGCTGTGGTTTCCCTGGACTAGTACAGAAGCCCAAAACATAATGTACAACATTTCTAACCAATTTCTTTAGTTTTACTTTCCTTGTCCCTTAACAGTATGCACCAGTTCATTATATTTATATACTGGTATGCTAGGTAAGACACAGGTTAACCCCCCCCACCCTTAAAAAATACAATGAACAGGGTCAGTGTCAGCAGTCTTCAGCAATACATTAATTATGTACAATATTATTATTGGTAGTTTCTAGAAGAAGCATAGCAGTTGAGTAAATAAATAGTTGCCAAGTCGGTACAGTTCATAAACAGGTTAGGAAATGTGGCACCTACTTTAGATGATTAATCATAAATACCGCAGCCCTAAAATTTTCCACTGCTACTTAACGTTTGCCTGTAAACATTATTACAAAGGATATGTTAGGACATTTCAATGTTGTTCATTTACTTCTGGAGTTGATTCAAGCAAACAAAAGGGAACAGACTTGTGAGTTAGAGGATTTTGTTTACAGCTAATGTATTTATGGGCAACTAGTGTCAGACCTAATAGAATACAGGTTCATCTTGAGAAAGAATTCTACTTTTTTATTTGTATGACTTGTATTGTAAAATAGGTCCAACTGCTTGGTGTGCTCATTTTCATATATCTGCAGTAGTATACAGAATGTGTGGATATAAGCTATAGAAATTTAGGCCACGCACAGAAAGGGGCAGATTTACTATTGGTCGAATTTCGAATTGAAAAAAATTAGAAATTCGACCATGGGAATAGTTTGGGAAGTAAAATCCTTTGAATACGAATATCGAATTTGAAGGATTTTACCACTATTCGAATATTCGAACAATCAAATAAAAAAAAATTAGATAGTTCGATTCAATAATTCGATCGATCGATTAAACGTTCAATTCAATTTTCAACCCTTTGATCGAATTTTTCTTATTCGATCACCAAAAACTTTAAAACACCTATGGGAGCTTCCCAAAGGGTTTTAAAGCAATTCGGTAGGTTCAATCTGGCGAACTGGCCTATCAAAATTTTTTTTAAAGGGGAAGTACTTCGACCAGCGAATATTCGAATACTGTTAAATTAGAATTATTTGAATTATTTGAATCAATCGAATTTTGAAACTTTGATGGTCGAAGTTGCCTCATTTGCATATTCTAAATTTGAATTTGAATCTTTTTGAAAATTTGATCAAATTTCGAATCCTTCATGTGAATTTGATAAATCTGCCCCATAGAGTGGATCATCTGCTTTCTGCTGTATGTGTTTAAAACACAGATGGAGAAAAGCAGATGATCTGCCCCGTGTGTGCTTGGCCTTAGGCTATCAGTAAAGCACTGTATTTAGTATGCAATAGCAATAAGCCCAAAATAGAAATGTTTATGCAGAGAACAGCTAGATCCAGGGCAATAATCAGGGTTGGACTGGGCCAGCAGGATATCGGGTAAACTTGGTGGGCTTGTGGGGCTCGCCAAAGCAGACCTGCACACATGCGCTGCCTGTACAGCTGCCCGCGCTGCCTCCTGATCTTACCTCTCCCGGACCCGACTGAGAGAGAAGTTACACACAGCAGTTCAGAGTGGCGGGGGGGGGGGGCAGAGTGTGGTTGCTGCAGGGTGGGGGGACCTGCAGGGGTTATGGCTAGCGTTGCCACCTGGTTAGTATTTTACCGTGCTGGCCGTTAAAAATTATGGTTGATGTTATTAATTTGGAAAAAACATAAATATACAGTATAGGAAGACCGGTATTTATTTCCAGAAAAAGTGACAACCCTAGTGGTGGTTGGGGGCCCAGAGGGAGGTGGGTGCTCTGTGTTTCCCAGTGACCTTTGGACCTACTAGTCCAACACTGCACCTTGCACATGGTTCACGATATAGCACTGGTAAGCTTAATGCAGCCCTGCACTTAGGTAGGTGTTAAGTACAGGACCCATCTGTACCTTACAGCCCTTACTTCCTCCTAGCCTGCATGCCTGAAGTTTGGGGTAATTCTAAGGGATGCCCATGTGCCACATGCTACCCATACCCTTTGTATTCCTGTATTCAGCACAACATATTACAGTTGCCAACCAAGTCTCAGCTCTTTGAACTCCTAGAATTAAGTTTTAGCTTGCTCTGAATACAGTACTGGCTGATATTAGCAGCACCGCATTAAGAGGAGAATGTTGTGCAGCATGTTTGATTCACCTGGAATACCCTTTATATTATATGCCATTCAGACAAGCAGGCTAAGGAGCACCAGGGTCTGGGACAGAAAGCTGAAGTTGCAAAGGTTTTAGTCATTACCTTAGAGACAAGTGCTCACGCATGGGTGTTAAGGGGAAACATTTTAAACATCCAGGGAAATTATAAATGAGACTTAAATGGTTTGTTCACCATAAAATTTACTTTTAGTATGATGTAGAGAGTAAAATGTTTAGATAATTTTCAGTTGCTTTTCTTTTTTTATAATTTGTGTTTTCAGCAGCTCTCCAGTTTGCAATTTCATCAGTGTGATTGCTAGGTTCCAAATTATCCTAGCAACCATACACTGATATGAATGTAATATGAAGAGGAAAGGCCCTGATTAGAAAGATGAGTAATACAAAGTAGCAATAAATATATATGTGTAGCCTTACAGATCATTTGTTTTTAGATGGGGTCAGTGACCTCCATTTAAAAGCTGTAAACAGGCAGAAGAAGGTGGCACATAAAAATAAAAGAGCTGTAAAAAAGAAAAGATAAAGACCAGTTAAAAAGTTGCTTAGAATTGTTCATTCTATAGCATAACAAAAGTTAACTTAAAGGTGAACTCTAAGGAACCCAAAAATCTACACCCAAGGGGGCAATATGAACAATGCAAAAGCTCAACAAATCCACATTTTTGTTGAAAAATATGACAGACAATAAGGTCCACAATGTGCCATTTTTTGGGATGAACAGAAAACAAAAATCTATAAAAACCAAGTAGACAGAAAGCATTTGTGAACAAAGTTACAGATTCAAACTTTGTGCTCTGTTTATAGAAAATGATAGAAAAGTTGCCAGGGTGTTAAACGTCAGTTGTTAAACTATCACTAGCCATTGAATTACAATTCAGTTTAGTGTCATGTCCAGCCCAGTTGTTTGCAGCTAGTGTTCAAATACAGCGGGTAGGTCTTAAGTTTGGTTAATGCACATTTTTTACATGTGTTGTAATAGTACAACTGTATGTACCAATTACCTCTGCAGGTTACTGCTTTTCACATGCACATAAAAATGTCACACCTCAGAATCTGCTTTCAGTCAGCAACATATGCAAAGAAATAAACAATTTAAAAGGAAGGTGGATAAACTTCAGAGCAGATCACCGTTATCTATATTTAATTTCCCTACTGTTTGTGCTGAAAGAAACTAAAAAATGTTCCACTATTGGTCAAAGTTAAATATTACTGTTTTAAATAATAAACTGCCTATCATAGATAATGATGTATGAGATGCTTTATAGCTTTGATGCAGAATGCATAGTATAGAGCTTTGCAAATGACATACACACTGTCATTTTTTATTTTCTTTAACTTTCTTTGTGTAGAGCTTTGCCAATAAAAAATGGTTGTCAATAACAGCACTATAGAATATTATACTGTATGTGTGTTTGTGTCTGGTACCTGGAAATATAATTTAAATTTTTAATTATATGTGTATATTACTATTTAAAATATTATAAACTCAGGTTCTTATCAATAAACTGCCTATCATAGATAATGAAGTATGAGATCCTTTACAGCTTTGATACAGAATGCATAGTATAGAGCTTTTAAAAAGACACTGCTATTTTTTTTTTCTTTTACTTTTTTTGTGTAGAGCTTTGCCAATAAAAAAAGGGTTGTCAATAAAAGTACTTAGAATAATATGTGTGTCTGATACAAGGAAGCATACTTTTAACTTTTAATTATATGTGTAAGGGGAACCATTATTCATGTATTATTATAAATATTTTATGCCTCGCAAGTTAAAATGTATTATGGTATAAGATCTGCTGATTTCAAAAGTGAAATGCATCCAACACACTGTCCCTCCTGCACATGCCCCTGTTTGTGAACCATTCATTTCACTACCCCCTTTCCTCCATGCTCTTTAATGAGGTAAGCAAGAATCCTCCCCCCTCGTCAATACATTGCACTAATATTCGGTGTTACAGAATGGCCAGAAGTTGAGAGAAGCACATGCCCAGCATCTCCTCACTACTGTGTCCTTTTGCCAAACCGTAGTTCCATCACTGGTATGAGCGATCACCTCGGATATTGACTCTGGGCCTTAATTTTCTAATGGATGGCACTGAGTATATTTTGTCAACCATAACTTCCATATTAAACTCCCACAATATAAGGGTTAATTATGACATCAGAACTGTATGTTTGTTAGTTTATTTACAGGTGTATAGCCAGTATTAACAACCCATGTCAGGTATTGTGGGATGCTGAGAACTGCAGATCAACAATAATTTGGATATAATAAGAGTACAATATCTCACTGGTGACTTCATATATCCCTTTCATTCACAACAGAAGCTTTATTATAGTGTATATAGTGGCTGCCTTGCAGCATTAGGGTTCTGCAAAGAGTTTGCATTTTCTACACATGTCTATGTGAGTTGAAGGCAGATAAATTATTTCCTGATGATAGTTATCCTATTGTGTTGTGTGAATGTGCTAGGAAAATTGAGACAGGGACTGATAGGAAAAAAAGCACTTCAGGGGTGTGTAAATAAGGAATATTTAATAAATGAATATATTATGCATGCACAATTAACAATGGGTAACAAAAAATGTATACAAATGTTTAATATGTATAATACATGTATAATTATATGCATAATAATTGTATGAGGTGTTTAATATTTTATATAATAAGAACATTTTAATATCAGAAAAGGTTAATTAATATGACACACAGAGATTACCGAAAGAACATTGTATGGAGTATGAGATACTGCTAATAAGACATGCATTTGTGCTGTATCTATAGAAATGCACACATGATCAAATACCCTAAGGGGTAAATTTATCAAACAGTGAAGCTACAACTCACCACAATTTGTTGACATTCTGCCATTTCCATTGATTTCTGTATGATTCTTTAGAGGCGCATTTATTAAATGGTGAATGCTCACTTTCACCCATTGATAAACAGACTCCCAAAAATCCCATAAAAAGTAATGTAGAGAATGGACCACATGGAGCTCTGGTTATAGTGTTTTATAAATATGCCTGGTAATAAAATATGCAATACCTTATCTTGTCTTATTAGAATGTCCCCTTATTAGAAAATACCCTAGATATCTAAAATTCTTAAATCAGAAATTCTTAGCTATTTGCTCAAATGTTATTGTTTTTTTTGTTCCATCTCATCTGATTTTGTCAGGTCTTACATTACAAAGACCTTGCTTTTCTGGTCTCCATATACTCCAGGATGGTCCAACTTCTAGTCTTCTTTTTCATGTCCTACATTATGTTCTTACTTGATAGTATAACTTAACTTTTTCTTTATACCTGCTGTTTACCTTCACCTATTTTATGGACTGTACATTTCACAAAAAAATAGTGTTCCCCAACATGTATTTCTCTACACTTGTTTACATGTGTTCCATGTAGTGTTCCTTTGTGTGCTTCTAGTATCCAGCCGGAGGCTCTTTAACATTTGATGATCTATAGTTCCCAGCATTGTCTTGACAGCTGAAGTCTTCTTTGGGGTGATTGCAGTTGTAATTCAGTAACAGCTGTAGGGCTTTGGCTTGGACATCCCTGCCATAATATCTAGGTTTTACCTGTTAAATAACATGTTTTAGCTGCATGACACCAACCTTTACTTTCACATATATAATATCAGAGAAAATAAACCCCTGCCAAAAACATAAAGGATATTAGAAGTCAGTGGACCTTAAAAATATATACACCCTAGAGCATTTAAACTATTGAAGAACACATTGATGACTTCTAAAATCCTTATACATTAAAAGGGTTTTCCGATTGCTACCCACAGTGACATTTATCCTAATGCATTTCATGATGCATTTCATGATGCATACGTTGATTATTTGGCTTACAACATTCAGAAGCATTGTGACTAAACCTGGCAGTTGAAAAGAAATTTCACTTAATGCAGAGGACTTGAAAGAGGAAAACTTCTGTGAAATCATTAAATTATTTCAATTAGCCTAAAATTTCAGCAAATAACATAAATTGTTAACACAAAATATGAAGATATGGACTAACACTGTGCACTTAGAGAATGCTTATGTTAGCTGTTTTGCCATTAGGCAGGTCACCTTATCTGTGTCCCTGCCCAATGGAATGTGTCTGCATTTGTATGCAACCAGTAATAAAGAAATTATCTGTTATAGTATTTTGGAAACTGGAAATTGCAGCCTCCTGATTTAAAATGTGCATTGCTGGAAGGAATGTTTCAGGCCTGTGCTTAATATTAAATGAAGAGTGATGCATTGCAAAGACTGAAAGGACCAAGGAGGTGTGGTTAAATACAATGGACACTAACTGGTTCCTATTGAGCTGATGATGGATTGGTGTGTCAGTCATTATCTCTCAATTATTTATATCCCACAAAAACGTGCTCTCTACATTCTCTTCACCTACTTGTCCTTTCTGCTTCATTATAGGGAAGTTCACTTTTCATTCTTTAAAAAATCTGATACACACACACACAAATTCTTCTGCAAGCCCCTGCATTGGTATTTTATGAAACGGGTATTTTACAAAACTAAATAAGCAGAGACTGAACAAAAAAACTTTTGCTGGAGTTATCTTGCTGATGTCAGTTTATTTTTCACAGAAACAAAATAAAACTTTTCTCTCTATATGAAATGTCTATGTATAGTCTATATATGTATAGTTATTTTAAACATTGCAGTAATTTGGATTTAGAATATAGCCAAGATTTTCCACGTACAACCCTTTATATACTCAGGGCAAGCACTACTTTATTATGAGCATTTGAAAAAGCTTCAATTAACAAGGCAATCAACTCTAGAAATATAAAGATTATTTACACTGAAGGTGTGTTTGTGTGTTTGCTGAGTGAACAAAGAGATAGTGAGCATGTTCCTATACTGTCAATTCTGTTATTAAAAATGTTACCCAGCAACACATTCAAATTATCGTAAATTACCTTAGTGAAAAATATATAAAATTTTCCTGTTAATATTTAAAATCATTTACTACAAAAAGCTGTAATCCATCTGTGTATTAATCTTTTCCCTTTAATGAATTTCTCTGCTCATCATTACTGTGCTCTAGACACAATAAATTGGAACATAAGTGTATATTTTTCTTTAAAAAAAAACTCTTAACAAATATTCTGTTTCTGTATTTTTGTGCACTTTTTCTCAAATCACGAGAACAATAAATAAATCTGCTTATGTACATTATTTACTTATATTCCCCCAAAAATGCTAGTTATGATAACAAGATGTATTTGCATGCAAACTTTCCCGTCGACCGTAATTAAAGGTTTTATTTTTCCTTGTTGGACCCACACAATACATTGTCTTTTGTCATTGCACAAACACTGCTGCCCACAGCTCAGACACAATGAAGCAATCCATTTATTTTGTTAGTGAATTACAGCACAGAGTGAGGTGGTCAGTGTAGAAAGTTTATCACTGTCTTGTTCTTTTGGCAGTGGCAGAGCATTCACACACCCTCTGCCCTAGTCCTCAAATGTCAGTCTTTTTGCATGCTGCTGTTTTCCTTTTGAAGGTGCCGATGGTGTCTCTGATCCCCTAATCCATTTATCCAGTTTCATGAGTGCATTTGCTGAGTACATTCACAATGGGCAAGCCCAGCTGGAAACAACAAGTCAGAGTGCAGTCTGAACACCCACAAATGCCTGACACCACTACTTTCAGCTGGGCTTTGGACATTTGCACCAGAAACAATAGGATGAATAGCATGCAGATCCTTCAGAGCCTTTCTTACAGAAGCATCAGATTGCTCTATAACCTGCTGCAAAGTAGTATTATCTTGGCAATGATAACAGAGAACAGAAATGTGTTGAGAAGACAGCTTCTGAAAGAAACAGCACTAGAGAGATTTTGCCAGCTAGCACACACAGACAAATGATCATTTTACGTGCTGAACAGTTAGGGTTTTATATGGTTCTGTTGCTTGTCAGAGCTGTTGCAAACAGCAGGTCTGTTTTATATTTTGAAATGTTAAGCTTAAATATGAGAACAGTTGTAAATTCGAAAATGGATGCATTAACTTAAATATGCCTGCAAGCTTGAGTGAAAAACTAATTATAAGGTGATGCGTGGAATGCTAAAAAGATCTAACAATGAAGTGATTAACATTTTTATGAATAAAATTAATCATGCATTAACTCTTCAGCTCAGTAAATCTGAATAACAAATGTTACACAGCAGTTTCCCCTCCCCAATCACCTTCTTCTTATACCCAAGAAATCTGGGGACAGAAGTGACCCACATCAAACACCCTGTATATATGGGATTTCACTCTATAAAAGGGGTAGGAGGACAATTTAATCACACATAGAATAACATAACAATCATACTATGAGAACTATGAGAATATTTTTATATGAATACATGGAGATATAATTGAAGAATAAAGTATATATATATATATATCTTTATTTGCATTTTTTTAAAGGTGATGCCATTCAATAAAAAGAAAACAAATAAAATTAGAGAGTGCACAGTGAGCATTTAAAGGCAGTTCATTGTCAAAAAATGCCCCCTTTAAAGTAGTCCAATGTTCTTAGTAAAGCCTATTAGGTATAAGATGGGGTTTACCAATTATTAAAATTTCCACTGTGTCAGATAATAATATGCGATTTCTGCTCCTCTGTCTATTTTTTTTCTAATCTCCTGCCACTGTGGTTTTGGGATTTTTCCAGCAGACTGTACAAAGGGAAGCAAAGGCATCTGAAGTGTCACTCCACAGCTGTGGCAAAGTAACAGAATTTCCATTTTGTTGATGCTCCCAGCACATGTGTGGAGCAGAAGGCGATATCAAAGGAGCCGTTCTTCCTCAGTTCTGCACATTATTTTTCACTGCTGTGGTGAATCTCTCTGAGCTCTGTGAACCAATAAAACAACGGCCCCTGTTTGAGTTGATATATTAATATTTACTGAGGATTTGCAAGGTCGGGGCTAAATGTCAGCAGATTGCTGGGGCAGTACTGTGGGGAATAATTAAATAACTCTCACAGCATATCAGCTTCCTAACATCTGTATTAATTTTTTTTTCAAACAGTAAACTTAAATATTTTTTAAGCACAATCAATGTTTTAGAAGAATATCTAAAATACTAGGGAAGCAATGCATTTGAGAACATTGCATGAGTAAGTTACAGGATGATGTGAAAAAGGGAAGTTATGTTGTGTGAATTATCACCAAGCTGCTAGTATCCTCACCTGCTTTTACATCAACTATTTTTGACTAGAGTGCAAAACAACATAATAAAATGTAACTATGTAATGTCTGCATGATGAAGAAAAGTCAAGAAATAGCGTTCTTTGAAATAGAAACTGACATTCTGACCCTGTGACATGTCTCAGCTTTCACCTTAACCTTATTAATAGAGTTGAAGCTGCTTAAAAAAATCTTTTCTTTAAGTAATACAGGGCCTGGAAGTGCTGCACAGAAGCTTACTTTTTTGTTGCTTGTTCAAGTATGACCTTCTGTATCCCTTGGGTGTAAAAAATACCTTATAGAAATAAATTACCTCTGTGTAGATACAGTATAGATGTATTCCGTGCTTTTTTTTAAAGAGGAGATAAGATATGCCAGCTCCAGCAATGAATTACTGCAGCTGCAATGGACAAAAAGTATACCTGCTTAAAGTTACATTTTATCAGAAATCCTCAGCTTCTTATCCATGCATTTTTTTTACATTACAGTTGCTGCATTTTAGATTCACTCCAGTCCCATCTAAATATATATAATATATTAAGTATATGTGTATGTATTTAAGCAAATTTTATCTTTAGATTTGTATGTAATCAAACCTTGATCCATAGACATAGAATTTGGAGATGAAGTACCTTGATATTAAAACAGTGGTTTTCACTGTTACCCAGGACTGCACTTCTGCATCATCTAATATTTTATGGTCTAAATATGTTAGTCCTTGCATGTTTAGCTTTAATCCCTTGAATGAGCTTTTAGACTTTTCCAACTTTTGTGTGGCTAAGGCAAAGATTGAATTTGTTTTGCTATTCCTTTGGTTCCAAAATATTAGTCAATGTCCTATCACAATTAATAGAGTTTCCTTTTTTACCATTAGCCTACACCCCTCAATCACTACACAATGCAAAGGATGTTGGACTGCTTAATACAAACTCACCCACAGGACTGTTTATCTAACCATAACCATAAATTATAGACATACTAATTATATCTTGTGCCATTTGCTGTCCCTCCAGTAGGTGTCAGCTTATTAGCAGTTCATTTTGTATGAACTTTCATGAGAATCTAAATGGCATTTAACTGGACTACCAAATGTACCCACTGTGTACAGCCTTTTTGGACTTAATCCAATTGAGGTTAATTTCCTCTTGGAATATTCACAAAACTTCCTGAGCCAGAAGTTATTTCTAGAGTTTCATCCCACTGCAATTCATTCAACAGTGCCCTTATAGTAATAGTTTACCTGATTTTGTTCCACTTTGTCTTAGTCAGGGAAATGAGCAGCACAAAAATGAATCAGAAGATTAGTAGGTTGACATCATATGTAATAAAAGGCATTACATTTGCCTAATAGCAGTACCCCACAGCAACCAATAAAATCTTCGATTTTAAATAGGTGATCAGTTAATTCTACTTGCTCATTAGTGCTTATAGATCACTGCTCCTGGGTTAAATTAGAGCTTTTATTATATATCCCTACTATTATATATCCCAAATGAAAAGCCTAGACTATGACATGAGTAGTAGTAAAGGTCCTTGTAGAGAGGAACCCATTCTATCTGTAGGCATTTATTTGTATAAATTCACAAAAGCAATTTAATTACAACTTAGTGATATATAAATTCATATCATACCACATGGTAGCGTCTCACCCCTGTCTCCATACCTCATGTAAGTCACTCCCTCTTGACGATTTTCTCACTATTGGGTGCTTCATCTGAAGAGGTGTGGCTGTTACAGGTCATATCCCTTATATACCTAAACAACTCTGCATATTCCAGGGTTACCCATTCAATGTAATATAATATATCCATTCCACAGGGAAGCATCCTGCTACACTCCCTGCAACCTGGATACATCAATTAATTAATACCCCTTATGGCAAACTACTGTATAATCAATAAAACAAATATTCACAAAAAACAGAGACCTGTAAGTTTACACTTATTAGTAATATACTTATTAGTCATTAATAAACGATTTCCCTTTCTAAACATGTTTACTGTATTGTGATAATAAGTTATACAACCCATTTTTTGATAATTCATTATACAGCCTTCATAACAAAATTATTTTGTACTTGTGAATATAAATAAAATTATTAAGAAATGAATTATAACAGCTTGAAATCAATAGTCTATATTATAGTCTAGTACAGGCCTGTAATGTGTCACGAGCCAGTGGCTTACAAGGGGTATGGAGACAGGGGTGAGACAATACCATGTGGTATGATATGAATTTATTTATCACTGATTTGTAGTTAAATTGCTTTGGTGAATTAGCACAAATAAATACCTGAAGTGAGTTACCGTGCATTCCTGTTTATGATTATTAGCTTAGTGCTTATGGACCTAGGCATGATGCTCACTTACAGACACCATACATCCATTTATCCTATATATATAAACCCATTCTATCTGTTGCAGTTAATAATGTATAATTGAGTATATGTCTCATTAATGATCTGTAAACACAGCACTAGGAATTAAATGGGCAACAATTTGCATTGTAAAACTCAATTTCAACGAGAGTGGCAAGCTGCAATTTTTGGATACACTGTACCATGTTTTTCACAATGCAGTGTCCCCTTTAACACAGAATTCTTGCACACAGTTGATAAAGGGCCTAATTTACCACCAGTCTTGATGATTTTTTCCCTAAGTTGCAGTGACTAGAAGAGGGAATAGCATCACTTTCAGGCCCGGACTGGCAATCTGTGGGTTAGGGCAAATGCCAGATGGGCTGCTGTAAGTTGCCATAGAAAGTCAGTATTTAGTGGGCTGGTGGGGACTGTTTGGGCCTCTATGTGGGCTGATTGGGCCTCTGTGTACCTGAAATGCCAGGGCCTATTTTGATTCTCAGTCCAGTCCTGATCACTTTCATTACTGAAACACTGATGTTGTCAGTAATCACTATGTGCTAGTGGGTTGCATCCATTGATGGTTCCATAGAACTTGCATGCTTTTTATCAGAACAGGTTGAACAGGGATATCTGCAAGTAGCCACATATTGGTTGGAGTATATATTGAAAGTTTTGTGTCCAAACTAGAGCATTGCACTTGTTATAATTGACATAAATGAACCATATTTGCAGTCATATATACTAGTGCTGGGCACACATGGCCACGATGGTACAACAACGTATTTCTTTAGAAAAACAATGGTACAAGGATGCAATTGTGTAAATACCGCTTGCCAATCCTCAGTTTACTTTATCTTTATTAAAAGATAAAAATTGGGAGATAGAACAGTGCAGAGTTAAACTGCAAAGTGTAATTTGGTACAAGGATGTCCTGTACCTACATCTGCTCTGACCAGGTAACAAGTGGAGGCACCTACAACATGCCATACAAACGGACATTCCATCTTACACCAGCAGAATTACAGTAAATGTACTTAACAATGTTTTGTTTTGCCAAGTAAATTCTACCTTTTTACTGACAGGTGCAAATTGTATGCATTTGTTTATATTGCATTGTGGGTAGAAAATGCTTGTCTGATTGCAGTGGAGTGGAGGCAATTTTGGATTGTGGGCAAAAATGTGATGCAATTGCTGAATTTTACTTTAGAAGCATTTAGTAAATGAAAAGATATCTAATTTGTGTGAACTTTGCCTTTTTCTCCCATTTTCCAGATCCAATTACATGCCTTCAACTATTCACTTAGGGGCATATTTATCAAGCCTCAAATTCTGAAGTGAAAAAACTTCTAAATTTGAGCAAGCAAATTTTCGGTCGAAAAGGACCGTTTTCGATCGAAATCGAAACATTTCAATCGAACGATTAGCGTATTCGATCAAATTCGATTCAAAGTATTTGTCCCAAAAAATTTTGACTTCTCAAAGTCCACCAAAAGACTCCATATATGTTATAGGAGGTCCCCCCATGGGCTAAAACAGCAATTTGCAGGTTTCAGATGGAGAAGTGTTTTAGTCAAAGTTTTTAAAATAACAGTCAAACTTTTTTATTCGAATTTATTCAAATCTAATTTTTTTCAATTCAAATCTATTTTTTTTCTATTCGATAATCAAAGTACCCAAAAAATAATTTGAAATTGGAATTTTTTTAAATTAAAATTTATTTGAATTTTCACTTTGACCCTTGATAAGTGTTTTAACTCATGACCCACCCTCATGATGCCCTTATTTAACACAAGAAAATTTTGCTAGCATGCACAAATATTAGGGAGTAAGGTGAACTGGAGTAAAAAGATGGAGGAGAATATTGGATATACTCCTGATGGTAATGCTTGACAGCAATGCCACCTGTTATTTTGATGACTGACATAGCTGTGATTTTTATTGTATGAGTTGTTTCTTTTTGCTGTTTTGCATCTTGTTCACATGTATTAACATTCCTTTTGAATTACAAATTGAATGGGGGATTCCACAAGGGTTGCGTGGTGCTTTAAATTGATATCTATATTTTGGTCGGTTGGTCATGATAGTGGAATATTTTCTTAAAGTGGACCCGTCACCCCAAAAAAATATTCAAAATCCTATTTTACCACATTATTCAAGCAAAATGAACATTAATTATACTATATAAATTATTTTAATGTTGTTTTCTTCAGTCTGGGAATTCATAATTATAGCAAGCAGGCAGGAGCCATTTTGTGGACACTGTTATTAAGGCAAGCCTTGCATCATCTCAGAATCTTGTTTGTGCACCAGAATGGGCGAACCGATGTCTATCCCCATGTCATGGCTACACAATTAAATGGTTAAGAGAACTGGGGGAATGTGTGGGGTGCAGTGGCATCTAGGAAGTGCTGAATGGAAAGTGAAAGTGATTATCTGCCCTGCCTCTATGCCTAAGGCATAGAGGAGTTGCAGACAATATTTGATTGACAGCTGAGATTTTTAAATGAGCTTAAAACAGCTATGAATGCTTTAATAAAAATTTGAAATTGGATTTCATGTTTAATTTGAAAAGGACTTTTATTATACAGATTTTTGTGTCTGGGTGACGGGTCCACTTTAATGAAAGTTGCATGTTTTTCAAAATCTGATGTGTGAGGAACCATTCACACTGGATGCAGGCAATATATGGTTAGTTGCATCTATGAAAGAGTAAAATATAAACACAGGCTCCTTCGCTTCTTCCTTTGTAATGCTATCTTATGAGTATCCTGAAATACCTCTATCCACAATTAGTTTACCAAACACCGTTCAGCAATGTTGTCAGACATAATAGATCAGAACAGTCTGTTCTTTCAGTGTCCACACTGCAATGCAATCTTCAGTGTTCTGAATGTATATTTAACTGATGTAGCTTTTCTCAAAGGTTTCTTCCACCGTTCAGTAAGTCAAAGATAATTTAGATTTTGTTACATGGATGCATACTCCAGGCTTCAGGGTGAGAACACTCATGCTCTGCAGCTTTCATGGATGTCAGTTGCCCTAATTAAAGCAGGCCACTTCTCTGTCCAGAAAGCAATCACTACCTTCCTTATCCCTATATATATAAACCCTAGGCAGTTGACCTCTGCCTCAAGAACCCCAATCAGTCTGGCAATAGGTAATGTTCTATCATAGGATGGATTTTTCTTATGTATTTGCTAACAGCCACCTTACATTATCTCTTATTTGGATAGACTGACTATTCATACTCTGGCCTTTGCATATATATGAATAGATTTAAGATGCTGCTATTAATGAATAATTCAATCACCAAACACACAACAAGATTATTGTAATGCTTTCGATTAACAATACTATGTACAAAAAGCTAAGGATGATTTAGAATAAGTTTATCATACACAAATACAAAAGGAAAACATCAATATGTTACATATTGGGACCAATAAAGCAAAGGTGCAAGGCTCGTAGCTCACTCAGAACTGTAACTTTCATACCAGTTCCATTTCATTTTCATGTGGAATACAGTGTTCCACTAGATATGTAGAAGTAAGTCAGAGAACATTCTGCCTGACTCTGCCAGCAACTGACATGGTTAGTATTTAGATTAAATGGAAGTAGCTGCTGATGGGCACAAGCATTTAATCCCTGTTGTTCTACCAGTGAGGACCACAGACATCAAATATGTTCTGTGTAACATGGGTTTAATATACACAAAGGTTTCCACACTTCTATTTGATGCACTTGTGTGTTAGAAGGCAGGAGTAGTGGTACCAGTTATTTGAATTAATGCCACTTTCTATTAAGGGAGAAAGATAAATAAGCTATGAGGATTGATAAACAACAAAAACACTGGTGTCATTATTATTAGTGATGGGCGAATCTATCCCGTTTCGCTTCACCGAAGAATTGGCGAAAAATATGAGAAACGATTTGCATCATGTTTTTGACGCTCGTCGCATCATTTTTGGCGCGTCGTGTCATTTTCGGTGCGTGTTAGGTTTTTTTTACGTGTATCTCGTCTTTTTACGCCAGTGAATTTTCGGCAGCGAATCGTGGGAATTCGCGCCTGGGAATAAATTCGCCCATCACTAATTATTATTTGACCCTTGTCTTCCACATCTATATATATATGTATAATTTATACTATACAGAGCAATCCAGTTTGCTGCAATACACATTGACTGCTAGACGGCTATCAGACAGGGATTGTAGGGATCAAATATATGTGAACAAGTTTCGGGAAGCATTTTGATTCACTGTGATTCTCCCTAAATGGTGACCCAAATTCCATTATGCTTGGGAAAAGGGGTACCAAGGCATGATGAATAAGGTATCCAATGCACTACAAGTATTCATTATTTCCAGAAATATTACATATCTAATTTATCAATACTTTCCATAAAAATAGTAAATTGGCTTTTTTACTAACTAGTTGTGCAAGGGTCTCAAAACATATTATAATCTGTGCCTCCTTTCACATATTAATGTGTATTTTTTATGCCTTGCTGCATGTTGTTGTCCACTGAACTTGGTGGCTCAGTGGGTAGTAATTCTACCTTGCAATATTGGGGTCCTGAGTTTGATTGTTTACAAGAATTTAGTATGTTCTCTCTTTCTGTGTTTCCTCCCACACTCAAAAAAATTGAAACATTTTAAGCTTAATTGGCTCCTGTTAAAACAGAACCAAGTGAGTGTCCACTAAATATGAATGATAAATCATTTCTGTAAAGTACTATATAAATAAAAATGATAATATTCCACATATAAGGCTAATGGCTTATGGGCCAGATCAATTCAACACCTTGAGAGCAAATTTAGGCACAAAAATACATATTTTAGCTTTCTATGCCAAATATTGCTCTATGTGTGCACACACATACAAGGTACAGAAGGTAACATATCAGTTTTTTCCTGTGGTGTATATATGCCAGAGGAGAAAATGATTGTTGTGCCATAAGTCTAAAGTTAAGTGTCTTAAACAAAGAACATATTATTTTTACATAAATGACAGAGGACTCTATCTTGCAGCCTTGAGATAAAAACAGTTTTTTTGAAAACTTTTAATAAACACAAAAAAGGGAAGCAGTAAAAGGAGACTAATTGGGTTTTTAAAAAATTAAATTTAGACCAAGTGTTGGTGAAAGTAAATAGTAACATAATATAAATTGGATTCTAATCTCATTAGGTGTCAATTCGCTAAAACTGGTGCTATTTTGTGTTAGTGTAAGAAAATCTGTAGATATAAAAGATGAAGTGAATAATGTTACGATTAAGTCCTGGCAAATGTTTCAAAAGAGTACTTTTTAGGATAGTCATAATATTGTGTTTAACAAGGAGACACAAGGAATGCAAAACAATAGATGTACATTTAAGCCAAGATCAAAGTAATTTTGTATTCCAGAGAGCACTCTGTGCTGTAGTTATTTTATTTATTTTCAAAATGAGTTAAGCTTGATAATTCATGTAAGAGCCATTGCTTTAAACTGTTCAAACTATTGCTTTGCTTATGGGTAAACAATACAACTACATATAGATACAGGCTGTTCCTCTATAAATATGTTGTATTAATCCCAAACATTTGATTAGATATGATATGTATAGTCAGGCCCGGACTGGCCATTTGTGGGTTAGGGCAAATGCCAGAGGGGCTGCTATAAGGTCCCATAGAAAGTCAGTGTTTAGTGGGCTGGTGGGGGCTGTTTGGGCCTCTATGTGGGCTGATGGGCCTCTTGTGTACCTGAAATGCCAGGGCCTATTTTAATTCTCAGTCCAGCCCTGTGTATAGTATTTCACATGGTATTTTAGGAACTATTTCCAAACAGTTTTTTAAATTTTGGACTGGGGGGTTTTAATTTCAGACCACGTTATCAGGTAATTTAACAAGAGTACCATGTGCAGATAAAATATATTTTCCACACTGATAAGCATCTTAAATAAACACAATATGAATTATGAAATGGAAACTCTTACATATACATGATGTGTATTTATTATGCCATCTATGTCAGTGCTAAATAACTTTCATAACTACCTTACTTGCATCACATTCTCAATGTATTTTACCATATTTATTAATTAATTTCTTTATTACTCCTGTTTGATGAAACAGCAACAAAGTGACGCTTTAGTTAGAATTATGTCAGATTTATGTGGAGTGGTCAAAATGCCCCATGTTCCCCATGTATCCTTATGATTTAACCCATGAAACACTCCCTGAAAATAAGCAAAGTTTTGAAATCTGAACAACTGCAACTGCCTGTTAGAGCACACATGGGCAGAGTTTGGTACCAAAATGCACACTTTTGCACCCTGTATGTGACACTAGCCATACAAGTATTGTGGGTGAGGGCTAAAAAGAGGTATCATTTATCAATGTATGTTATTCATTTAGGAGTTTATTTTGACTGACCCTGGAAATTTTCCCCTTCATTTTACTCGATTAAAGTCAAAGGAACTGGATTTGGGGTGTAGAAATATTATGCAAACAAAACTGGTGCTGAGGATGGGAATGGCCAGCAACTGAGAAAATACATACACACATATATATATATATATGTATATATATATATATATATATATATATAACAACATATGAATCAGGTCGCACTCACAGGTCTTACGAAAAAGTAATCCAATTTTATTGAGGCAGAATTATAATAAAATTGGATTACTTTTTACTTTTTCGTAAGACCGGTGAAATATTTAAGGTCATGATTTTGACTATTGATTATTGATTATTATTCATAATTTTTTCATTTCCAGGTTAAAGCTGGCCATACATACAGTAATTCAACTTGTTTGTAAGGTTGCCAGATTAGAGCATCATTGCCAGATTTATCTGCCTACATTAGAGGCCAAACTAAACTAATTCAGTTTTTGTGTTGGGGGTAGGGTTTGCCCCTACAGATCATGATCTAGCTTGGGGTGAAAATGGGGTGGGGTGCTGGCGGCCAAATGGGAAGCCGTATTCCAGAAAAAAAGTGGCTGAAAGAGGTAATGGGGAGGTAGTGGGAATAGGGAGTGAAATTGTAGCAGATCAGGAGTGGGCTACATACAGGCAAGTACATACATTTGGTATTTCACTGGCTAGGCCAGTGGAATACCGACTGGGTGGCAACCCTAGTTGGGGTCCAAGACTTACTCATGTTTCAGGACTCTGAGGACCTTTTGGACAAGAACTGACCATTTTGGTCATTGTCAGCTTTTAGTGGCCATTCTATAACCATCTTAAATTCAGTGTCTTGTGAGATAAGTGCTCTGAGTATTTGTTATGACTCACACTGTCTTAAGAGAGAGATCCGCTCATTTGGCGATGTTGCTAAATGAGCTGATCTCTTCCCAATACACCCACCTTGAGGTAGGCGATATTGGGCCCCCTAGGGCCCAATGAAAGCATCACAATACAGGAGATACTGGCGGTTGGATCGCGGGACCTCATCAACGAACAGATGCGACATGATCCGGCTAGAAATTGGTCGGTAAAGCCAGTTGGAGGGCAGCTTTTATCGGCCCGTGTATGGCCACCTTTAAGGCAAAATAGGGAAGTCATTTTTTTAAGCACATTAAAGGACATTGTTGTCAACAGGGACTTAAAAAAGGTTATTTTATCTCCAAATTAACATAAAATATTGTTTTCGAATACAAGCAAACTAACATAACATATTGTTTTCAGATATAAATAAACTTTTGTTTTTTGACAACAGCATTCATTAAAATAATTTCAAGTACTACAACTGATAAACAATCCTACAAAAATATATATTTTTGTATGTCATTCATCCCTTTTAGGTATTATATGACAGGAGTTTATTTTTAAACATTTTTACAGTTAATCTTTTGTTGGCTGTCGTCTTCATTACAATGAGCTACCTGTATTTATTATCAAACAAGTAAATGTGTACATTTAGATTAGCATTGCGTATTTTACAAAACACTATTGTTCAGTCATGATTAGACTTAACCTGTTGTTGCAATCACATTTTAAACCAGATGACAAGTGCATTTGATTCTTGTCCTGTGTCTGTCTAATATCAAACATCTGCAATTCAGAAGCAAGTAGCACATTAGACACATATCAATGGCCGTCAGATACAAACAATGCAAATCTAGAAAGGATATTTACACCTGCAATGGGCGTGTTGTTAAAGGAAAACTATACCTCAAAATAAATAATTGAGCAACAGAAATATTTCAACTCTAACTGTAACAGGAAGAAGTGTGGAAGCAAAAGACACAATCTGTCTGTTAATTGGCTCATGTGACCTAACTTTATAGTTTGTTTGGTATGTTTGTGTGCACCGTTGCATCATACGATCCCAGGAGACTGTCCTCATTTTTTAAAATGGCATTTTTCTATTTATGATTACCCAATGGCACATACTACTAAAAAAAGTATATTACTATGAAAATGGTTTATTTACATGAAGCAGGGTTTTACATATGAGCTGTTTTATGCAATATTTTTTTATGAAGACCTACATTGTTCGTGGGATATAGTTTTCCTTTAAACTGTTATAATCTACAGACAAGCAGAACTATACTTTCCCATAAGTAACTTATAATGTTCTTTCTGATATGCTGTGCAAGACATTTGTTTTATTCTGCAAAAATGCATCAGTGTATCTAAAGCTGGGAAATGCAATTGAGTTCACAAAATGAGTTGACAAAACTGCTATGATTGCAAATGTCAATGTGTTCCTGTTTATCCTGATTTCAGCACAGATTGTAAAGCTGGCCACACAATACTGAACCAGTCCGCATTTGGGCCAAATAGTTTGATTCTGGGAAATATGGCTATATGCATAAATGACTAGTTATGGGCAAATCTATCCCGATTCGCTTCACCGAAAAATTATCGAAACGAGTCGCAGCTCGTTTTTGACACGTCGCGTAGTTTAATTCTCTACGTGTCACATTGTTTACGACGCGCGTCACGTGCCGCGCGACTTGTTTTATTTTTATGCCAGCGAATTTTCAGCAGGCGCATTTTCGCTGGTGGTTCGCAAATTTATTCGCCGACGGCGAATCTCAGGAATTAGCCATGAATTCGCGCCTGGCGAATAAATTCGCCCATCACTATAAATGACTGGTTAATAGCTTAATATGGCATTATGTAGATTGCACTGTAATTTTTTGTGTGGCCAATACACAAAATGAAATTGTAAACTGACAGAATATTATATATCAGGCATATGTGTGCATATATGAGGCCCAAAACAAGCAGGCCCAGATTTGTGGGAAGGACACAAACGCCCAAGTCTAAGATAGAATGAATTTATGGATGGCATGCAGCCCAGTTGCATTTTGGCAGCATTTCTCCACTACTTCTGGACATGAGGATGAGTAAGCAGGGCCGCCATCAGGGTGGGACAGGGGGTACAAGTGTCCCGGGCCCAGGGGTGAAGGGGGGCCAGGCAGTGCTGCACTTTCCGAAGAGCCGGGCCCCCCTCCCGAGATGAATGCGGAAGTGCCGAACAGTCCTGACGTGACGGAAAGACCCGAATTCACGAAAAGAGCCGACACAAGTCCTGAAGCTGCGAAAATACCCGATGTCATGAAAGGAGCTGACATTGGACTCTTGAAGCTGCGAAAAGTCACGAAAACAACTATAACTGAAGTCCTGAAGCCACGAGTTCAATTCTACTTGCAACAATGTGGGTTTTTTTTTTTTTTAAATCCCCTGGTCTCCAATGTTTTATCTTAATATTTTATAGGCCCCTGCACCAATATTTTTTTTTTTTAATATTTTTTGGGGCCCCATTTTTTTAACTTGAAAGGGGGGCCTGGCACCAATGTTTTTAAAAAAATATTTTTTGGGGACCACATTTTTCTAAATTTCTAAGGGGGGCCCTGGCGCTGATGTTTTTTTAAAAAAAATATTCTTTGGGGCCCCAAATTTTTTTAACTTGTAAGGGAGGCCCTGTCGCCAATGGTTTTTAAAAAAATATATTCTTTGGGGCTTGTAAGGGGAGCCCTGGCACCAATGTTTGGTTTAAAAAATATTCTTTTGGGCCCCAATTTTTTTTAACTTGTAAGGGGGGCCCTGTCGCCAATGTTTTTTAAAAAATATTTTTTGGGGCACCAATGCTTTTTTTTTTTTTTTAAACTTTTATGGAGGCGCTGGTGCTACTGTTTTCTTTTTTTTTAACTTATAAGGGAGCCGTGACCACCAGGGGTGGGGCTTGGGTTCTAGTGTGGGTTGGGCCCAGGGGCCCCCTGAAAATTTTGTTTTGCGGGGCCCCGTGATTTCTAATGGCTGCCCTGTGAGTAAGCATGCAAGGAGGGTAGTCAAGGAAGAGCACTGCCTACACCTGAATGAGAGCAAGTGGTGGGCGACCAGTTTTAAGACTTATTGTAAATTCAGGCTGAAGACAAAGGAGGATGTTTAAATTTGAAATGTTTATGAATGTTATTTCACTAACCATGAACAGTTTTCTGGTGTGCTGATACAAGTTACATCAATAAAAAAATGTTAACATTCATGTCATATTTGTTCCTTATTTTAAGTCTAATGCCAGACAGAGGCTGATCTCGGCTTATGGAAAAACACGGTAAAGAAGGAAACAGATGGCAGCATAGGGTCTGATTTTTGTGCCTGCGTTTTTTCCGCATGCCAAGATCAGCCCCTGTCTGTTATTAGCTTAAGTATAGTCGATCTGCTCCTGTATGGACATTACTTGCAATGCAGCACACACAAATAGAAAAACACACAAAAACACTATATGGACACTACATTAGAAATACAATTCCTTGTGCCTAATAGATTTATGATCATGGTCTAATTCATGTTTTTTTCACCAGTCTTACATTACACATAACATTTTGTGCACTGAAAACACAAATTAATATAATACTTGGAGGCTGTGTGTTTACTGTGCTTAAAAGTAGCATATAATTTATGTAATTTGTGTGGAAAAGCTACTTGAACAGAGGATAAAAACAACGCACCACATACAGGAGCACTGCTTGTACTAAAAAGCAAGTAGAAGTCTTCCAATGCACTCTTTTTAATTACAATAATTATTTTCACTCCTTCAGAACTGTGCAAATTATAAACACCACTGACCACACTAACATCTGGAGTGCACAAATAAGAGGGGATTCAATGTTTTCCACATCTGCTGCCCTAAATAAAGATGCTGGTTTCTCTCTTCTGACTGCTCATGTCTTCATAATACCCACAACTTGCAAACTAGTTACAAGGTGTTGTTGCTCATTTAAAGGCTTGTGCTGCATTGCCTGGAGTGTTTAATACAGTAACAAAATGCTTCCAGACTTCTTGTCTCTTTTGTTTATCTGTATCTGGGAATGTGTCCATCTTTTAATGTCTGATCATTGGTATAGCATCTTGAGGTATTTGTAAAAGCTTACGTGTAAGTCTGAGAAAGACATCCTTGTTCATGTAAGTCTAAAAGCAAAAAGCGGGGGAAAAGGATATGTGTAACAACATATGCCCACAAATTAAAGGGGTTGTTCACCTTTGGGTTAACTTTTAGTATAATGTAGAGAGTTATATTCTGAGACAATTTGCAATTGGTTTTAATTTTTTATTGTTTGTGGTTTTATAGTTATTTAGCTTTGTATTCAGCAGCTCTTTAGTTTTAGTGTCATCAGTTTGGTTTCTAAGGTACAAATTAGCCTAGCAACCCTGCATTGATTTGAATAAGAGACTGGATTATGTATAGGAGAGGGACTGAATAGAATAAGTAATAAAAAGTGGCAATAACGATACATTTGTAGCCTTACAGAGCATTTGTTTTTAGATGGTGTCAGTGACCCCCATTTGAAAGCTGGAAAGAAACAGAAGAAAATTGCAAATCATTAAAAAACTATGTAAAATAAATAATGAAGACCAATTGAAAAGTTTCTTAGAATTGGCCCTTCTACAATATACTAAAAGTTAACTTGAAGGTGAACCACCCCTTTAAGGCATTGCTGCTCATAGGACAAATACCTGCAAATGTAATTGTTCTGAATTTGCTCTTTTACAAATTCCCTATGATATATGTTTATTAGACAGTTATTATAAAATCAGTTGCTAACAGTTCAAGAGAGACGGCTGAGATACTGATTCATACCTTACAACGTTTTGGAAACAGAATGAAGGACAAAAAGATTTGCTGTGCGTAGTGCGTTAAAGTTATTTGACGCACTTTTGTGGCCACACCCTCTAATTACCATGCCCATTTTACAAAATATGCCAGGTTATGAAAGTAAGAACACATTTCTGTTGTTTTTATGTGTTATTACAGTTTTGCTAATGTAGGTGAATTACCCTTTAAATTGTGAGTCTTAGTTCTCCCAAGAGACATCCTTATCTAAAAATGTTACAAAAGTATTATCTATTCTTATTCTTCTTATTATGATTATTAATAATAATAATGTATTTCTATAGCACCAACATATTTTGTAGCACTGGAATTCTGTAATTCTGTAAATCTATTTTGTGCTCTCTGTCAAAAGCCCATTAAGTTAGAAACTTTGTATCTTTTTCTGGCTGTTCAGCAGGAGAGATCAAAGAGAAAGTTGGGACATTTCAGTACAAATGTGGGACTGTGGGTTGAGCTGTCAAAAGCGGGACTGTTGAGAGGTATGCTGATTTGTTTCCCGCCTAGACTAGTCCTGTCCAATATCTTCCATGTTGTGTGCCTATAACATAACTGAAAATTTATTTAAGGGGCAAAACTTAACTTGTTTGGCGTTTATGGCACCTGGGTGGAGGTGATGTGGCAGTTATAGGTAACCTTTTCAGTGTCAACCTTGTAATATACCTCCTGGTGTCTCATCCACAAGAAGTATATAAAAATGTTGGCAGGGATTATACTGCAAACTTAGTGTATATCAATTTAAGTTAAATGGTGTGGACAATTAATAACACTCAATTATAGCAATTTAGATATGACCATCCTTCCAATTCATAATTGTGTGCATACCTGCCTGTTATTGCAAACATTTTTAGCATTTTGCAAAAGGAAAGATTATACAAGAGGTCTAGTATCTAATATCTTACAGTACATACACTTTCACCTGCTGCTCTTTTGTTACAGTCTCATGTGGAGAAGGCAAGGAGAAAGTCTTTGTGGGGTAGCAGCTGGGTTGACTTTGCAGGCCTCTAAGTAAAGATCCTTTTCTATTGTAATACTCTAATTAGCTTAGCATCACACCCAGCTTGTTTCTGGTTGTTAGGAGCACTCAGTGTGTTTAATAGCAGGGGGGGCTCCATTATTGTTTCTCTTGCTGAACATCTTTTCACATGAAAAAGACTTTTCAGCTTTGAGGTAGTAGTTCTTTAGGTTTGTCTAAATCAGGCATTTACTTCAAATAACTGGTGGATAACCAGTTCAAGAACTCCCATACATGAAAGTCCTGGAGCTATAAGCGCAGGGGCTGCATGACAAGCAATCTGAATGACCAGCAGCCAGATACTACTGGTTTAAGTTAAAGATGGGCCGAATCACATTTAGCTGTGTTTAGATGAGAGGGAATTAATTAAAGCAGGATATGACTGGGACCAGTGACGGAGTCAGAGAAGGATGTGATGTCAGGGGAAGAAGAAGTTCACTTCCTTGTCTGAGCAGGTAGAAACACATGGCAAAGCTCTCTCTGTAATATAATGTTAATAGCTACAGTATACACATTAAAGGGGTGATTCACTTATAAGGTAGATTTTAGTATGTTATAGAATGGCCAATTCTAAGCAACTTTTCAATTTTTTTTCATTGATTATTTTTTTATAGTTATTTGCTTTTTTCTTTTGTTTGCAGCTTTCAAATGGGTGTCACTGACTCCCTTCTGAAAAACAAATGCTCTGTAAGGCTACAAATGTATTGTTATTGTTACTTTTTATTACAGAGCCTTCTATTTAGGCCCTCTCCTATTCATATTTCAGTCTCTTATTCAAATCAAAGCATGATTGCTAGGGCAATTTGGACCCTAGTTACCAGATTGCTTAAGATGCTAATTGAAGAGCTGCTGAATAAAAATCTAAATAACTCAAAAACCTTCAATAATAAAAAATGGAAAAAAAATAGCAAATTGTCTCAGAATATCACGTCTTCATCATACTAAAAGTTATTTTAAAGGTGAACAACCCCTTTATCTCCTCACTATACTGCTGGCTTTGGGGGTAGAACTATGCCGCCTGAGGCAAGGTTCTCACCTTGCCTCATGGCTGGAGCAGCCCTGGTTGGAGTATCCAGAGACAGGTGTAATTGGAGTATCCAGAGGGAGAGAGGAGGGATAACAGTAAAGTTTCCCCTGTGAATTTATCATGGAACCAGTAATGTAACTAGTGGGGGGCACCCGAGCCCGCCACCCCCACCCCGTACTCGATTTTCTGTCCGGAATCAATGAATATCAGAGCTGCCGGGGGGCCTGAGGGGGTGCCAACCCTGGTGCAATCACACCCCTGGTAGTTCTGCCACTGCATGGAACATGTGACAGAGCTCTCTCTTTACTTAATTTTATTAGCTGTGGTATATACCCATTTACTCCCCACTAAACTGCTAGCTTAGGGGGGTGTTAGTCTCATGGCCTTTTCTTGTTGTTTTACAGCAGTAAATAATACTCTAGTCACTCAGGCAGCTTGGAAGTCAGCCTGGGCCCCAAAGGCATACTCAGTATTATATAGAAGTCCAGGCTGTGACACTGGGTGGCAGCCACTGCAATGCATTAGAGCAGTGCTGTCCAACTTCTGTGGTACAGAAGGACTTTTCTGTTCTACATGGTGGAGGGCCGATAATGGAAGCCAGTGATCTCTCCCTGTTTTCAAACCACACTCATTTTACCACAGACCATGTCCACATTACCTGTGGTAGCACACAAAAAAAACAAAATGGTTGGTGCTCACTGCAGGGATATCACTTATCACTCATATGTGAAAAAAGTTAATAAGACATACCCTGAAATCTATATGCCTCCTCCTCCCCTGTCGATAACACAGCACCCCACCCAGCACATGATTAAATACCTTAGGGCCCCCTAATAGTAATTTTCAAATGCTTACAAACCTCCAGAACAAATACCAGGCTAATGTTCCACATGCAGAGCAGGGCGCACACAGGCAGAGTATGGCACACACAGGGTGCATAGGGCGGGTAGAGTATGGCACACACAGGCAGAGTATGGCACACACAGGCAAAGTATGGCACACATAGGAAGAGTATGGCACACACAGGCAGAGTATGTCACACACAGGCAGAGTATGGCACACATAGGCAGAGTAGGACATGTAAAGTATGGCACACACAGGGAGGGAAACCTATCAGAACCACTCTAAGATGAACAGTTCATACTGTGCTACATACAGTTACACAGTGCTGGTTCCCCTCCAACAGTTTGTATGAATGTGAACAGGTGAACAATGTGGGCAGTTTTCAGGGGGTTTAGGGGTGTGAACAATACAGGTGTTACAAGTGGGAACAATGCAGAGGGGATTACAAGTGTGAACAATACAGGGGATTACAGTCTGAATTTGATGTTTAAACAATGAAGGGCCAGTTAAATCTCTGTAGTGATACCTTTTAATGCTTACATATGGTAACAGACACAGCAGTGTGGGGTGGGGAGGGGGCACCCCAGTTGGACAGCCCAGCATTAGAGTATACAGAGAGTGGGAATTAGAGTATACAGAGAACTAGTGGAGTATGCAAAAAGAGCAGTGGGGCTTAGTCAGGAATAGGTGTGAAGTCTGAATACAGTAACTTTCTTGGGCTTTGCTTTATTAAGGCTATCTATTACACAGTACAGTAATGTGAAAAGTACAGTAAGTACAGTAAAGTTTGGGAACCCTTCTCAGTCTGCATAATAATTTACTCCCTTTTCAACAAAAAAGATAACAGTGGTATTTCTTTCATTTCCGAGGAACACTGGTTTAGTGAAGCAGCATTCAGTTGTATAAAAATTAAATCAAATGTGAAAAACTTGCTGTGCCCTTGTAATTTTGCTAATTTGAATGCATGTTACTGCTCAATACTGATTCCTGGCAACACCAAATTAGTTGGGTTAGCTTGTTAAGCCTTGAACTTCAGAGGCAGGTGTGTCTTATCATGTGAAAAGGCATTTAAGGTTGCCAATTGCAAGTTGTGCTTCTGTTTGACTCTCCTCTGAAGAGTGACAGCATGGGATCATCAATGCAACTCTCAAAAGATCTAAAAACAAAAATTGTTCAGTATCCTTGTTTAGGGGAAGGCTACAAAAAGCTCAGAGGTTTAAACTGTCAGTTTCAACTGTAAGGAATGTAATCAGGAAATGGAAGGCCACAGGCACAGTTGCTGTTGAAGCCAAGTCTGGCAGGCCAAGAAAAATACACAAGCTGCATATGCGGAGGATTGTACGAATGGTAACCCAAAGATCACCTCCAAAGACCTGTAAGAACATCTTGCTGCAGATGGAGTATCTGTACATCCTCCTACAATTCAGCACAATCTGATCAAAGAACATCTGTATGGCAGGGTGATGAGAAAGAAGCCCTTTCTACACTTTTACCACAAACAGAGTTGCTTGTTGTATGCAAAAGCTCATATAGACAAGCCACAGTCAAGGTGTGACAAAGTGCTTTGTACTAATGAGGACTGGAGCCCTTGTTAAAGTCAAGAGTTGGAGGAATTCAACCCAATATCAACATATTCTTCAGGATAATATTCAAGCATCAGTCACAAAGTTGAAGTTACGCAGGGGTTGGATATTCCAACAAGACAAAATCCTAAACACACTTTGAAATCTACCAAGGTATTTATGCAGAGGGAGAAGTAAAATATTCTGGAATTGCCGTCAGAGTCCCCCGACTTTAATGTCATCAAAAATCTGTGGGATGATTTGAAGCAGGCTGGCCAGCCATCAAATTTAATTGAACTGGAGAGATTTTGTATGGATGAATGGTCAAAAATACAGCCATCCAACATCCAAACACCCAAACACTCATCAAAGGCTATAGGAGATGTCTAAAGGCTGTTACATTTGCAAAAGGAGGTATCTTTGTTGGGGTGCCCAAATGTATGCACCTGTCTAATTTTGTTATGATGCAAATTTATAAAAAATATTAATTCAATTAACTTTATGTCACTGCTGAAATACTACTGTTTCCATAAGGCATGTTATATATTGAAAGGAAGTTGCTACTTTGACAGCAAAAAGGGATGCACAAATCCAGAATTTGCCTTTTTCAGCTCGAATCCTTGTGTCTGGTTGACTCAAATCTGAATCCTAATTTGCATATGTAAATTATGGACGGGAAGGGAAATTGTGTGACTTCACAAAACTTCACAAAACAAAACATCACAAAACAAGGAAGTAAAGATGTTCACACTCTTTCCTTTCCTGTCCCATATTTGCATATGCAGATTAGGATTTGTTTGGTATTCTGCCGAATATTTCACAAAGGATTCTGGGATTCTACCGAAGCCCAATATACATCCAGAGGAGGGCAGCTGGCTTTGAAGGCAGTTATACATGGTCATTAATTATTTTAAAGTATTTCAAAAAGGAATCTATATGTTTTGTACAAACAGATTGTTAACAATATGTATATCATAAGGCTATTGGACAATTATGTTCCATCCTGTGGTTCGGTATGTTTGAACCAAAGTAGAAATTGTTTTTGTATGTTTTTTGACTATTTGTGTATTCAATTAATTTTATATGTTGTTATTTATTAAGAAATTAGTATAAATGTAAGGTTGGGATGAGCCCAACTGAAGGTTTTCAGTTTCGCTTGTTGTTGCGGTAAGACCTGCACAGTTAGGTTTAGAGGAGGGAGAAAGGAGGTTATCTCCTGCGATTGCATGGTGCATTGATTGACACATATGCTACTGCTACTTGTGCTAGGTGGTAGACTGCTTGGATTTCCTATCATCGAGACACTGCAGGTGCAGGTCCAGCAGCAGGGCTGCTGAACTTCTCTCATGTTGGCGGCAGAGCATAATAGCTATCTATTGTTAAATTCTGGCTTTAGAATATTGCCTTGGGTTAAGCTGACAAGGTCCTATTTATCTGATAAAATGTGAATAAATGAAGTGGCCATTTTACAGCCATCTCTATCTCGTGGTTTCATTAAGGTATAATAATGGGGTTCAGTGGGATGGCTCAAGGCGAAGGGTCAAATTGAGGAGTTCCTTTGTCAAGAAATGCTGAACCTGACTTTTTGAGGTGTTAAGTAATTTTACAAAGTAAAAATGGATGAACTAATCATTGCATAATACACATGTGTAGGTAGGTCAAAATTTAGTTTTCTTCACAAAACATTACAAGTTGGCTATAGGAAAAATTGTCACAATGTGAACAATTACATGAACAAGTTTTTATTTGCATGAATTTAATATACCTGGAACATGGATGTTCACTTGGATGATCACTGCCAACAGTATAAGAAAGATTGCAAATTGTATAGTGTAACCCTAATTTGGCTAATGTCCCTTTCAATAGAATCTTCCTAGGCAATTCAGGGGCCCTGAGTCCCTTTTGCAATATGAAAAGTACTGGGAACTGGGAATTACAGTGCCTCCACCCAGGGAGCACTGAGGAACTTACCTCAGAGGAATCCCTTAGGAAAAATAAAACACACAGTTTGCTGATGAACAAATATTTTCTTTATATAAAACCATAATAAACAACTAATACACAGTTCACTCCTGCATGGGGATATGTGGTACACTACCTAAAATCATTATCAGGTTATTAACTGTTTCTCCAACAACAGTCGGTTTAAAATCACAGTCCCAATCCTCTGTAAGGGTTAATAAGTATGCAGTTCAGATTTGCAATATCCAGCCCACAAAGGACACCGCAACCTTTACAGAGGCACACGAGTCAGACAAAATATCCACTCCCAAACAACCAGAGGATGTTAAGCTACTTATTAAGCATTTACAAGATACACTGGAAATCAAGGAAACGCAACCACCAATCTCCAAAGTAGATAAGGTGTTGGACAATACTCCCAAAAAATCCAGAGTTTTTCCGCCAGTTAATTTCAAAGATTATGTCCAAAGAGTGGTTGGATCCTGACAAACGCAATACCATATCACAAAATTTCCAATCCAAGGGGCAGATTTACTAAGGGTCGAATTTCGAATGGCAAAAAAAAAATCGAAATTTGACCAGGGAATAGTGGGGGAATAGTGGGGAATTAAAAAAATTCGAATTTAGAATTCAAATTTTTTTACCGCAATTCGATTGATCTAATGATCGAATAGGGAAATTCCATCAAATTCGATCAAATTCGATTCAAATCGAATTTTCGAACAATTTTTAAATGACCGAATTTTTCCTATTCGATATAGGGAATGATCCCCATTTCGGCAGGTTTAATCTGGTGAAGTAGGTGATCGAATTTAAATTTAAAGGGGAAGTATTCGACCATCGAATTTTCGAATATTCAAATAAAATTAAATTTGAATATTCGAATATTCGAATCATTTGAATTCGAATATTCGAATCATTCGAATTCGAATATTCGAATCATTCGAATTCGAATATTCGATGGTCGAATTTGGTCGAATTTGCCTAATTTGCATATTCGAAATTCGAATGTTTTCGAATCCTTCATGTGAATACATGTGAATTTAGTAAATCTGCCCCTATGTATCCGGTCGCTGATGAGTTAAAAAAAATTTGGGATAAATCCCCCAGAGTAGACTCCGCCATAGTACGGTTATCTAGAAACACTACTCTTCCAGCTGAAGACATGGGTTCATTCCGCGATCCTATGGATAAAAAGATAGAATCAGCCCTTAGAAGGGATTTCACTCACTCAGCAGCCATTTTGCGCCCAATGTCCGCGTCTCTCAGCGTTGCCCGGACAGCCCGTTTCTGGTGCCAGGAATTACAGAATTCCACATTTAACACTCAACCAGAAGCTTCCAACATTCTAGATAAGATCAATCTAGCACTGACTTTTCTCAGTGAGGCAGCATTGGAAATCACAAAACTGTTCTCACGAGCAGCAGCTTCTATTACAGCGCGTAGGGCGTTATGGTTAAGACAATGGTCTGGGGACGCAGCGTCCAAGCAAAGATTGGTATCACTAAAGTTTGAAGGACTACAATAGTTTGGACCACAACTGAAACAAATTATTTCCGAGGTGACAGGAGGAAAGGGTTCTTTCCTTCCTCAAGGTAAGAGAACACGCAAAGATATGCACAGGCATAACTATCACCACAGACAATGGGGTTCTTACCCCAGATCAAAAACCAGAGGGAGATCTACCCAATGGAACACCACTCCACTGCAAACTGGCCAGAGAAAATTCAGACCCTGGCAATCCCAACAAAAAACTACTAGGAAAGGTGGACCATCCAAGAGCCAGGACTCCTGACTCTCTTACGGAAGACAACTCGCAGGTGGGGGGCAGACTTCAAAGGTTTGCCCACGTTTGGGGAAACTCAATTTCAAATTTTTGGGTTCTCCAAACGTATCAATAGGCCGGCCACAAAATTTATTTCAACAGACACCCACCAAGAGACAGATTTGTCCCTTCAAAGATTTCGGCAGATCCTACCAAAGCAACATCCATACAAAAGATTATACAAGATCTTCTAGACAGGGCCGTAATATCTCAGGTTCCAAAGAAACAGAAATTCCACGGTTTCTACTCAAATCTATTTGTAGTGGCAAACAAAGATGGTGGTTTTCGACCAGTCTTAAATCTACAATCTCTCAACAAGTACATCAAATACTAACATTTCAAAATGGAATCTGTTCGCTACATCACCTCATGCATTCCTTCAGCAGCCTTTATGACGAAGGTAGATCTCAAGGATGCATACCTGCACATCCCTATTCACTCGACAGGCATACACATCTTTCCATACCTGGACGACATACTCAATTTTGCGGATTCAATCGACAACGCTAACAAAGACACTCAGTTTTGCATTCACCATCTCAAACAACATGGATGAATAATCAACTATCAGAAAAGCATCCTCACTCCCACACAGGTACTAACATTCCTAGGAATGGTAGTAAATTCCCAAAAGCAACGATTATTCCTACCACCAGAAAAGATCACCAAAATTCAATCGATAATCCCAAGCTTTTTTTCCGGAAACGTTTCAGCATTTGCCATTCTCCAACTTTTAGGCCTGATGACATCAACGATAGATGCAGTTCCATTTGCAAAATTTCACATGCAGCCTCTACAAAGAGCATTTTTGAGGTTATGGAACAGAGATCACGAAGATCTCTCCCAAATAATTCTCCTACCTACAACAGTCCTCAGCAGTCTCCATTGGTGGACACAATACAACAATCTGTCCAAAGGAAAACCATGGCACCTACCAGAACCATTGGTCATTTCCACAGATGCAAGTTTACTAGGATGGGGGGCAACCTGGCAACATCTAAGTTGCCAAGGCTTTTGGGACCACCACGAAAAGACGTTACACATCAATATCTTAGAGATAAGGGCTGTACTAAAAGCTCTCCAACGTTGGTCACCACTCCTCCGAACTGCTCACATACGCATTCAGTCAGATAAAGGCACTACGGTCGCTTACCTCGACAAGGAGGCACAAAGAGTGCAGCAGCGATGATGGAAGTAACCAAGATAATCACTTGGGCAGTAGGGATGGCGCGAACTGTTCGCTGGCGAACTAGTTCGCGTGAACATCCGGTGTTCGCGCTCGCCGGAAGTTCGC
>CM044441.1:67688835-67711540 GCA_024363595.1 Xenopus borealis
GTTCGCGAACCGTTCGCGAACCGTTCGCGAACTTTTTTTCGGCGGTTCGCGCCATCCCTATTGGGCAGAACAACATTCAGCTCAACTAACTGCCATATACATTCCAGGCATTCTGGAATTCAAAATTGGCAGGCAGACTATCTCAGCCACCATACCCTGGATCCAGGGGAATGGAAGTTGAAAACCTCGATATTTCAGCTAATTACAGACAGATGGGGCACACCCTGTGTGGATGTCATGGCATCAAGACACAACAACCAACTTCCAAGATTCTTCTCCAGGATCAGGGACCCAATAGCAGAGGCTGTCGATGCGCTAGCTACACGGATGACATAAGCATTCCCTCCCATTCCAATCCTCTAGTGTACACAAACCAAGATCAAGCAGGAACAGATTTCGACAATACTTATAGCTCCGGCCTGGCCTGCACGGACATGGTTCGCGGACATAATGACAATGCTAGCAGATCAACCATTTCCACTTCCATTATCTCAGGACCTTCTAACTGAGGGTCCATTGTGCTATCCAGACATACACATGCTCAGTCTGACGGCTTTTCTATTGAATCCAGGCTCTGGGAACAAAAGGGTTTTCAACCTAAAGTAATTCAAACTCTATTAGCAGCAAGTCCTTCTACATGTAGGACATATTATCGCATTTGGCGTGTCTTTTTCTCATGGTGCGAACTACAAGAATTGTCATGGACTGACTGTAATTCTCCACAGATTCTACAATTTTTGCAGTCAGGTTTCGACTTACAACTAAGCTTTACCTCTCTTAGAGTACAGACATCTGCCCTGGCAGCTCTGTTCCAGACGCAATGCGCTTCACTGCCTGAAGTTAGACTATTTTTTCAAGCGTTAAAAAGTCTGAAACCACCGGTTAGACAACTGGTCCCTCCATGGGATCTAAATATAGTCTTACAAGCACTGCAATCTTCACCCTTTGAACCAATTAATTCAGTGGAGCTCAAATTTCTCACCATCAAGACCGTTTTTCTCTTTGCAATAGCTTCAGCGAGAAGAGTTTCAGATAGCTTCACTTTCATGCAAAGCACCATGGTTCAAATTCCAGGCAGACAAAGAAGTACTCCATACCAATCCTAAATTCCTACTAAAGGTAGTGACCACTTTTCATTTAAACCAGGATATTGTAATCCCAGTGCTACATCCCCATGAGTCCAGTGATTCTTCAGACAGTATTAGCACTTAAGATCCAGTCAGAGTACATAGAGTACATAGAACTAACTCCCTGTCTAACTATGGAATGGCAGCAACAGGCATCCACACACAAGAGCGGGATGCTGCACTGACAGTACGGGCCTATGCAAAAGATATTTACCAAGTAAGTAAATCTCCTTTTATGTATAGGGCCCTCAAATTATAACTAACCTTAAAAAATTATTTTTTTATATTCTGATCTTATTGAACCAGCCTTAAGGTTCTGCATCTCTATTGTAGTAATAATTCAGGCCTTTAAAGTTGTCAAAGGAGAATCTTTTATTTTATATAATGTGCCTGCAAAGAAAAGTGTCTTTTGAGCATCTGTTGAGAAGCCAAGCTTAGGGGTTGTTTCAAATCATCCAGCAGGAAAGAAGGTTTGCCGGTCATATAAGGTGATACAGGCTGATTATTATGTTCTGATGCTAATTGTGCTGATTTTAGAGTTACCAATAATCTGAATTATAATCTGAATTATTTACAGTTTTATATTGTGACATTGACATAAATATTCAGTAAATTGAGCATTGGTCCCTAAGCTCATTAACTGAGCAGCACAGAGAATGTGCAGTGAATAAGCAAAAAAGAAGATGGGGGCAACTTTGGAGGCATAGCCCTTCACTGAAAATAAAGAAGCATTATATGTAATTAAACATATATCTGACTACTTTTGTCATGTGTACTATACATACTACTGTCTATTAAACATTTCCTATCCTCACTTGGGTAATCAATGAGGTAGCAGTAAAATTTCCTATTATTATTATTAATGTCCTATATATACATTCAACAAAGGCATAAAAATATTTGAACATATACTTGCCAATAAACGTCAGACTGATTGTTTTTATTTATAAATAAAGATCAAGTAAAGTTTCTTAAAAATAATCAAACAACAGATGGAACCTCTACTTAATTTAGCTAGAGCTAATTGAATTCCTTGTCTTTTTCTCTTCTTGGATCAAGAGATGTTCATCTGGGTTCAATGGCAATGTATGATGGAATTAATTAAATGGCCATTCTAACAAAATTCCGGTGGTCAGTTTTGGCCAGGCCACTTTTTCTAATTTTCTTATGCTCACTTTCATTGCTATGGTACCTATGGATTGGAGGAATCAATATTGCATTTATACCGTCCGTATGCCTGTTTCGCACATGTGGTGGACAAGTTATTTAAAAGTTAAACAGATTATGTTTTGCAGAATATCATTATAAGTACTAATTAGAATTGCTTTGTGAAGGACAAATCATATCAAACAAATGTAATTACATTTTTGAGTAAGTAGGCTAGTGAGGTTGTAGAAGATATGGTATATTTGGATTCTGTCAAAGCTATTGATACCGTTCTTAATAAATGTATGGTTTTTAAACTCTGGCCCGATGGTATTGTTCTTATATGGACTGAAAACTGGAAAGTATTGTTTGCAGTTTGCTACTGATGTGGTGCATCAGCAGATGATGTTTTCAAAGCTATCCAACTCTCAAATCATATCTTGATATACTTAATATCTGTGCTGTATTTTGGTCTGGAGTCACCCTAGGCAACAGAATGTGTGACTCCTTTAGATGGTTATCAGTCAGGATCAGTGCAACACCAAACACATATTAATAATCGAACATGTACAGTATGACCACCTTATTTTCCTACAGTGTCTGCCATTGTGAAAGACCTGAGTTTTCAAAATGTTCTGAGGAATTTGAAAATACACCAGACTAGCTACTGTTTTTTATTTTTGATCTACACGCCATGCAAAGAGCAGCACCAGGAAGCTAATACCAGCACTGTCCTTACTGTCTTTTGGGTAAGGCCCTCCAGCCTGGAGCCCCACTCCACCCCCTGCTGTGTGCGTGCACACGTACTGTGTTTTTGCAGTAACCAGCTGGTCATGGCAGGAAGAGAGGAAGAGGCGCAGGGTGAGGATCTGGGATTGGCATAGCCGACAAGAGTTGGGGCCCCACGGGTCTGACCCTGACGATCTTTACTGCCTGCCCTAAAGGACAGACTCCAGCCCTGATCTCCCAAAGGAAAGGGCCCAAGTGCAATCAACGAGGCAGGCTGGAAGTGGGGATTCCAGCATTGATACTCTGTAACACAGTAACATATTTACTACTAAATGAGAGTTAACTATTTCTCAATCAGGGAAAGATGGGCACCTTGGAATTTGCAGAGTATGTTTAAAGTATTGCTGGCAATTAAGCCATTTCTGTTATTAACTATTAATTAAGTGGGATAATAATATTAAAGTTAACATGTATTTAAAAAGCACTAATAAATTCCGCAGCACTCTAAAACAGAAGGGTGTTTACATGAAGGGTTTTTCAGGGCTCTGCTGTGCAATACATATAGTTTGTTCTATGTTGATTTTGCTAGATCTAGTTAAGCAACCACCCCTAGTCCATGGTCCATGTGTAGCCCAGGGTACATGTCATCCATGGTTTTGTCTCACCATTGGAGGGTAAGAAAATTTTCCACAGCATTTTGTCTTTTCTACCATTTGATGTCCAAAATGCCCAGAGAAGTGAGCCAGGATCAGGAAACGACAAGGCCATGAGGGAACCGGAATAGGAAATTAAGGATTATGGGGGTTGTGGTTCCTGGGGTTACTATTGGGGTGGGTGAAGACATGAGGGGTTAAAAGAGGAAGCAAGTGAAGGGAGCATGCTCTTTTACCTTGAACTGCTCCCACTGCCCTCCCCAGAATAAAGGGGTAGCTGGGTAAGGGGTAGTGTAATGCATAATGTTGCAGCGGAAGGGACTCCCCTAAGGCAGGAGCCAATGAGAGTGGTAAGTGTTGGGCCTAACAGGGGTTAGGCCTGGGGCTAAAGTAATATAAGGGGCCAGGTGGAAGGGGCATGAGTTATGGAGGAAAGACAGCAGATGGGCCCCTCGCTATTGGGTACAATTCTTTGCAGCCTTCAGTGGCTAAGTAGGTTAACAGTTATATATTTGATAAATGTGACAGTGTATTGCCCTACACTCAATGCTTTGGTTATGTTGAATGTTATTTATGTGTTTAATAAATAAGATGAGGCCTTTTTCATCCAAGATATCAGGTTGGAAAGCGGGGGGCTATACTTGGGAGGAGATCTAATTTTTTAAGGGTATTTTCGATCGTATAGGTCTATTTTCAATTGAATAAAAATTGTTTGAATTGTTCAAATGCATCATTCAATTCGAACGATTCAAATGATTTTGACCAAAATCCTTTGAATTCTAAAATATTTCAGAAACACTTCTTAAAAGTTCCAGGAGGTCCCCCATAGACAAAAATAGCAATTCGGCAGGTTTAATGTGGCAAAGTGTTGAATTTGAATGTTCAAAGAGACATTATTTCGATTTTTGAATGGTCGAATTATAAAATTCGATTCTAATTTTTTTCAATTCGAATCGAATTTTGGCCTATTACTTCAAAATTTTTATTTTTTAAATTTGAATTTTCACTTCGACTCTTAGTAAATGTGCCCCTTGGTGTTGTTTGGAGGGGCCCATCAGATTGACACTGCACCTGTCAAGAACTACTGTGGTAATTGTCCATGCTCAGTGACAAGCCATGGAGAATTGTGCTTTCTATATAAACCATATAAAGGAAACCATATTTTATATAATCTTAATGACTCAGACAAAGGAATTTATTCTAGTAATAGTTACAGATACATAAACATATTGTGGACTGACAAATGTGTTCCAAACACCTTTTTGCAATCTGTAAAATTGTGCAAACAGTATCCCAATTTACAGTTATGACAAGAATAAATTTAAGTGTCATAGGCCCTTCACAGGAACAATGCTTCTAACTTACATATAGTAACACCGTGTAGGAGTGCATCAGAGAAGAAAACATATCCATATGTGTATCATGTTGTGCATTTTTTTTCTTTTATAACCTGTTAGTGTTTTTCCTAATATTGCCTGATAGGGGTTTTTCAATGAACAGTTGACGTGGCATCCAATTATGGGGTCTGCAGATAAGATGTAGAGCAGTGTTTCCTATTTTTATGTCCTAAAGATCAAAAGACGGGAAAAGCGGAAAACATAAAGAGTTGGATTAAACTACAATGAAACAGGAAAAAAGACCTATTTTTAGCACTTTATTTTCAGTCAGTATATTTTATTCACAGGTTTTTGTAGACCAACAATAAAGCACTATTGTGCTCAACATATGCACATAAATAAGGGGGGGATAATATTTGATTTAAAAAAAAAAATACAAGTAAACGATAACTGCCAATATTAAGACCATGTGAAGGCAAAGGAACAAAGCATACTTTCATTGCTAATCATGTTAACATCAAAGATTTAAAGTGCATTTGCCTATTCAGAGGAAATGCCATCACACTTCTGACGATCACATCTGCCACTAATATCATCCGGCATGTGGTCAACTCTCTGTTTTTACTTTTATCTCTCTACCAAAATTTCATGTCATGATTTTAACATCTGATGTTGAATTCAGGTCACTACAAAATAAGTACAACCTTTCTTTCTGTTCCACTTTCAAGATACATCCATGGTGTCTGTTGGAACACCACAGTTTATGGAACCAATCTGGAAACTATTAATTCTATAGGGAAAAAGAAAAAAATATTGAAAAGGTTTTAAAAAGAATGTTTTAACTTACAGAATGCTGTACTTTTACAAGGAGTAGGAAAGCAACTAATAGAACATCAGAAGATTTATATTATTGGACATTTTTGTTTTGAATTCTCCATTATTACATTAGTTGCCCTTTTGTCCTTAGAACATCAGAGCAAATACCCATCCTGCACACAGGCTAATGGTACTGCAACATTCTGCTGTCTTTATAACTGTTATTTAAAATTGGCTTAATAGCATCTGTGTACATTTTTTTACATCCACACATATACGTATATTTTAATATATTTTATTCAATAAATTATATTTTTTTAAATGTTTATGTCATATGGGTTGCCCTATAATGAATCCATAATACGCAACAAATCCATAATCCTCACCAGTGGCTAATAACCATAGGGAAGTAGAAGTGTTTGCTGAATTCAAAGGGAGGTTCACAACTCTGGAAAAGAGATGGAGCTTGAGTGGATCAGGAGCTAATCAGGTCAGGCTAGGGGAAGCTACAATGGCTGCAGCTGACATTCATCTACACTTGAACCCTGCTTGGGTAATTTAAAGGAGTTTTCAATTTGCTGAATGCAAAACACAAAATTGCTTTGAATTAAGCCAAATTGATAAGTTTTTTCATTTTCAAGTTTTTCAAGACAAATAATATAAATAAATATTAACTATATGATTTCATTAGAATACCTGATGTAATTCAAATGAAACATGTTACCTGATGAGATAACTATACAATATATATGCTGAATGGCTAACTAGCACACATTCAGTCTGCTGATATAATGCTGGTAGGGATGGCGCGAACCGCGGAAAAAAAGTTCGCGAACATGTTCGCGAACTTGCGACAAAATATGCGAACGGTTCGCGAACGTCGCGAACCCCATAGACTTCAATGGGAAGGCGAACTTTAAAAGCTAAAAAAGACATTTCTGGCCAGAAAAATGATTTTAAAGTTGTTTAAAGGGTGCAACGACCTGGACAGTGGCATGACAGAGGGGGATCAAGGGCAAAAATGTATCAGAAAAATCCATTGTTGACACAGCGCTGTGTTTTGTGCTGTAAAGGGAAAAAAGTCACTCAGGTGGTGGTTGTGGACACTGTAATATTATTGATATTTAGACAGAATGTGAACAAGCTCACACAGCTAGATGGCAGTTGTTTGAAGAACACATTGGGCAAAAAATGCCTACAGGGCAAATAATGGCTACAAGGTCAACGTATACACTACTACAGCGGTGGATACGGATTACGTAAAATATATTATGGCTGCTTGAAAAAAGTCACTCAGGTGCTTTTTCTGGAGAGGGTAATATTATGGATATTTAGACAGAATGTGAACAAGCTCACACAGCTAGATGGCAGTTGTTTGAAGTACAGTAGATTACTAGCCAGCAAACTTACTATCCACTGTCCCTGAAATCACTAACAGCTCTCTCCCTACACTATCTCTTCCAAGCACACACAGGCAGAATGAAAAAACGCTGCAGGGCTTCGGTTTTTATAGGGAAGGGGAGTGGTCCAGGGGGTGTGGGGGTGGTCCAGGAGGGAGAGCTTACTGATTGGCTGCCATGTATCTGCTGGTCTGGGGGAGAAATGGCAAAAAAAAAGCGCCAACTAAGGCGAACCCAAATTGGCGAACATCGCGCGACGTTCGCGAACTTCCGGCGAGCGCGAACAGGCGATGTTCGTGCGAACAAGTTCGCCGGCGAACAGTTCGCGCCATCCCTAAATGCTGGACCTGAACTTGATATCAAAAAGATATACAGCATTTTATATGGATTTTAAATGTTTATCTGACAACCCTGATCTTTTTTTTACAGAATGATCAAGTTGACGTATCAAATCAATCAATTTGATAGTCCAGTTCTATTAAAATAAATGTCAAATCAGTGTCCAAGCCTTGAAGGACAAGATGCTGAATTCCATATACAGCGAAGGATAGACTTTTTTCCCGTTTTTTTCCCGATCAATCTTTCTTAGCTGATAATTGGGTTTAAAAAAGAGATTAGTGATAAATATTGTTAACTACAACATCTAGCAGCTGAGAACTCAAAGACTGTAGGGTTTTTATATTAAGAGACCAAAATATTGTGAGTTTGGGGAACCTTGGACCTTCCTTCTTTTCTTTCTTGTGGTCGATACTAAGCAACATGATTAAAAAATGTCCTTTAAAGTAAAACATCTGACTTTAAAATTATGTAAGTATATTTAAATTTTGACATTTTTTTCTCACTTTTGTTTGTTTATATTTAATTTTTAGTGTGTCTTATTATGATATATGCCTTTTTTTACATAATAATACATAAGGTCACACCGCATAGGTGCCAAGCAACTTTACCTTCCTTTCTGTGATCAATGAACATACCATACCATATAAAGTATGTCTTACTGCCATAATTGAATAATTTTATGTATAAAGAAGTTTTGATTAAGGCTGGGAAAATGAATTCATCTGTTTAAAATTTTGTACTAGATTTTGTATTGAAGAAATGAAAAAGCAAAGGGACTATTGGCAAAATGTATTTGGACGTACATAAAAGTGCATGAGGCTTTGTCATCAGAAATAATTTACAGCAGACTTGTAATGAAATAATAAAATTAACAATATTGTTCCAGTAGATTGTTTCAGTTGCCCAGTCTCACTAACTGCATTCTGTCATTTGTATTATTCCAGTTGAGGACATTATAAGAGCATGATTTTTTTAGCATTTGCACAAGAGAAATTGAATGGATACACTAATTGCAGTGTCCAGAGCTGTATTTTAGGGTATCTACACAGGCAACAGATAAGCAAAGTTAATACAGTAGAACAATTAGAATCATCAACAATGCTGATATCATTGGCTGATCATCATATTCCTTATCTTTTGTTTCTTTGCATCTGTGAGAGAAATTAAAACACAACACCATAAATCATTAAGATGGCTTCTAATGTTAGGAAAAAAAATCTAAATGAAACAGTCTTCATTTTGCCCAAGAAGTGTTGGGGGAAAGACTAAATCAACAGGATACCATTAATTGAAAATAAAATTTAATCCATCTAGAATGGATCAGGCAAGTCAGACAATCTATACCCCTGGTCCATCTCACATATTGGTCTCAGTTTAACATTGTGCTAGGCATCCTGTTCTCTTAGATCATAGTAGACATTTAGATGTGTTGCAATCACCTCTACCCACTGCTCTATTGCAGTCTCGCCTGCATAGGCCATCTTTTGTAGAGAATTGTGTATCATTTTGTGTGAAATTATTGGTGCATGGACCAAGGCAGTATCATCTTATATTTTTTCATCCTTGGTCTTTATTTCTTCCTATTGGGCTCACAAGGCTTCATCGGTAGTTTGTTCTGGAACTCTCAAAACTTCCTGGGTAGTTTGCTGCTGAGTTCTCATCACCTGATAAAACGTATGAAACTGCTCTTACTGCTATAAAGAAATTTTTTGTGCCAAGAGTAAATGTGGTTGCTGAAAGATATAAATTCTGCGGACGGGGACAGCATAATGGTGAATCCACAGAACAATTTGTAGCACCTTTGAGAGAGCTGGTTGTTACCTGTGAGTTTGGTAATCTTAAGCTCCCCATAGACGCAACGATCTTTCCCTGCCGAACGACTGATCTTAGTGAAGTCCGACCAATCTGTCAAAATATTGTGCGGTTAGTGGGATACAAACGATCGTACATCTTGCGATTTTTCGTCCGACATTGGTCTGAAGATTGATGGGCCAGGTTAGAAAATCTTTATCGGTCCCCAGGCAATCTACCTATGTTTGCAGGGCAAGCAGGCTGTGATCCTTAATATCGCCTGAAATGGTCTTTTTAGTTGATGGACACATCGGACATTTAAACAATCATTTTGAGGCAATTGTGGTCTCACAATAACCATTGGATCTTTCAAAAATCTTTACGTCTATGGCCAGCTTAACAGATGAAATGCTAAGAGACCAAATAGTGGAAAAATAAAAACTCACATCCATTAGAGAGAGGCTGCTCCTAGAGCAGGATTTAACCCTTGCAAAGGCTATTACAGTTGCTAGCCAAATTGAAACAGCAGTGGCAGAGACTAAAACTCTCAGTCAGGGAGCTGCTGGGAATGTACATACTTTGAATTCAGTACTGTGACCTAATAATGCACAGTCACAGGCAAAATACAGTGCTAAGGAAAGGGATTCACTGCAAAACCGTGCAGCACATACAAATAAAAAATACTGCTTCCACTGTGGTTCAACACAACACACTGCAAACTATGCTACATGTCCTGAAAAATCTGTACAGTGCCGCAAATTCTCAAAGATAGGTCACTTTGCTACAGTGTGCCATAGTTCTGCTAAAGATGTTCAGGAACTCACTACTACAAATGTTACCGTATTCAGTGTGGATAAAGCTGGTACATTTATTCCAGACAAGTATATATGCACTGTCAACGTCAATACTGCTTCTGCTGACAAGGGACACTCCATTAACCTGATGCTTGATACAGGTTCAGCTGTTTCTATAGTACCAAAGGATATTTTCTTGAAATACTTTGCAAAAGAGACGCTTGTTGCACCTGCCCTGAGACTGGATAGTTACTTAAAGGATCCAATCCCTGTGCTTGGTTGCTTGCCATTGACTGTACAAATTGAATCAAATACTGCAAAATGCGACTTTTACATAGTAAATAAGGGTACTGCTATACTTGGAAGGGATCTCTTTGCTGCATTAAACCTACAATTAGTGAATGGTCTCATTACTACGGCACCAGTGCCTGCCACACAGCCTTTGTCTACAATTTCACCACAAAGCAACACTTCACTGGGCTGTGCAAAGAACTTTGTGAACAAAGTTAAGTTGACACCAGATGTAAAATCAGTACATCAGCAATTGAGGTGATTGCACTACTCTATAAGTAAAACTGTCTCAAAGGAACTAAAGAAACTGGTAGAGCAAGATGTGATTGAAAAATCTGAATCCTCCGAATGGGTTTCACCAATTGTTGTACCAATGAAGAAAACTGGAGGTATATTATTGTGTGTTGAGCTCTGTCAACCTAATAAAGCATTTATAAGGAATAATAATCCCTTGTCACACATAGAAGAAATATTTTCAGAACTCCGAGGAGCAAAATAATTTTTTACTCTTCAGAGTGCTTATCATCAAGTATTGCTGCATGAAGAAAGCAGAGACCTCACTGCATTTATAATCCATGATGGTTCAACCATGTACCTTATGGACTGGCTTCAGCACCCAGTTGTTTTCAAAGGCTGATGTATTCTATAGTCCATGACATACCTGGTGTACAATGCTACTTGGATGATATAATTGTCTATGCTCCAACTATTGATCTTCATGACAAGTACCTAGAAAAAGTTCTGAAATGAACTGATTCTGCAGGACTGAAACTGAACCTTTCCAAATGCCACTTCAGACAAACTCAGCTGTCATTTCTGGATCATATAATTTCACAAGAGGGATTCAAGTACAACTGGAAATCTTACAAAATAAATGGCCGAATGCTGAGCAGAAACTCAGTTACTACAGGATTAGACATGATCTGTCATTAGTAGATGGCTATGTTGACCTTGGAACTCACCACTTACTGGTTCCAGAGACCTTGCAAGAAAAGCTCATACAACTGGCACATGAGAGTCATCAAGGCATTGTACATACAAAACAAAGACTACGAGAACTATACTGGTGGCCAGCAATGGATGCTGATGTAGTAACTGCCGTTCATTCCTGTGTTACTTGTCAGAATCATGACAAAATAGCTATCACACATACACCACCACTTGAGCCAATACCATTCCCTGATTCAGCATTGGAAAACTGGCTATTGATATTGTGGGTCCTTTTGCAGATGCTCCCATAGACTGCAGATTTGTTATAACTCTGATAGACTATTACAGTAAATGGCCTGAAATTGCATTTGTTTCTCATATAACATCAGCTACAGTAATAACATTTCTGTTTACAGTCTGCAGCAGAGAAAGAAATCCAAAGGAGTTAATATCAGACAACGGACCACAGTTTGTCTCATCTGAGTTTGAAATCTTTCTGAGAGAGAGGAATATTGTGCACAGGACATTTTCAGTGTATTACCCACAAGCAAATGGAGAAATTGAGCTTTTCAACCAAAATCTGAAAGAAACACTACAGACAGCAAGTCTTAGTGGGAAATCTTGGAAAGTATTCACAACAGAGTTCCTACATAACTGCAGAGCAACATGTCATGCAACAACCCAATCATCTCCAGCTGAATTATTACATGGTAGACAGATGCACACTAAGTTACCTGTTGCAGACATCAAACTTCCGCTAACTACTATTCCTGCAAAACCATCTAATGAGGACATTGTTAAACGTCAACAAGCCAAATGCAAGACTTATACTGACAAAAAACGTGTGCAAGAGAAGTGCACTTTCAGCCTGGATCTTTAGTCAGAATTAAGAAACCAGGACTACTGAAACAAGGTCAACCTAAATTTACTACACCACTTGAAGTGAGACGCCAGCGAGAACCATACACATATGAACTGTCTGATGGACGCATATGGAATGCAAGTCATCTTGTTCCTGCTAGATATGACTTTGGAGACATTCCATTTAATGATGGACATTTTCCTAGTGAACCAATAAGGCATACTGAGAGGATCAGAAAACTACCTGCATGGACCAAGGACTATGTGATGTGAAGAATGTATATTATTGCTTTAAGATGCATACTGTTTCATTGTTGTTGTTTATTAGATTTGCCCAAATGATTTCCTACTATAGGGGGAATAAGCGGTGTTCATACAAATGACTGCAGAGGTAACTGTGCACATGAGTTATGCTGTGTATACACAGTACTGTCTATACTGTTTAAGAAGGAAAGAGATTTTGTTACTGTTGTGTAATGGCTGCATGAATCTGCTAAAGCCCTGTTATACTCTGCTCATCCTCGGCTATCAAAACACAACATTCTGGCTCTTAAAAAACCTTTGAACAAGCAACTGGTGCACACAACCTTCCTGCTTCCTGCCTGATTACATATAACTTCTGTTTTTCTCTTCACCTGCTAGGTCTCTTAGAGCAATCTGAAAGATATGAAGCTTGCCTCTAGGGTTTTGGGTCACTATCCCACAGTCAGTCAATCTATCTATCTAATTTATCCCCTGCCCTAGTGGTTAAGGAGCAGCCATGGAGGTTTCTGTCTTGAATCCCAGTGAAACCCAACATTATAAGAAGCTAATTGTAGCTCTAGAGCTTACTGTAGCCCTATGCTTGTCCAAGAAGTTCTCCAGGCCCCTCTTGAAGACATTAATTTAATCTATCATCACAGCATTACAAAACATCCACATGACCAATGTATCAGATCAGCAATGATTTTAGGATGCTGTGTTTCTAACCATGTTAATGTAATTAAATATTTGCTTTTGTTTGGCATTTTTTGGCTTTAACAGTTACCCTGGTAACACATTTTAAACCTCTAGCATTAACTTCTTACTTGTTTTCATGAAAACACACATCCCTCGATATAAACAATTTATAAATATCTCTGATACTGAACACCAAAACTTTTGCAATTCTTCTGACCACAAATAAAAAATAAAAAACAGATTCAGTACTCTTCTTTTGCTCAGCTATTACCTCTTTAAATAAAAGTGACAACTATAAGTATTTCTGTCAGTGTTTACTGCTTGGCTGGATGGCTCTATTCGTTTTTTAAGAATGAAGCTTAGTACTAATAAATTGCTTAATTGCAGATGTTTCGACTAAAGAGTTTGATCAGCTAGAATAAAGTAACAGCATGTGCCTGGATAATTAATTCTTGCAGTCTCGAAAAACAGTGTGTGGTAATCTACATTTCTTCATTAAGATTATTTTTACAGCCCTGTTTATAAATCATTATTGCCATATGTTGTCGAGCGAAAATGTACAGGGTCTGATAAAAATCATAAATTAAGGATTACATTCTGAGACTTTAACCAACTGATCACTTTGTGATAACTGTTTGTTTGAAACCTGGTCAGGATAATAGAAGCCCACTAAGAATAAAATACAGCTTTACTGTCTTCTTCATAGCTCTATTCTTCATTTATGTGTATTTTTTATGTAATTAGGAAGAGGTATGTTGGGTGAATTTCAAGTGTTAAAATAGTAACAACAATAAAAGAGGTGACTTAAAATATTCTGTTTTCTTTTTAGATCCTGATTACTTTGTTTTTTTATTTGAGATTGTTTTGCTTTAGAATATATTAAGGTCAAGACATGTCAGCAGATAAACATGGGACCAAGGGTAACAGGGAGGAAATGTAATCAAATGTAATCTAAAAGGCCATAGCTCACAGTTCAAAACCAAAGCTTCTGAAAGTTGGATGAACTTTTCAACTCCACATTTTATTAGCAATCCATTGTCATTCCCATGTGATTGTTCAGCCAATGCAACATATATGCTATCAAATTATTTTTTTTATTCTGGTTATTATTATTATTATTATTAATAATAATGATATAAAACATATTTTGAGAATAAAAAGACTATCATTTGTAGCTTAAGAGAGTTTCCTAAATGTTTATAAACTAAAAATAAATCAAACCACTCTAGGAGTTTCCAACATGCTCATTCCTTCTTGGAAGATTGTTCCGTGTGCTATGAAAATTTAAAACAATTAAATTTTTATAAAGCATATAGCATTTATTTAGAGAAATTTAGTATTTGGTCAACTTTCTCCTATGGTGGAACTTTCTTTGTGAATCTCAGCTTTCTGACATCTTCCATTCATCTGTCATGTTCTTGATCAAACATTAATTCTTCCCTATTAATCGACACATCTGTCTGGGGTACTGCATATCAGTATGAAAGCTGATAATGAGCATTTGCCAGTTGAGGGAATACATACTTTGTGTTTCAATACTCCAGCAATAGAAGGGGAACTATAAATAAATTGTCACCTAATTACACTACCTAAAGTACAGGTTATGGAGGTTGAGAGGTGGATTAGTTTTCTAGAGACTCTGCTAAAGTATATTAAGAGATTTTTAGTTACTGACTCTAATTTAGTTACTGTTTTGGCAAGTTGATATTTCTGAGTTTTGTTTGTTCCAGCCTGTTTGTGCTGTTGTATTGAGAATCGTCTGAGCTCTGTATGCATCTCCCTCCTGCTGCTGCTGCTACATCGCTCTGGCAAGTCTTTCTTTTCCTAAATTTTACTTCTGGTGCACCTGTTGTATTTACCTAGAGCACTTCAGTACTTTGTTGTCTTTTGTGCTGGAAAAAAGCAGAAGCCCTTTGCCTTCCACATCAACCAATGGGATCAGAGACCTCCACAGCCCCCCCACTGTCTATCTATAGAACCGTCAGAGTGCCATGCTTGAAAGAAATTGTCAGCATTGGAGACTTTTTTTCTATGAAGAACAGTTGTAGCTTCTCTAACAAGATAGATTAATGTATGTGCTATTCCAGATCTAAAAATGCCTTTATTACAATGTAATTTCTCCTTACCTTGACTCCAAAATGCTGTTTCACACACCACACATTTCTTTCAATTTTATGCTATTTTTTACTTTTAATAATAATAATCATTGGCACCCTAATTTCATGAATAGGCACTGGTGCCCCCGTCTCACTGTAAAGAATTGTAGTGTAAAGAGCAGAGTAGAGTAAAAATGAGTTGATAAAATACATTTTTCTGGGGAGGTATTTTAAGTGAAATTTGGCTTGTGGACTGACAAGTAATTCACTTTTCACAGTTCATTTTGCAATCACCAAATTACTTCTGTCTTTCAGGGAATCATTAATGACATGATAATAGATCATATGTCATCCTAAAGAATGCTATATTTGAAGTTCTGAACATTCTGCTGGGAGACAAAGTTTACCTTGTTAGCCTGTAGTTTAAAGGGAATGTAACCACCCATACAAATGAATTGTCATTTTTCATTTAGTTTTCACTATATTAGTGGTTTTACACTAATGATACCATGAATTTGCAGCAAAAATGCCCTCTGCTGTTTTGTTTGTCACTCTGGCCAACCACAAGAGTCTGGTTGCTCTCTGCACAGTTTTACAGCTTGTGCCAGCTCCAAATGTAACAAATTGCCAATGCTTGATAGAACTTATTGAACTTATGAAAATCATTAAGGGACAGATTTATCAATGGTCAAAGTGAAAGATCGAAGTGAAAAAAAAAAGTAATTTTTGGGTACTTCAACTACTGAATAAGCCAAAATTAGATTCGAATTGAAAAAAATTAGATTCAAATTAAAAAATTACACCATCCGAAAATCAAAGTACTGTCTCTTTAAAAAATTCTAATTCGACCCTTCACCACCTTAAGCCTGCTGAATTGCACCTATAACTTTTAAGGAGTATTTTTGAAATACAAATTTTTTTTTTTGAAAAATCGTTCTAATTGAATGATTCAAGCGATTTTAATTCGGTTGAAAACGGATCTATTTGATCGAAAGCGGCCCGTTTTCGATCGAAAAAACACTTTTAACAAAATTTTATGGCAAAATTTCAAAGTTTTTTTACTTCGAAATTCAACCCTTGATAAATCTGCCACAAAGAGATACTTTCTGTATGAGTAATTTAACACTGTAGATGGACAGAACAACATGGGCACTCCTGTTGGAAATGCATTATATTAAGCAGTATAAAACTGCATATATCATGGAAACTAAAATGAAAAAAATATGAAGTTCACCAAAGCACTCTGAAGTGATGTGTCCTTTCCCATTAATTGGGCAACTTTATAACATAATTGCAGCTTAGCATTTGAAGTAAAAATTTTCTAGCAAGATGATGCACAGAAATCCAGTGTGAAGCATACTGGTACTCATTTATAAACTTTGCGCAGGGAAAATTGATTCACAGTGAATATATTTGCCCTGCCCATGGTTACATTTATAAATCTGAATAAGAGTGTGCAAATAGAATTGCAATTTATTTTTCACACAGCCAGTGTCTAGAAGAGCTTTTTAATAGTGATGGGCGAAACGGCCGCGTTTCGCTTCGACGAAAAATTAACGAATTTCCAGAGAAATTCGCAAATTTTTCGCCGATTCGCGAAACGAGTCGCGCGTAATTTTTGACGCGCGTCGCGTCGTTTTTGACGCGCGTCACGTAATTTTTGAAGCGTTGCGTTGTCTCTGACGCGTCGCTTCCGACGCGTCGCGTCATTTTCGGCGCGCGTCGCGTCGTTTTCGGCGCGTCGCGTCAAAAACGACGCGCGACTCGTTTTTGCGCAGCGAATTTTTTTTGGGCGAATTTTTTTTGGTAGTTTCGCGAATTTATTCGCCAGCGGCGAATCGCGGGAGTTCGCCGCGAATTCGCCTCTGGCGAATAAATTCGCCCATCACTACTTTTTAAATATGGCAAGTATCACAAATTGTGAATATTATGTGCACACTCAGCATTTCAATTATGCCACAACTTTTGTGGCGAAGAAAATATTCGCAAACAGTTTTGCAAATTGTGAATTTAAGTTACTGTCAACACTATTTTCACGCACAACAACTTCGTAAAGTGGGTGCACTCACACAGACACCTGTCTCATTTGTGAGCCATTTGCGAAAATTCACAATGCAAATTCGCAAAAACTGGAAAGATGGGCAGCGTAGTGCAATATATTAGCATTCAGGTAAAAGCATGGGCAATACAACCATTTGCAAATAAATATGAGCTGCATGAACTTTTTAAATGATCCAACTGATTGTATTTGATGTTATAATATAAATTTCTGGTTTCAGATCATATTAAGTTCTTATCCATAGAAACATGTTACTATCAAAGGCTGAAAATTATCTCGGCTTCTTTTGTATTAATGTGCAGTTTGTCAGTCTCAGAATGCAGCTTTCCATCTATTTTTGAACCAGCTTGTTTATAAATCCTAAACAGTGTCCTTGGCACTCTAATTGCATGGCATTATTATTATATATTTTTACAGTTACATTTCTACCTTTTTCTTTAAAGTTTTTGACTAAAGCCAGTTTCCATTCATCTTCTACTCCTTAAAATGCATAAATGCTTCAGAATTACCAGAAAAAAAAATTTGAAATGGAAAATATAAGCAAATGTTATAAAAAAGAAAAAAAATATGCTGCAGATGTTCACTTGATTTCATGGGGCAGATTTATCAAGGGTAAAAGTGAAAATTTGAATAAAAACAATTAGAATTTCAAGTTATTTTTGTGTACTTCAAGTAGGGAATAATCCAAATTTGATTTAAATTTGGGGACCTCCTAGAACAAATTTGAGTCAATTGGGGAACTTCAAAATGAATTAGATTGAGTGTGCTGTTACTTTGATTCGAACGCTTCTAATTTGGACCTATTTGATGAAAAAAATTCTAATTAATTTTGGTTTGTCTTTTTTAATTCAAATTCGAAGTATTTGCTATTTGAAATTTTACCCTTGGTAAATCTGCCCCTAGGTATCAGAGCCCAAAATTCTAAACTCTCTATCACACTTTTGTTCTTTATATATATATTTATATATATATATATATATATATAACATCCACCCAGAGAAAATAAACTTCTTGGCTGTGGAACTTTTTTTGAATGGTGATCATTTGGAGTATACCTTGTTTAGAAAAACCTACAGATAAAAATGTTCTGCTCCATTATAAGAGGTATCATCATAACCCGATGAAAAACTCCTTACCTATTTCAGCTATCGGATGGAACAACAATTAGATGTTACATGTGGGCTCGATTTAAAGATAGAGGGTATCCAGATAAGGCATTACATGATGCTTTGACAATTGCTAGGAAACAGTGTCATAAGCCACGCAGTCCACAAACAAAGGAGTCTAGACTTACCTTTAGTACTAAATATAATGATGGTACCAGTACACTTAATCAGTAAAAATTTTAATGAATATTGGAAAATTTTGAGACTGATGCTGACCTAAAGAAGGTAATTCCTGTGATGGTTTGCTACAGACGTGGCACAAATTTGCGTGACCTCCTTGTTAAAAGTGATGGAGTTAATTGTTATTCAGAAAAGCCCCACGGTTGGTTTCCTGGAGAAAAACAGGGTTTCTTTGGTGTCCAAACTGCACATCATGCAGATATATGACACCTGGTGATTCTTTCTTTCATCCCATACTGGCAAATGATTTGGGATAAGACAGCATATTACCTGTACTATCCCATATGTGGTATACTTAATAACTTTCCCATGTGGTCTATCCTACAGATGTAGCCACTTGGATTTGTAAGCTAAATGCGTCGTGACTCAGGGCTAATTGAAGAAACTGTGTTATCTCAAGTCATCTTAACTCATTTAATGCATTTAACCTTTTCATTAGCATACCAAAGCACCATTGTTTTCAATAGTGAACTCTTTAATTGGATGGGATGCTGTGACACAATATTCTGTGCTAAGTGGGATAAATGGGATAGATGAGTTAAGTTATTCTGTGTCAAATGCACAATCCAAAGTGGCTTCATCTGTATGTTGGTAAAACTGACCAGACTTTACATCTACAGATGGATGGCCACAGGTCCACAATTAGCGCTGTCTTTAGAGACGGCATTACCAACAAACCTGTAGCTAAACGCTATCTGGAGAAGGGACATAGGCTACCTTCCTTTATATACATAGCAATTGACTATATCCCCCCCCCCCCAGGCATGGGGGTGACAGGTCCAATTTGCTTCTACAGAGAGAGGCATTCTGGATCAAGAAATTAAATACACTTGCACCTTATGGCCTAAATGAATACTGTTCCCTCATATATTTACTGAATCAACGCAAAATTCCTGTGCTCTATAACAATACTTTATATAGTTATTTTGAGTTTGCAACATTGGTTTAGGTCCTTGTGGATTTGTTTTTATTCAATGTTTCCTGCTTGTATCATATACTAGTGACAAGGCTAGTTAATACATATTCTTGGTGCAGGGTTTACCTTCCTGTCACATGGTTTGTGGGATTGTGCACTATTGGGTGAGTGTCATGTCTTTTACCTATTTATACCTGATGCTTTTAGTGTGAGCTAGGTCTTGATAAATGTCTAAGGTGGAGACCGACACGTTGGTTAAATAAAATTAATATTTTTTTAACTTTTTACAAAATAAACGGCGTGCTCCTTCTTTTTTGAACTATGCATAAGCTGACACGCCCCGTCAAGGCAGTGTCCATGCATCAGACCTATACTAAGTGAAAAAAGTGTTATCTTTGGGGTGAGACCGACCATACCTGCTTTTCTCTTTATTTAGCATAATCTCTTCCAAAGACATCATTAAGTGGGGGGTTGGGAGAGCAAGCATTTAAGGAGAGCGCCACCTCCCCCATAAAATATATAATATTACTTAAACAAGAAGATGCAGCTCAATCCCTTTTTAATTGGGTGCACATGGGTCAGGCTTGATATACAAAAAACAAGAATACCCAAGCACTCCAGCCCATAACCCCCTGGGAAAACTTTATTTGCACAACTGAATTGCAACTGACAAAAAAAAAAACACTTTTAGTTACAAAGTTTGTAAAAAGTATGCATACGCTTTGGATGTCTTTGGAAGAGATCATGCTAAATAAAGAGAAAAGCAGGTATGTAATTTGTATGATATATATGTATGTATGTATATATATATATATATATATATATATATATATATATGTAATTGTTATGGTCATGAATGTGGTCTTTCAATAAGCGAACATAAATAGGGACTGTGCTTTTGCTCCCACTATTCCTATTTTGCTTCTATCTGGGGTTTTTGTAAATGACCCTTAAGGTATGTTTACAACTTATTTAAGTTGTATTGTTTTTTACATAAGTAAATGCCCCTTGTTTAGTTTTGCAGAATTGTGCACTTAATTACTAACCGCTTGTTAATACTTTGGGCAACTTAATGCAAACATTCTTTAAAAATTTACTAGGTGAAGCAGAGCCATAAGCCTAGAAGGAAGGTTATATTAGGAAAAGAAATTCCATAAAGTTAGCAGTTGTGTTCATGGCTACATAAGCTAATTAAATGTAATAACAATAAAATTGGATTGGTATATATGAGATTATTTGTTCAGGATTTTGTTCTATATTTCACAGAGCTTCAATTTCCTTTCACATAAATTTTCTGAAATACAGCATGTTTCATACCTGTTTTTTCTGGATAATAGGCTTCCTTGTCACCCCAGAACTGAAATGAGCAATGAGTGCAATGAAAGGTGGTATGTGTGCAGTTTTTAGGATATTTTCTTTTTTTTAAATTCAACTCTTTCCTTCTTACATTTCATTAAGAATAATTGAATTTTAAAATATTTTTAAAAGGTCACAGTCAACATTGGTGTTGTAAATTAAACCAAAAAAAAATTATTTTTGTTTGCACAAGGACTGTTGAGTGCTGGACTTCACGGGACTATTCAAATATTTTGAAATATATAAAAAACGCATATCCCCCATAATGACTCTGATGCAACATTTCTGAATGGGTTCAAATTTAGACCTTCATTAAATAATCACTTGAACCTAGTGGCAGGCATACAACAATATATTTCACAGTCACCTTAAAGTGATTCTGACACTAAAAAATAAATTTTATCATATGAATGTACATTACATAGGTCATGGTGATCATTTTTTGCGGAGAGCTTTGTTTTTGTATATAATTGTTAGTTGAATTTCCTCAGCCTGTCTCTCTGACACTCTGACACTCTGACTTTGCCAACCTAACAGTCCCATCTCAGACAGTTTCTAATGATAACAGATGCCTGCTGCACAAATATGGCAGGCCCCTCATACAGGAACATGGGGGATCAGACAGGTAATGTAAAATCATCATGCAAATACTTTATGGCAAAGTTAGAAGTAGCTTTCAAAGCCAGTTATTATAATAGATGTAAAAAAGCGTTTGACTTCAGGTGTCAGAATCTCTTTAAGCTAGGGACAGCAGCTGGTTACATGATCTCTTCTTCCTGTTCCTGTGTAGAGAGTGTGTGGAAGACTAAGCCACCATTTTGCAGTTTGTTGTTATATACTGTATGTTGCTGTGTTAACACTTCGTAAAAGTTATTCTCTTCAAGACCAGTTCACGTGTGTGCCTGTGCTCTGGTTCACTGTCTTAGGCCACATGCTTCAGAGTTTCCTGCAAACCAGTGTAAGGTGCCTGAACAGATTTGATAAGGAACAAGACACATAGGGGCAGATTTACTAAATTCACATGAAGGATTTGAAGTTTGATCAAATTTTCAAAAACATTCAAATTCAAATTTTCGAATGTTTTTGAAGACCACTTCGACCAGTGAATTTTGTAAATTCAATCGAATTGAATGATTAGAATGATTTGAATAAAATTTTACCATTCGACTGTCAAAGTACTTCCCCTTTAAATTTTTATTTGACCACCTAGTTCATCAGATCAAAGCTACTGAATTGGGTTTAATTAATTTTGATCAAATAAAAAATATTCGATCGATCTAAAAAATAATTTGGATCAATCGATTCAAACAATTTATAAATCAATCGAATATTTCCTATTCGATTGTTAGACCAATCGAATTGCGGTAAAATCCTTTGAATTCGATAGTCGAATTCGAAGGATTTTACTTCCCTACATATTCACATGGTCGAATTTTTTTCAATTTCACCAATATTAAATCTGCCCCATACAATTCCAACCTGACATAGGCACAAAAAAAACCTGGAAATCTGGATGAATAATTTGCATATATATGCTTACAATGGCAGTATAAACATATTCCGTACCCTTCCATAATTTAAATCACTATCCTCAGGCCTTTCAAAGACCTAGTTCAGAGGATACTCCACAATCCGGGCTCTGTAAGGCACTTGTTTGCAGCCACTTTAACCTTGAGCCCACTGTACATTATTTAATGTGGCGGTAAGAATGATAAGGTCTAGAGCAGGGATCCCCAACCTTTTTTACTCATGAGCCACATTCAAATGTAAAAAGGGTTG
>CM044441.1:67715460-67732263 GCA_024363595.1 Xenopus borealis
TTGTCCGGAAGTTCGCTAACATGTTCGCGAACATTTTTTCCGACGTTCGCTACATCCCTAGTGTTAAACACTGATCCTCTTTTTACAAACTCAGGACTGCAAGGCTTGTGAAAATCTAAAATCAAAAGAGAACTTTTTTCTTTTATACTCCAGAATACTTTAGTTCATATCGTAAGGAACAGTTCAGTGTAAAAATAAAAACTGGATAAACAAAAAATGTTTCCAATATAGTTAGTCAGGGAAAAGTGCAAACTATAAAGGCTGGAGTGACTGGATGTCTAAATAATAGCCAGAATCCAACTTCCTGCTTTTCAGCTCTTTAACTTTGAGTTAGTCAGTGACTTGAAGGGGGACCACATGGGACATAACTGTTCACTGAGTTTGCTGATCCTCAGCATTCAGCTCAGATTCAAAAGCAACAGTTTGGCCCATGTGGCCCCCCTCAAGTCACTGTTGCGAAATATGTTGGCGCTATATAAATAAATGTTAAAAATAAATAAAATAATAATAGGTACCTGCACTATACAAATTAATCTTAGTGCAAGAGTGCTAGTGAAGTATTGCTAAGCAGAAATGAACACTAGTGAAAATTCGCTATGAACTGCTCACCTAGCTGAAGTAATGCTGACGAAAATTTGCCACCATATTGGTGCTGAGACACAACTTTGCATATTAGTGAATTAGCGTAGTGGTAATAAATTTTCACCTGACGAAATGGCGGGGAGGGTAATGAAGCAGTCGCTGGCAAAAATTTGCCCTTTAGTTAATTTGCCCCAATGTGTCATATGTACAAAACAGTGTGAAAAGTGCCATTGGAATGCAATTTAAATCATCATAGTTATTACATCATACGTAAATTTAAAAAGTTACATATTTCTAAAGTTGTAAAATTATTGAAAATATGTAATGAAGAAAATTCTGGAAAAATTTGATTTTTGCTTGAATGTTACACACCACAATCCCGTTTTTAATCTGCAAATTTTGTTTGTTAAAAGTTATACATGGATGTAAAGCATGACATAACTCCCTGGCACTATATAAACAAATGATTCTAATGTTTCGATTTCTTTATCATTTGAATTTGCCCAATTGATTTAAGTGGGTTACTCCAATTGTGGAGAAGTGCAAAATAAGTGCTTTCATTTTATGAATAAACCTGGCATATTAATACATATAATGCATGTAATTAATATTCACATGCTCAAAAAAATATTTTGCACACCTTTCTAAATATGGTTTAAATTAGAATATGGGATCCTTTATCTGGAAACAGTTACCCATAAAGCTCCAGATTATAGAAATACCATCTAATATATATTCCATTTTCAGCAAATAATTTTAAAATTTGTAAAAATTATTTCCTTTGTAATAATAAACAATATTTTGTACTTTATTGTACCTAAGCTGAATGAATCCAAATCGGTGGCAAAACAATCATCCTTGTTTTATTTAATGTTTAATTTTTTTTAGACTTAAAATATGTAGATATACATTTCAGAAAGATCCTTATCAGGAAAACCCCATGTCTAGTGATGGGCGAATTCGAGCAATTCGCGAATGTCTCGTTTTGGACGAGTGCATCCATTTTTGGACGCGGGTGTCTGTTTTTGGTGAAGCGAAATGCCGACGATTCGCCCATCACTACCCATGTCCCAAGCATTCTGTATAGGAGATCCCATATGTGGTGTTTATACAAATGGCCTGTAGATGTCACTGTGCACATGAGTTATACTGTGCATGCATTGTACCTTCTATACTGCTTAAGGTGCTAGAGTTTATGTTACTGTTGTGTAATAGCTGCATGAACCTGCTAATAAAGCACTGTTATACTCTGCTCATCCTCGGCTATCAAAACACAACAAATTGTCAATGAGATCTCTCTTCTAACTCTGCAGCAGCCTGCAGCTTTCTTTTTACCGATTGGATCCGTATGTTTGAAAATTACATCACTGCTGCTGACCAAGGGGAGATTTCTGCTGCTAGAAAGCGTGCTTTACTTATTCACTGACTGGGAGCAGAGGGACAGCATATATTCTATACATTACCATTACCTGATGAGACTTATGAAACTGCACTTACTGCTATAAAGAATTTTTTCATGCCAAGAGTAAATGTGGTTGCTGAAAAATATAAATTCTACCAACATGGACAACATAATGGCGAATCCACATTTGTAGCAGCTTTGAGAGAGCTGGTTGTTACAGATGAAATGCTGGAAAAAACTAATTCATCATGCATTAGAGAAAGACTGCTCCTAGAGTAGGATTTAACCCTTGCAAAGGCTATTACAGTAGCATTACAATTATTCCAGACAAGTTTATAAGCACTGTAAATGTCAATACTGCTTCTGCTGACAAGGGACACTCCATTAACCTGATGCTTGATACAGGTTCAACTGTTTCTATATTAACAAAGGATATTTTCTTGAAATACTTTGCAAAAGATACGCTTGTTGCACCTGCCCTGAGTCAGTTACTTAAAGGATCCAATCCCTGTGCTTGGTTGCTTGCCATTGATGATACAATTTGAATCAAATACTGCAAAATGTGACTTTTAGGCTAAGGCCAGACGGGTAGATTCGGGGGCATTTTGTCGCCTGGCGATTTCTCGCCACGACTTGTAGCCCCCGAACCTCCCCGAATAGCCACTTACCCAAGCGCACCGGCGTTGCTTGAAAACGCCGGCGCGTATCCACACGGAGCGACGCGCTTTTTGAAATTGCTCCAAATTGCCTGGCGAGGCAATTTGGAGCAATTTCAAAAAGCGCGCTGCTCCATGTGGATACGCGCCGGCGTTTTCGGTGCGCTTGGGTAAGTGGCTATTCGGGGAGGTTCGGGGGCTACAAGTCGCGGCGAGAAGTCGCCAGGCGACAAAATGCCCCCGAATCTCCCCGTCTGGCCTTAGCCTTACATTGTAAATAAGGGTACTGTTATACTTGGAAGGGATCTCTTTGCTGCATTAAACTTACAATTAGTTAATGGTCTCATTACTACAGCGCCAGTGCCTATCACACAGCCTGTGTCTCAAATTTCACAACAAAGCAACACTTCACTGGGCTGTGCAAAGAAATGTCCACAAAGTTAAGTTAAGACCAGATGTAAAACTAGTACGGCAGAAATTTAGGTGATTGCCCTACTCTATAAGGGAGACTGTTTCACAGGAACTAAAGAAATTGGTAGAGGAAATATAATTGAAAAATCAGAATCCTCCTAATAGGTTTCACCAATTGTTGTAGCAATGAAGAAAACTGAATAGGTATAGGATTGGTATAGGATTGTGTGTTGATTTCCCTGAACCTAATAAAGCAGTTGTTATGGATAATCATCCCTTGCCACACAGAGGAAATATTTTCAAAACTCAGAGGAGCAAAATTCTTTTCTACTCTGGATCTTCAGAGTGCTTATCATCAAGTATTACTGTATGAGGAAAGCAGAGACCTCACTGCATTTATCACCTATAATGGTTTGTTTCAGTTCATGCCTGTACCTTATGGACTGGCTTCAGCACCCAGTTGTTTTGAAAGACTGATGTCTTCTATACTACATGACATACCTGGTGTACAATGCTACTTGATCTTCATGACAAGTACCCAGAAAAGGTTCTGAAATGCATTAATTCTGCAGGACTGAAACTGAACCTTTCCAAAGGCCACTTGAGACAAACTCAGCTGTCTTTTCTGGGTCATATTATTTCACAAGAGGGATTACTGCCTGACCCTGACTATGTCATCGCTGTTACACAAGCAACAACTCCATCTGATTTCCAGACCTTTCAAGCTTTCTTAGGTCTTACTTCATGGCATTCTAAATTTCTTCCCAACTATGCTTCAGTTGTGGAGCCACTTAGAGCACTACTACGTGGAACTTCCATTCTGGTTCGGCCAGAGACTGCTCAACATAGCTTTGAAATAGTGAAACAGTTAATTGTGAAAAGTCCAGGACTAGCTTTATTTGATCCTGCAGTTACCCACTATAATTACTACAGATGATTCAGATTATGGTGTTGGTGCAGTTCTCACACAGATCCATGCTGATCATTAAGAGAAAACTGTTGCATTTGCATCCAGAACACTTACAGGCACTTGCAGAGACAGAGTGTAAGCATTCAACTGTTGAAAAAGAAGCTCTAGCATGTGTTTGGGCAACAGAAAAATGGAGAACCTACCTATGGGGTAGAGAATATACCTTATGCATGGATCATAACCCTTTAACTACACTGCGTACAACAAAGGGACTAGGAAGAGCTGGAATGTGTATAGCTAGATCAGGGATCAGGATCCTTGGCTCTCCAGCTGTTAAGGAACTACAAGTCCCACAATGCATTTGCCTTTATGAATCATGACAGACTCCTTCATTGCATTCTGGGACTTGTAGTTCCTTAACAGCTGGAGAGCCAAGGTTCCTGATCCCTGAGCTAGATGGTCAGCAAGGCTACTGAATTTCAACTACAAAATGCAATACAAACCAGGTTTGAAAAACATTACTGCTGATTTTTTGTCATGTTTACCTTTGCCTGTAGCTTCTGATACACTGGATGAGGACATAGAAGTTGTAGCACTGACTGATTTACTGTAATATACTGTTACAGCTGCTGACTGTAAGCAATCTTGCCTCACATGTCCAATTCAAGTAAAACTATGGGACATCTTACAAAGGAAATGGCCAAATGCTGAGAAGAAACTCAGTCCTGATCTTCAACCTCACTACAGGATTAGACATGATCTGTCATTTGTAGATGGCTAATTTTTCCATGGAGCTCACCACTTAAGAGTACTAAAGACCTTGCTAGAGTACATACAACTTGCACATGAGAGTCATTAAGGAATTGTATGTACAAAACAAAGACTGCAAGAACTACTGGTGGCCAAGATATGGATGCCAAGGTGATAACTGCCATTCATTCTTGTGTTACTTGTCAGAATCATGACAAAACAGCTATCACACAAACACCACCACTTCAGCTGGTACCATTCCTTGATTCAGCATGGGAAAAACTTGCTATTGATATTGTGGGTCTTTTTGCAGATGCTCCTATAGACTGCAGATTTACTATAACTCTGATAGTCTATTACAGTAAATGGCCCGAGATTGCATTTGTTTCTCATATAACATCAGCTACAGTAATAACATTTCTGTCTTCAGCAGAGAAGGTAATCCAAAAAGGAGTTAATATCAGACAACGGACCACAGTTTGTCTCATCTGAGCTTGAATTCTTTCTCAGAGAGAGGAATATTGTGCATAGGAAATCTTCAGTGTATTACCCACAAGCAAATGGAGAAATCAAGCGATTCAATCAGCATAGGTGGTTCTTCACAGTCAGGACAGTGAGGTTGTGGAATGCCCTGCCGGGTGATGTTGTGATGACTCATTCTGTTGATGATTGTCTTTTTTCAACTATGTAACTATGTAACTATGTAACAGAAGTCTGAAAGAAGCACTACAGACAGCAAACTTTACTGGGAAATCTTGGAAAGTATTTAAAACAGAGTTCCTACATAACTATAGAGCAATGTACCGTACAACAACCCAAGCATCTCCAGCTGAATTATTACATGGCAGACATCAAACTTCCACAAAATGCTGTTCTTACAAAATCATCTACTGCTGACATTGTCAAATGTCAACAAGCCAAATGCAAGGCTTATACTGACAGAAAAAGTGGTGCAAGAGAAGTGCACTTTCAGCCTTAATTTAGAATTAAGAAACCAGGACTACTGAAACAAGGATAATCTAAATTTATTACACCACTTGAAGTAAGACTATGTGAACTATCTGATGGACGCATATGGAAAGCAAGTCGACTTGCACCCACTAGATATGACTTTGGAGAAGCTCCATTTGATGAAGGACATTTTCCTACTCCTGATGCCAACAGCAATAGGCCTGAAGAAAGTGAACCTATAAGGCGTACTGAGAGAATCAAAAAACTGCCTGCATGGACCAAGGACTACAGTATGACATGTGACAACTGTATATTATTGCTTTAAGATACATTGTTGTTGTTTATTACATTTGCCCAAATGCTTTCCTACCATAGGGGGATTATGTGGTGTTTATACAAATGTCCTGTAGATGTCACTGTGCACACAAGTTATACTGTGCATACACTGTACCTTCTATACTGCTTAAGGTGCTACAGTTTATGTTACTGTTGTGTAATGGCTACATGAACCTGCTAATAAAGCACTGTTATACAACACCATACCTGTACTCTAAAAAACGATAGCACAATTCAGGAAAAAAAATCAACTCACTTAATAAATGTAGTGTATTTCAAATACAATTCTTGTCCGGAATCTGAGATCAAGTTCAACAGTTGGCAAGACTATGATCCTAATATGTATTGCTCTTTTATTGTTCATACCTGTTTTTTTCTACATCACAACATTCACAAATGACTAATCCACAGGGGATTACAAGATGAAAACAAATGGTCTATTGGTTGTAGTTTCCTTTTGTCTAAAGTAGTAGGATAAATTCATTCCAGGCTCACCCAATGAAGTATGTGTCAGAAAATACAGAACGCAGAGTTTCACTGATCTCCTAACTCCTTGAAAGCTTCTCACTCTGCCTTTATTCTACAACAAGATGTACATTTTCATAAAAAATAAAAAGTACAGTGTTGTAATGGTTAGATTTCTTCAAGCAAATTTTAGTTTAGCTACAAGGCAACAAACCGTTCCACCATTAACTGTAATACACAAATAGGCACACTGAGGATTTTCAGCCCATCCTACTAAAAATGCTGTCAAATAAATTACAATATTAAAATAAAAAAACACTATTAAAAATCCCCATGTGAACAAATGTTAGAAATAATACTTCTGGGGTATATCAAAACCATAATATCATTTATGCCAATAATGAGCTACAGTGGGTCAGCATTTATTATTTAGTATTTTTGTTATTTTTGATACAGCAGAGACATTAAACTGTTAATCTATATAGTTAGTAAAATAACACAGAAATGCCAGCTATGCTAATCTTCTATTCATGATTTTTCTTGGTAAATGGCTTCAGTCCTAAAAGTTAGATAATGTGTTTTCTAACACAATGTTAACCAAAACAATAAAACAGAATGATTAACTATGCAACGTGTGGAAATGATCTTTTAATATGCCTTCCAGATATGCTAATTCAAAGGTTCTTTGCTTATTTTTAATATCCCAAGTACTTGTTAAAATTCATTTTGACAACAAACCAGAAACATATGAGCTACAGTCCTCACATCAAGAAACTGCTTTTCCTAAGTTGTTCTGATCATGAAAACTGTATAGTCACGTGCATGAGTGAAATTATTTGTAGTGATATGCCAAACTGTCTGACAATAATTACAACATCTGGCAAACTGTGGGAGTTCACTTTTCTCTCCATCTGTTTGGAAATTTGTAACCATTTAGGTTCACGGCAAGGGATTTATTTATTTATTTTCATTGACTGATTCATGGGATACAACACAAAACAAATAGGAAAGATGTACTGATGGAAATTTATATAAATAATAGGTTTAAATAAGTTAGAGACACACCGAATATTATATAGGAAACCACCCTACCTTACACAGATGTTTTTTGTTTTGTTTTATATTTTACATTATATTTTCTTTGCAAAAAAAAATATCCATTCAGTTTCTGGTTTGTCCATGGCATGTGCTTATATTACATAAAACAAGTAGTTTACCGTTAGGGGAAGTACATATCTGTTTCAGTCATATATAGAAAAGTGTGTATATATAAAAATATATAAAAACCTGTTCTTGATGCTATAACTATTATTGAATCAACTCTAGCTTTTTGCAACCATTCTATGCCTCTTACATGTATTCTCAAAAAATTTTATGTTTTTACAACTACTCTGTAAAGGAGTCTTAATATATAGCCTGTACTGAAATGTTCTCAAATTGGCTGGTCACAACTTCCTTAGTACCTCCCTGTTGGGGTATGAGTCCTTCCCGCATTCATCAAAAATCAAGAGCCGGAAGGTATTTCCAGAACAAAAATAAGACAAAACAGAACTAAAACAGCTTACAATCTTATTATTCACAAAAAACGGGCAAAACCATGTCATCAGCATATAAGAAAAACACATTTTGTTTAATGGGACCTGCTGCAGCTTTAACCAATTGCTAATTAAGCTCAGTGCATGCATCTTGCACCTACCCAGTGCTAAGGTTTTGCTCACGTTATAACGAATGGGCACTTGTTAAGTAATATTATTGGTGATTTTTGTTATGCTGGGTAAAATGTGGAGAGCATAGTTTATTTCTTTGTCTGTAGAAGAAAAAAATGGGCAGAAAAAGAGGTTTGCTGGCCAGCAATAGAGAAATACCACACATACAGGCAGACAAGATAAATCTCTGTGTGTATCATAACATATACCTCCAGCTTAAGTGAAAACTTGTTCTTCCACAGGCTCTTCCTGGACTTGAGCACCAAACCCAGAGAGGTGATCAGCATTTTTATGCTGACTTGGTGGTTTGTAATGTGCTGTAAACTTGTAAGGTTGTAGAGCCAGATGTCCCCTGACTAAACAAGCATTGTTATTTCTCATTTGGTTCAACCAATAAAACAGACATTAATCAGAAACCAAAACAACTAGATAATAACATAAACTCTCCATGGCCCACTTAATTGCCAAACATTCCCTTTCAAGAGTGGAATATTTCAGGTCTACTTCCTACTAATTAATAACATTGGCTATTCTTTCTCATCTTGTAATTGGCAAAAAACTGCTTCTATACCTCTCTCTGATACATCAACCTGTACTTGAAATGGTAAGAAGTGAAAAGTTTGGCAAATCTGGAGCTGTGCAAAGTTTTGCAAGTGTCACAGTGTGGTGGTGTCCACTTAACAACATTCTTTTGTTTTTTTCGAGTAAGATCACTAAGACAAGCTGTTAAGTCAGAGAAATTTGGGATAAATGGCGGTAATAACCTGCCAGACCTAAAAAAAACCTAACTTCATCTTTTTGTCTTAGGAACAGGGGCTTCTTTTTAGGGATGCACCGAATCCAGGATTCGGTTCGGGATTCGGCCAGGATTCGGCCTTTATCAGCAGGATTACGGATTCGGCCGAATCCTTCTGCCTGGCCGAACCGAATTCGAATCCTAATTTGCATATGCAAATTAGGGCCAGGGAGCTAAATCACGTGACTTTTTGGCACCAAACAAGGAAGTAAAAAATGTTTTCCCCTTCCCACCCATAATTTGCATATGCAAATTAGGGTTCGGATTCGGTTCGGTATTCGGCCAAATCTTTCGGAAAGGATTCGGGGGTTCGGCCGAATCCAAAATAGTGGATTCGGTGCATCCCTACTTCTTTTACTACCTTTACCTTTAAAGGTTTGGGTTTAACTGCCATTACCTATTACATATACTAGATAAGAGGTTTCTTTTTGAGCTTGTCCACTAGCATTTAGTTGGGTATATGGTAAGTCCAGCATTGAAAATGGCACAAATGACTTTGTCTAAATGGAGGAGACTTCAGAGCTTAATATAATGACATCCTCAAGACAAGCAGCACAGTATAAACTATGTGGCTTTGTCACTACATCCGTTAGCCGCTGATTTCCCATGTAATCCCACTAGCATACATGTAGACTCAAATAACCCTTGGGGTGTAGCAAAAGCAATTTTCTTATGGGATTCTTTATCAAATAAAATCTACCAGTAAACTTTTGTTAGGTCAAATTTAGAGCTATATTGGGCTTCACCCAGCAGGCTAATCATATTATCAATAAGGGATAGTAGATAAGAGTCAAATTTGGAAAGTTGATTAATTTCTGAAATGCAAAACTGCTTTTCACGATTTTTCTTGGGTACAATGACAACTTGAGAACACCATGGACTAGTAGATGGTTCAATGACAGCTAGAATATACAAGGGAAGACGCACACCTGTTCACACTGGCTTAAGCCTTCATGTCCTTTATTGCAGAAATTGTGTCACAATTTCTGCAATAAAGGACATGAAGGCTTAAGCCCATGTGAACAGGTGTGCTTCTTCCCTTGTATATTCTGGATGTTATTGGACTTGGTGGCAGTCTGGGCATTGAATGCACCCTATAAGTAAGTAAGTGGTGTGCAGCAGTGAACAGTATTTGTCAATGACAGCTAGCTCCACCATATTTTCCAAGTTTGCCTCTATTATAGGTTTATGTTACTCTGGTACCCTGTAAGGTTTTGATGTATTGGTTTTGCATCCCCAGTTTCAATAATGTGTTAAACTACATTAGTAGGACCAGGTTTATATACCAAAGGGATCAGGAATAATCGTAGTCAGAATTCAGGCAGTAGTTCAACAGGCAGGCGGCAAGGATCAAATTCAGCAATTCCTATAATCGGCCATTGAACCCGTGACCTTGGCATTCTTTTATTTTAAAGTTTCACGGCATTCCTCGGCACTAACATCACGCATCCAACATGACACCAGTTAGTGGTCCCAGTACTCCTGATACTACTGCGCTAGTCTGACATATTTCTTTAAATGGCCCTTACCATTCTCAGAAGGTGGCAATAAAAGTAGAACTTTGTCACCTAGTGAAAAATGTTTCTCTGTGGCATATTTATCATACCATTGCCTCATGTGTGACTGTGATTCAGGGAAGTTAGCATTGGCAAATTCAGTCATCTGATTTAACGTCTAGAAATCACATAATCCACCAATCTCGTTTGTTTTGTTTCTCCCAGTTTTCCTTAATTTCATCTAGCAGTTCAAATGGGGATAAGCCACTGGATGCTTGAGGAACCTCCCTATATGCAAATAATAGATATGGTAGTAATTTATCCCAATGTTTGCTGAGCATGTTTTTGAGATTTTAGTTAAAAAGCTCAACCAGACCATCGGTTTGTGGATGGTATGGAGAGGTTCTTACCGCTTGTATATATAGAAGTTGTTTTATCTGTCTCATTAAACTGGACTTGACATTTAACCTTTGTCTGTAATTATAGTGTGATAAATACTCATGTGGCTAAACAGTTTAATAAGTTATTTTGCAATTTTCCTGGTAATGATACTTCTCAAAGGAATAATCTCTAGATAGCGAGTCATATAATTACAACTAATATATATTAGTTTCCTTTACTGCTTTTTAGCAAAGGACCAACTATATCCATGGATACTCTTTCAAGTGTATCAACCAAATGAACTGGAACTAGTTTACATTTTTCCACCTGGATTAGTATATTGACATTCTGCACAGGATTCACAGAAAGTAAGTGAATTTTCTTAATATTCTGGCTACCATTTTCTTCTACCCAAATGGCCTGGTAATCAATTTGTGGTAAGGCCACAAAGGCCTGGGCCTAGGGCAGCACATTGTAAAGGGTGGCATACCGTCCAGCCACAAATGTGCCTCACTGGGAGAAACAGAGCTGTGAGCGGAAGAGCTGGTAGAAACGCTGTGTGCTTGTCATGGGTGCAAGAGGCAGCTGGCCTCAGGATGCACACACACACACACAATTATCATATGTATCATATGATGTCACATCTTTGTTTACATGTATACCTACAACAGAGGCAATTGAGACTGTAAGAAATCGACTGCAGCAAGATAACACCCTAAGCAGCAGAACGAAGCTCAATCCTAACCAAGTATGTTTGTTGCTAGATTTGTGCCTTAACACCACATACTTCAAATACAAGGACCTTTTCTATAGACAGAAACATGGCTGTGCAATGGGTTCTCCAGTCTCTCTCATTGTAGCTAACTTATACATGGAGGAAGTGGAAAGGAGAGCTTTACTTACTTTCCAGGGAACTACACCAAGTCACTGGTTCAGGTATGTGGATGACATCTGGGTTAAAATCAGATCCAATGAAGTGGCAGCCTTTACAGAACACATTAATTCAGTGGACAATAACATCAAGTTCACAAGGGAAGATGTCCACGGTAACAAACTTGCTTTTTTGGACTGTTTAATTTGCATCCAAGAAGGGGGTATTTTAAAAACTGAGGTGTACAGGAAACCTACTCGTACGGATCAATATCTGTTGTTTGATTCCCACCATCCGCTGGAACACAAACTGGGTGTCATTAGATCTCTGCACCACAGGGCGGAATGTGTGGCAACTGATATTGAGTTCAAGGACAAGGAGCATAAACATCTCAGAGGAGCTTTAAAAGCATGTGGCTACCCAGACTGGGCCTTTGTTAAAACAGCAGCAACCAAGTCCAACAGGAACATCAAAAGAAATAACCACCCGGAGACACATAGTAAGCAATACATAGTCATCCCATATGTAGCTGGAGTGTCTGAGAAGCTCAGGAGGATTTTCAACAAACACCACGTCCCTGTGTTCTTCAAACCTAGCAACACACTGAGACAAAAACTGGTACACCCAAAGGATCCAACTCCTAAGGGAAAACAAAGTAATGTGGTATACGCAGTCCAGTGTAGCGATGAGTGCAGAGATCTATACATTGGGGAGACAAAACAACTGCTCACTAAACGAATGTCTCAGCATAGGAGGGCGAACTCTACAGGACAAGACTCGGCTGTTTTTCTACACCTAAAAGACAAGGGACACTCTTTTGAAGATAGCAATGTCCAAATTTTGGATAAAGAAGACCGCTGGTTTGAAAGAGGTGTGAAAGAGGCGATTCATGTTAAGGTGGAGAAACCATCCCTGAACAGAGGCGGGGGCCTTCGACACCACCTGTCTGCTACATGCAATGCTGTTCTCGCATCTGTTCCCCGGCGGTTTCAGAACTCTTGACACATCTATTCATGCAACTCTCACAAGTAACACCTGTGTCTAGGAGTTGTATGACACATTGGTTATTCTATCACTGTAACTACACAGAATCAAGACCACTGTGAATTTCAAATGTCACCTCTCTGAAGAGTTGCAGTGTGCCATTGTGATTGGATTGTTGGAAGAGTCTATTTGCCGAGAACTCCCCTACACCAGTCAGTTGAACTGAAGAAGCTGCTTGGATGAGCAGTGAAACGTCTTCATTAAAATATCTCAGCAAGTCCAGTTGCTTTGAGTTACTTTTTATATATATATACAATATAATGTACCATTTTCTATCTGAAAACAAGTAAAATGTTCAAGTTTGCCTCAGTGAACAGTGGGCCCAGGGTGATGTTTTGCAGTTGCTTTGAAGAAATATCTACCTTCCACTTCAGAGATTTAAATAGTTCCCCTTGCAGAAGTGAATTTTACCAAATGCGGCTTATATGATAGTCCTTTTTGTGCAAGTAACTCTCTCAAATACTCTCACAAATGCTTCTATGCCATCAGTCTCTGACAGTTTCACTGGCGGTCAACACCTCTATAAAAAAGGCCACATGCCATAGAAGTCTCCTATAAGCCAGCTCAAATGGTGAAAATACAGTAGCATCAGGGCACTTCTCTCATTGCAAACAATAAAAATGGTAACAAGCAGTTCCAGTCATTTCTGTATTTTTAACCACTCTTTTTAATATTCCCTTTAAGGCCTTGTTAAACATCTCCACAAGCCCATTGTTTTGAGGGTGATATATTGATGTATTCAACTATTTGAATTTTTACATAGCAATTTACATAGAGTTTTCATCACCTTATCCATTAAGGAAGTGCCTTGATCAGAAGGGGATTTCTTTGCGGATATCAGTGCAGAAAAACATGTGCACCAATAATCTTCTATTCTACAGTGCTGGGGTATAGCTGGCACTAAAACATTTAACTGTTCTATTTTAATATAATATGGTCATTTTCAAAACTATTGTTTATTTCAAATATATGCCTAGCAGACTTTTGATTAATCACAATGTTTAATATTATAGTATTTGCATCTACCCACAAATTTCAGGATCAACCAGTATTTTAACCTTCAGAAGCTGAAGGGCATCTTTACTTGTCATGTTATTAACTCACTCAGTTACAAAAGGCTCTCTGTATATATTACAAAAATATTTATTTATTCTAGACATTTTAGTACAAAATTGCTTTTTTCTTTGATTGTGCATACTTAAAAAAATTCCTTGCTGGTGCTCAACAGTATGTGTTTACTTTTCAAGTTAATTGAAGAACTGAAATTTATTTTTGCTCGCATACAGAGATCATTTATAGACTATGCACACAAAAATGTCACACAAGGGTCAAATAACTATATATACTCCTATGGGAAGTTTCCTGAGATAGGCTGAAATTTCTCTTGAAACCTATAATTTGGCAATTCCAGTATATGTCTTTTGTAAGATTGTTCATTTTGCAGTTGTAAAATGCTTGGATCTGGCCTAGTTTCTTAGACTGGTCTAAGTGGCAAATTTATTAAGGGTCAAATTTCAAAGTGAAAAAACAGCAAATGTTTTATTGATCGAAAACAGATCATTTTCGATGAAGCAGGTCCGTTTTTGATCGAATTAAAATAGTTTGAATCGTTCATCCAAAAAAATTTCAATGACAAGTTTCAAAAACATTCCCTAAAGGTTATAGGAGGTCTCCCATAGGCTAAAACAGCAATTTGGCAGGTTTAAGGTGGCAAAGGGTCAGTATTTAGATTTTCGAATTTCAATTCCAATCGAATTTTTTTCAATTCAAATTGAATTTTGGCCTATTTGATTGTCGAAGTACAAAAAAATTACTTCGAAATTCAAATTTTTGTTTATTTGAATTTTCACTTCGACCCTTGATAAATCTGCCCCTGAGTGTAATCATTTATCTGTAACAATCCATTGATTTATTATACAATATACCAGGCCTGGACTGGCAATCTGTGGGTTCTGGTTAATGCCAGAGGGGCTATTGTAAGATGCTATAGATAATAACTATTTTTGGGCTGATGGGGGCTATTTGGGCCTGTGCAGTTGAAATGCCAGGGCCTATTTTGACTCCCATTCCATACCTGCAATATACAGTCATATGAAAAAGTTTGGGAACCCCCCTTTATTCTTTGGAGTTTTGTTTATAATTGGTTGAGCTTTCAAAGTAACAACTTCCTTTTTAATATATAACGTGTTACAGTAGTATTTCAGCAGTGACAGAAAGTTTATTGGATTAACAGAAAACATGCAATTTGAATCATAACAAAATTAGACAGGTAAATACATTTAGGCACCCCAACAGAGATATTACATCAATACTTAGTTGAGCCTCCTTTTGCAAATGTAAAAGCAACTAGATGCCTCCTTTAGCCTTTGATGAGTGTCTGGATTCTGATTGGCAGTATTTGTGACCATTTGTCCATACAGTTCAGTTACTTTTGATGACTGCCGAGTATGGACAGCCTGCTTCAAGTTATCCCATGGATTTTCCATGATATTGAAGTTGGGGGACTGTGACGGCCATTCTAGAAAATTGTACTACTCCCTCTGCATAAAAGCCTTTATAGATTTAAAGTCTGTTTAGGGTCATTGTCTTGTTGGAATATCCAATCCCTGTGTAACTTCAACTTGTGACTGATGCTTGAACATTATGAAGAATTTGTTGATATCAGGTTGAATTCATCCGACCTTCCACTTTAACAAAGTCCCACAGCATGATGGAACCTCCACCAAATTTGACAGTAGGTAGCAGGTATTTTTCTTGAAATGCAGTGTTCTTCTTCCTCCATCCAGTTATGACCAAATAACTAAATTTTTTTCTCATCAGTCCAAAGCACTTTGTTCCAAAATGGCTGTGGTTTGCCTAAATGAGCTTTTGCATACAGCAAGCGACTCTGTTTGTGGCGTGAGTGCAGAAAGGGCTTCTTTCTCATCACCCTGTCATACAGATGTTATTTGTGCTAATTGGGCTGAATTGTAGACCAGTGTACAGATCCACCATCTGCAGCAAGATGTTCTTGCGGGTCTTTGGAGGTGATCTTTGGGTTTTCTGTAACCATTCTCACAATACAGTTGAACCTTACATTTTAAACCTCTGAAATAGCTTTTTGTAGCCTTCCCCTAAACCATGATACCAAACAATCTTTGTTTTCAGATCTTTTAAGAGTTGCTTTGATGATCCCATGCTGTCACTCTTCAGAGGAGAGTCAAACAAAAGCACAGTTTGCAACTGGCCACCTTAAATAACTTTTCTTATGATTGGACACACCTGCCTCCTTTGAAATTCAAGGCTTAAAGGGGTGGTTCACCTTCAAGTTAACTTTTAGTATATTGTAGATGGGCCAATTCTAAGAAACTTTTCAATTGGTCTTCATTATTTATTTTTCATAATTTTTTTAATGATGTGCAATTTTCTTCAGTTTCTTTGCAGCTTTCAAATGGGGGTCACTGACACCATCTAAAAACAAATGCTCTGTAAGGCTACAAATGTATTGTTATTGCCACTTTTTATTACTTATCATTCTATGCAGTCCATCTCCTATTCATATTACAGTCTCTTATTCAAATCAATGCAGAGTTGCTAGGGTAATTTGTACCCTAGAAACCAAATTGCTGACACTGCAAACTAGCGAGCTGCTGAATAAAAAGCTAAATAACTATAAAACCACAAACAATAAAAAATGAAAACCAATTGCAAATAGCCTCAGAATATCACTCTATACATTAAACTAAAAGTTACCTCAAAGGTGAACAATCCTTTAATGAGCTTATTCAACCAATTTGGTGTTGCCAGTAATCAGTATTGAGCAGTTACATGCATTCAATTAGTACAATTGGAAGAGTACCCACATTTTTGCACAGACAATTTTTCACATTTGATTTAATTTCATACAACTGAATACTGCTTCACTAAAATTCTTTGTTCAGAAAACACCCCAGTACTCAAATGTTAATAGGAAATGAAAGACATACCACTGATATCTTTTTTTGTTTAAAGTGGAGTAAATTATTATGCAGGCTGAAAGGGGTTCCCAAACTTTTTCATATGACTGT
>CM044441.1:67732406-67768886 GCA_024363595.1 Xenopus borealis
TCGGTCAGCAATCTGACCTTTTTCAAATAAATATATATATATATATATATATATATATATGTATATATATATGTATCATCCTTACACAATTATTAACACATTGAACAGAGTTTAAGTCTAAAGAATGCTGAAAGATGCCTGAATGTTTATGACTAACAGATAAACATTCAGGAGATGCATTCATCATGAATTATGCTTTCATTACAGTTCCTGTGCTTTAATTACAGTTCCTGATATACAATATGTTGATTTTACCATAATATATAATAACACTTAGTAAAACAATGTATCTAAACCACCTACTGGTTTAGTAAGAATGTTTATTGCTTTGAATAAGTTTTTCCTACATTACCTCACTGTACCGTGTGACCATGGTAGTATAGCCATCAGCTTTACAGTACTCATAGCTGGCCTACTCCATCTAGGCCTTTGGTAGCATCATAGCTATGTTGCATTAATTCCCAGCACTGGTCTATCAATATAAACAGGTATTTTTCTGTTTTGTAATTTTTATGATTGCTTAGTAATTTATTACATGCCTTAGTTTTATAGCACTGACATATTCTGCAGTGCTCTATAGAGTTTATTTTCTCTATAATCTCTATAGAGATGATAGGATCAGAAACATTTCTGTCAGCAAGTATTCCCTACCCCAGCAAAGCTTACACTCTAAGCCCTATCATATTCACTATCATCACCTTCATCAAAAAGCAATTAATTGAGGAAACTCACTAAGACACAGGAAGAACGTGCCTTACAGATAGTGCTCTGACTGCAATCATACCTAGGGGTCTATTTATCATGCTGTGTAAAAAACAGAGTGAAGCATTACTGGTGATATTGCCAAGAGCAACCAATCATCATTTAGATTTCAACAGAAGCAAAGATCTGTTTGGTTGCTTATGAGCAGCAATGTGTCACTCCATGTCTTACACTGCATGATAAACAGACCCCTTAGATAATCACATTTCTGTTTGCTAGAGCCCAGCCATGGTGAAAATTCACTTCACGAATTTCGCCGCAATTTGCCACACTTTGCATAGGTGAATAGTCCACCGCTAATTCACTAAAATGTGAATTTGCGCTCAGGGAGGTGAAAAGTAGTGAAGTTGCACTACTGGTACTTTGTCAGGCAAATTGCATTTACGCTAGCAATGCCTAATTTGCATACAGCATGAAGTTATAAGTATAATAGAAGTATATGTTACAGCCACTACACTATACTACACAAGCCCAGGAAACCTTTCATTAATAAAATTAAGTTGTCCTATTGCCCTAAACATGTGCCCACTGTATAGTTGAGTTGCCATATGTTAGGAAATGTAGGGGGAAGGAGGGTAACCCCAAAATGATGTTATTTTTCACACTATCACACTAGACGCCAGCGTTTTTTTGGGACTTATCTATTGTGTTGAACTTTGCCAGGTTTCTTCTCAACCTGTCAGTTAGAGTTTATAAGGCACCTGCTGTACAAATATGGCAGCCCCCTCATAGAGGAACATGGGGGTAAGAAAGGTAATGTAAAAGCATCTGACAAATATGCTTATATGGCAAAATTATAAATATTATGCAAAGACATTATTATGATAGATATAAAAACAGGTTTTTTTCAGGTTTTTTTTCAGTATCTCTTTAAGCTTCACTTTAGAGACACCACAATAACAAAGACCAAATCTTATGCCATATTGATTAATTTCTCAATGAGGTCGATTGTCTTCAAACATGCCCTCCCTTTTACTGCCAAGAGTAACATTAATTTGTCAGGTTTCCAAATGAAGTGGCCATTACAGTGCTGGATAACAACACCTACTTTCATATTGTTTTTTCATGATTTTTCTGTTGTGTGGTATATCAAAAGATCTTTTTTGGTAAAATCAATTAAAATTCATGTTTAGGTCTTAAGATGTTTATACATATTTGAGAACACAGTTATGCCATAGTTCTAGAAATATGCAAGACGACATACTCAATTGTTCCTATTTAAGCCCAGTGGTAACAGTTATGTCATATGAAATTTCTACAAAGCACTGTCAGAGGTTTGGTTAAAACAGGAACCAAGGTAGGTGGCCTTTATGGTAATCAGCTCAAAATTTTCACTGCATCTATAGACAATTCCAAATTATCAAAGCAATGCAGCTGCTTTTATTCTGTTCTTCTCTTCTATGTTAAATGTTTCTTTAAAAGGCACATTCTCGTTCCCTAGTCAACAATGGCCAAATAAGCAGGCTATACATATAAAATGTTAAATTAGCACAAAAAAATTCTATCTTTAAATGTTAAAAAATGCTATTTAAATGATATCTTTACATATGCCATTTGAAAAACAGCAAAAGGATATGTTTGACTGAAATAAATTGAAAAAAGTCTTAGAGAATCAGTGTTCAGGACAGAGATGAGACTAAAAGCACTTCCAGTTTTCATCCTCTGTATTCTGTAGCACCTGTCTGAAGACCTCCTCTATATTTCTTCCTCTTATTCTGTCAGAACTTAAAGTCTTTTGTTAAATTATTTAGAAAGATAGAGGCTGCCAATCAGAAGAGGATTAAAGGTTTAGTCGACTTCTTTCTTATGTCTTCTGGTGACCAGCAACTAACATTTTTCTTTCACAAACAAGAAACAAAAAGCATTTTTCAAACTAATCTAACCCATATTTAGCTTTATTTTGTTAAAAGAAAGTCAATGTTAGACTCTCAAAGCAAAAGTCAAGCAATATTTAGATTTCCTCCTTTCTTGTATCACTCAATGTTTTTTGTCAATTTACATGACACAAGGAATGTGTTTTCAAGTCAGAAGCATTTCAACTGTAGGATGAAAACAGGAAAGGGCAATAAAAAAATAATTTTTCTTCAGGCAGTTCTGTAGTATATTTATAAAAAAACCTGTGTGAACAGACTATAGAAGCCTTCTGGTTTCCACAGAACAAACAACATCTTTTAACATTGCTCAATAATCTGAAACAACAACTGTATTAAACACAAGTTAAAGTGCTGACAATAATATAGTTCATTAACAAACCAAAGGTTTTTTTTGCATAACAAATCCATATCAACAGTATCACAGATTTGATAAGCTTAATGATCAAAGTTTAAAAAATTGTAGTTTTTTTTATTTAATATATAAAATTAAATTGACTGTGCAACATTTATGCATTATATTTCCAAATACAAATCTTTATCCCAAATCTCTGCTTTAAGTCATATAGAGTAACAGGAAAATCAATCATGCAAAAAAGCTGCAAACAATGCTTCACATATGCCTGCTTTCCTCGTTTATTTGCATAGCATTAATCCTATTGGATGCCAATATGATTAATGGTGTGCAACATGAGAAAGCAAGGGCATGCAGAAAAGTACTTTCTTGACTGATCTTCATATTCCACTGCTGAACTTGCAGCCACATAGAGGAGAAGATACCCCCTTCTCCAGATGGAATAGTCAAACCCCAGTACTGAGGTAAGCAAATTGTTTGCTTATTAATATAATGTAAAGGAGTATTAGTGGTATCTAGAAAATGAGAATTTGTGAAAATTAATGGCAGGATTTTAATAAAGACATTCAACCTGGGTCACCTCAGAGTTTAAGAGACAATACATTACAGTTTTCAGAAGTTAAACCGCAAACGCCGTAGGGACAACGAAGAGGTAGGCCGGGGGATGAGGGAGGGGGCCTAAGGGAGGGAGGGGAGGAGGGGTTTTAGAACCAGCAGGGTTGAATTCTCCTTTTAATACTTTACAAATTCATAGGGATATCCATATCAATAAAGCAGATAAAGGTGAAAGTACAGTTTTACTTTATTAAAAAAGCATAAAACAAGATTGAAGTTGAATGTCAGCTTGGTCATACAGCGCAGTATATGAAACTTAGTGCTGATCCATCTCCAACAAATTTTAGAATAAAATAAATATTTTCCTAAATGCTGCCATCATATAGGGGTTGATATCCGAGGGAATTTATCTGCAGGCACCCCAGACTTTTTTTTTTCTTAAAAAAACCTACCTAACACAGTGTACTAAAGTGTCCAATGTGTGGTCTCTCTGGCAACCACCAGCTATTTACAATATGTATTTATTGTAGGTACTTCCCTACCTTAATTCATATTTAACTGGCACAGCCAAGTTTCTGAACAGTTTAAAGAATATAACTATACCACCTGGGAAGTTTTTCCTTTTTCATTGGATGTTAAAAACACACAAGAGGACCGAATGCACTCATATGTATTTGTATTTGTATGAATATAAAATTTCCAATCACAAGGGTAATTTTATTTGCAAATTAATGGCAAAATATTATTTCAAATTCAAGGATGAGCTTTACCAACAGTTGCAGGGTTGTGCCTTGAGAGAACTTTTGTCTTTCTAAACAGTGAGCACATTTGACTGATCCATGCGTATATGCATTCTGTAAATGATTTGTATCATTTATTTGGTCTTTGACATTTTATTTAGTGTATATATACTTTGCTGGCTTCCTGCACCCAGGCATACTTTGTCCTTATACAAGAGTGCCGGCTCCATGGACTGTGTACTCATATGTATATATATACATATATATAATCTAGTAATTTAGTATATAAATTCTGTCCATTTTGAAGGACTCATAGCAGTAAAAAATGGTACCATGAAACAATTTAGAAAAATATGGCCGGATCTGAAAGACCTACACAGTACATAACAAAGAAACTCAAATAGACAGATAGAATCAAACGTCTAAGACAAATCTCACTGAACAAAGCAGATAGAGAAGAGATAGTAGAAACGAGACTAAAAGAGGACCAAAGAAGAATAGTTCTAAATTTGCTTTCAACCCACCCACCCCTAGTTCCATCCCCCCCCATACCCTACCTACACCTTAGAATGCAACAGTATAGAAACACAAAATAAACTTGGCATGACACAAAAGATAAAAGGGTATAACATTGAAGGAACAATTGAACGATTAATACTCTATACTGTATGCTAAATATACCATGTGTATTTATTGTAATATTGCATTCCCCCTTCATCCCCTCTTTTCTTCTGTACCCCATATAACCTTGAAAATTTTTCAAAAATAAAGACTTACAAAAAAAAAAAAATTCTGTCCATTTTACATTTTTTATACATCAGATATACAGATTCTGTCTTTATTACACTGATTCTGTCTTTTTACACTAAACCAACAGGCAGTAATGATCTTTTAAGCTTCCATCCAAAGGGATTTTTTAGTTGCCCAAGAACCAACTTTTGCTGGTTAAGCACATCACTTCAACGGATATGCTTTCTGACCATGAATCATTAGAAATGGTACACAAATTTCTTGAAAATGTTATAATACTGTACAATTAATGGCCTCTAGGGAGTTAAATTTATCCCTAGGGGTGACACTTGAGAAAAAAAACAAGTTTGGAAATATGATAAAAAAAATTCCCCTTATAACTTCTTGTGATAGGAACATTCCAAAATGTAGCTGCTCCACCCATACTAATATACCATTCAGTGCACTCCTCAACTCCAAAAACACATGGACATACACAGACCAGGAAGCCTTTTGTCATATCAGAAAAAATGGGTCCATCGATAAAGTAGAACTTTGCCTTTATTAGATTAATAAAAAAACATGAGGAATCACATCATGACAGTAGGTTGAATGCCTGAAGTGTTTCGGACCCTATATAGGCTTCATGACTAAGGACTGGGAAGGGTTTGAAATGCATCAGGTGTGCAGCCTACTCTCATGATGTGATTCCTCACACTTGTATAATGATCGAATAAAAGTGAAATTTTACTTTATGAATGACAAAGCCTGCTTTTTGTGATTCATATGACCAGATGTTTTCCTGGTCTTACACTCTGCATACTCACCTGTTTCTGGAATTAAGCAGTTATGCTTAAAGCCATCTCTGCACTTTTGAAAACGCTTCATTTTGGTATATTCCTAGAGATGTGGCCTGCTGTTTCCTAACTTCTTTTTCTACCAGTGCCAAGACTTGTAAAAATATTATCTTGAAACTATTGTGGAATTCTGAAAGCAATTATCAATACATAATTATCACCCACAAGTTCAATCTACACAAACAAGTGAAATGGTATGAAGGATAAAGTCACAAAGGGAGAATTGCTTGCAAACATTTTTTTATTTATGGGCGCCAGGTGTCACAAATCAAGTGGCAAATCCTTAAAAAAAATTGTATTTGTTAACCAAGGAGAAGATAAAAAGAAATGCTATTGCAAAGTGAATGCTACTGGATTTGGTGTTTGCAATCGAGGCATCTGAGAAGGTTGAATGAGGAATTTAATATGACATGCTTTTGTGTAAATCTGTGAGACGATGCTAAACCCCTTATGCCTCTTGTCAGATAAATACTATGTTTGTATTTTTAACAGAAACAGGTACTGTTGTTCCTTACCCCTGATCCTCTGAGTAGAGTAAGATAACTATTTGCAATTTGCTTTTCAGTAACAGGTTTCTGCAGTATTAGTACTACAACTAGGCTTATTTTATACATTGCTGGACTTTTTTCCATTTGCCTATTGATTTTGTCTGCTTATGCACAATATTACCACTAATTGTGATAAATGGTCAGCTTTGTACCTTTATGCTTGAGCAAGGGGTTTACCTGTAAATGTTGAACCTTCACAAATAAAATTGCAAGAACTTGTCCTGTTTAAATTTTGAATGCCTTCCACAAACTGCCCCCTTAAATAAGGGCTAGACTGTGTAAGGTGTGCACCCACCATGTATTTTGTTGTATGTGTGTTTGTGTGTGTGTGTGTGTGTGTGTGTGTGTGTGTGTAACAGAATGTTGGCATAGAATGAAAGGCTTTAGGCAGTTTTCTAGTTATGGGTTTTTACAAAGATTATAGAAAATAACATGTGATATCGATAGGCTGTGCGCAAACGTGTGGCAACATTTTTTAAGTATTTAGCATTCATAATAACATAATAACAGATGTAGATCTGGTTAAGATCTCTGCAGAGTTGGATTGCAATGCTTCATATAAACAAGAACCAGATATTAGTAAAGGATGAGAACCATAATGTAGTTGAACATTAGATTAAAAAAAGAAAAAGAAATATTTACTGGCAGTAATAGCTAGCTAGCTCCATGCAAGCTATTGAAGTTTTTAATGAATTGAACTGAATCTTTAGTGCCCTGGAAAACACTGAAGGCATGCTTGTATCCTTTGTACTGTTTTAATAGAATATTAATGAATGCATCATGATATTATTGTTTCATGCTCTTAATCACCTCTGTTAATGTTTCACTCTGTTAGTAGGTTCTTCTTGTCCTAGAGACCCATTGAACATTTTTCTTTTTACTTTAGTCTTAATGTTGTCAGTATCCCTATAAAATAGCAAATTTCAGTGGATATTAACCCACATAAGAGGGGTTTATGTGTGAGGGTTTTAGTCCAGCTGGCAGAAATCAGGCCTTCATGGTCCTTCAACATAACTTGTAAATTGTTTTGTTCTTTCAATATTAGACAGCATTTACATATCAACTATAAATTTAATATTATTGATTGAGTCCCACCCTCTGCCTTATAGGGTCACTAAATGTCTTTCGTCCAATTCATTAGCCCTCAGCCAGCAACAAATTTACACAGTGGCCTGTTGACTTTTAAAAAAAAATCACATTTTCTTCTTAGTATGATTGATATATGAAATAGCTCAGATTAGTGAAAGATTGGGATGTCAGTTTACTGAAGATGTGATGAATTGGTAGATAATAAACCTCATTTACTGTAAAAGTATAAGGTGCAAAGGAAACAAATGGAATGAAAATTGAGTATGCATTGATTTGCAAACATACATTGCTATTTTGTTCAAGTGCATTTGCCAGTAGCAACCAAATTAGCAATCAGCTTTAAACAGCCTGCTACAAGTTGGAAAATTTAATAGGTGATTGGTTGATATGGGTTACTTCCTGGTTGCAGTTTAGCACTTGTTTATTTCAGTGTATTAGAATTTAATAAAAGATTAATATTTTCTATGTCAGTGCAGCTTGTAAGGTGGTAAACCTTGATAACCTAATTTCACACAGTGGGAAATCCTGTGCACTCTTTCCATAGACCATCAAATAACCAGCAAACAGATAATTCCCAAAATATTTTAGTAACATGTTATCCTAGCATAACACAGTTTGCTACCCATATATTAATTTTTCTGAAAAGCTTTTGATATATAATGGAATATAGCCACAACATATTCAATAGCTTGCAACCAAGAATGACTGAATAAAAGATCATGTAATGAATGAATTAAACCATTCACATACCTTGTCATTTGTATAAAGAAATGGATCAAAGAGACTAGTAACTATACACTGGGGCATGCATCAAGAGAGATCAAGAGCTAATCATTTCCTGAAGGGATCTCCTAAAATATATTCAGGTACTTGTAGCACAGATCACTTTCAACTGCCACGTTCTACCTCACTTCTAAAATAAAACTACAAATGTATCCTGTGCCTTAATATTATTGTACATTATTTCTAGATATTGGGCTTGATTCAATTCAATGCGCTAAATGTGCGATAATGAAAAAATGTGTTTACCTGAGAAATATAATGAGCTAATCTACCTTATTCAATTTACTGTGATATGGAATTTTGCAAATGCGCAAAACCTTAAATTTTGCAGTACTGTGTTAGTGTGTTTTCTAGTTTTGACTTTTTTTTTTTTACAGAAATGGCTGATTTTTTTTCTCAAATCACACCACAACCTAACAGGTGAAGTGCTATCTTTGTCTACAGTTGCATAAATACAGCATAAGTCATGTTCAAAACTTATACATTTTTTGATGTGAAAAATACCTTCCAGTTACCCCTCTAAAGTTCAAGACTGCCTAGGACTTCTAGCAACATCTTCTATTGACTCATTCCATCCAATCAATTGATGTTACTTCAACACCCCACCTAAACATAGCAATGCAATAAAAAGGACTTGCTGTTCTGAAAGATTTGTGGGACTGCCTTAGCTCCTCCATGCTGCAGGTGCTTGTTTGTGTCAACTCCACTATTCCAGGTATTTTTATTACACCTAATGTGTATTCTAGAAGCCCACAGGATCACCTTAATTATCTTCAAAAACAACCTCAACTCTTTTCTTTTTTAAAAATGCATTCATATTTTTTTTCCCCATCGCTCTTAACCATATCCTTTATATCATCTTATAGTGTACCCCAAGAAAAAGGACCTTCTCCAGCCTATCTTATATAATTTTTCTTTGACTGCATTTGTGCTTCAAGCTGTAGCTGCTTGCATGCTCCAACTCCGCTATTCCAGGTACAATTGACATTGCAAAACATACACTCCTGTACATTCTAGCAATCCACAAGACCACTGTGTTAACTTAACTGTCTTCCAAAACATCCTCAACTTCACTCTTTTCCTTTTTCAAAATTTTCTTCTGTGCACTTAACCGTATTCTTATCTGATCTTATAGTGTACCCCACACTGTCTGATAAGGACTTCGCCCGCTTTCAAAACAGGTCATACAGATCAACCTTTGGAGTTGAGTGTTAGTCTGTCTAGGTGTTTGTCTTTCTATAATCTGGGCAACTATATAAAATATCAATCTTATCGAATGTGTATCTAATCGAATGTGCATCTATATGTAATCTTTAAATCTATGTATACCTAAATCATGTCTAATTTCTGTGTTAATGGAGGGGGGAGAGACAAAGAGAGGGAAATCTAACACAAGTACAGTAACTCAAAACAAATGAGAAATTTTAATGAAGACGTTTCGTTGCTCATCCAAGCAGCTTCTTCGGTTCAACTGACTGGTGTAGGGAAGTTCTCGGCATATAGACTCTTCCAACAATACAATCACAAAGGCAGATTGTAACTCTTCAGAGAGGTAACATCTGAAATTCACAGAGGTGTTGATTCTGTGTAATAACTATGATTGCATTACCAATGTGTCATGCAACTCCTAGACACAGGTGTTAATTGTGAGAGTTGCATGACTGGATGTGTGATGAGTTCTGAAACCGCTGGGGTACAGATGTTAGAATAGCATTGAATGTAGCAGACAGGTGGTGTAGAAGGCCCCTGCCACTGTTCAGGGATGGTTTCTCCACCTTAACATAAATCACCTCTTTCACACCTGTTTCAAACCAATGGTCTTCTTTATCTAAGATTTGGATATTGCTATCTTCAAATGAGTGTCCCTTGTCTCTTAGGTGTAGAAAGACAGCCAGAGTCTTGTCCTGTAGAGTTCGCCCTCCTATGCTGATCCATTTGCTTAGTGAGCAGTTGTTTTTTCTCCCCAATGTATAGATCAGAGCACTCATCGCTACATTGGACTGCATATACAGTACCACATTACTTTGTTTTGTTTAGGAGTTAGAGCCTTTGGGTGTACCAGTTTTTGTCTCAGTATGTTGCTAGGTTTGAAAACACAGGGATGTGGTGTTTGCTGAAAATCCTCCTGAGTTTCTCCGACACTCCAGCGACATATGGAATGACTATGTTTTGCCTACTAAGTGTCTCCGGGGCGATTATTTCTTTTGACGTTCCTATTGGGCTTGGTTGTTGATGTTTTGACAGTCCTAGTCTAGGTGCTCCTTGTCCTTGGACTCTGTATCAGTTGCCACATATTCTGCCCTGTGGTGCAGAGTTCTAATGACACCTAGTTTGTGTTCCAGTGGATGGTGGGAATCAAACAACTGATATTGATCCGTATGAGTGAGTTTCCTGTATACCTCAATTTTTAAGTCATCCCCTCCATTTTTAAGTTGAGCTGAAGAAGCTGCTTGGATGAGCAGTGAAACGTCTTCATTACAATTTCTCAGCAAGTCCAGTTGTTTTGAGTTACTTGTGTTAAATATACCATGACCTGGATGAATGAGAATCTTCATAGTCATAAAGAGAGGGAGATTTTTTTGAAGGTAAAGTTACACTAAATCAAAAACTCTGCACATGCATAAGGAATAGCATCAGGATTCTGTGAACAATCTGCCCTTTGCTCATGGAAGATTAACACATTGCTGTCTTTTTTTACAGACCAACACATCTTCTAACACTTTCACAATGGATGTTGTTTCAAGTGACACTCCTAATCCAAAAGAAAAAGAAATTGTGTATCATCCTGAAAATGTAAGAAAGGATCATGTTGTCAGGCACCAATTCTCTTTTCCTAGCTGGCCAATGACACACCCATGTAGTGTTTATGGTGCAACAATACCCAACGTATATGTTAATAATAACCCAACAACCACTACTTTGACATGTTCCACCAGCTACACATCATCCTTTTTTACACACTTACCATCCACACCCTTATTCCAATGTGTCTCCTTATACTGTATGTGGTCTACACAAAGGTCTTTTTTTTGCAACCATTAATGCCTAAAACATCAGTGGCCTCTCCAAATGTAACAAATACTTTAAATACTGAAGCAGCAAACACTGCAATAGAACAAGAGCTTTACTGAGTGTTTGTACAAGCCCAAATATTGAAGTTTTTGATAATGCAACAATCTGTGGTGAAAAAATGTAGGCAACACAAGTCATCCTGTAAGTCAAGTAGAATGTGAGGAATAAGCACAATCCCATGAGGATTCTGTATTTTCAGATGCACCAGAGGAGAATCAGGAACCATCTAAAGATGACCATTCTGAAGGTGCACTGGATCAAGTGTTGGATAAGGCATTCCAGTCTTTTAAAATTTATGCAAACACAAATACGATGCCATGATGATATGGTGAATTTGCATTGTACGAGAAATTTATAAATCACTTTTGCAGCTAATAAGAATGGAAAAACAGAAGATTTTGGCCGAATAGTTTCCGTAGGCATGGATTTGTGGGATATAAGGGATAATGTACCCCCTACTGTAAATGATAAGGATATTAGAAGTCACTGAGTGTTGTTCTGGGACCATATAAAGGCAGAAGGCTGCAGGAAGAGTTATACAGGGAACTCTGAGTATCACTCATGTATTACAAGGGATAATGTACCCCCTACTGTAAATGATAAGGATACGTTGTTCTTGGACCATATAAAGGCAGAAGGCTGCAGGAAGAGTTATGCAGGGAACTCTGAGTATCACTCATGTATTACAAATGATAATGTATCCCCTTCTGGAAATGATAAGGATATTAGAAGAAACCATGTCCAGACTGAGAATTAAAATAGGCCCTGGCATTTCAGGTACACAGAGGCCCAGTCAGCCCACATAGAGGCCAAAACAGCCCCCACCTGCCTACTAAATACTGACTTTCTATGGGACCTTATAGCAGCCCCTTTGGCATGCCTGGAAGTAACTGAGGGGCTATGTGACCATTGTGCTTAGTACAGGGGAATACCTATGCTGCCATAGTTTTATGGTATATGTCTGTACAGGCTGTGAGCAAACTTATGGGCTGCTCCTGCTGAACTGTGCTTAGTACAGGGAATTCCTATGATGCCATAGTTTTATGGGATCTCTATGTACAGACTATGAGCAAACTTAGGGGAAGATTCACTAAAGGGCTAAGTGACTAACGCTAGTCAAAATTAGCCAGTGTGACATCATTTAATTACTTCGCTGATTTACTAATGAACGCAGGCGCCTTTTCGCTAGTGAAGGAAAGGTACGCTAGCGTTACTTCGCAGTCTAACACCAGGCAAATTTTCGCTCTGGCGAATGAGCGTTACTACACCAATTCACTAAGATGCGGATTTTACTAAAAGTTACCTCTTGCACCAGAGTTGCCTTCGCCACCTCAGACCAGGCAAAAATTTTTTCCCATAAAAACGCTAGCATTTTATTCATATTTACAGGGTGATAGGCTGCAAAAGATCGTAAATTTGGGGTACCTAGCTTCTCCCCTACATTTCCTAACATATGGAGCATAAACTATACAGTGGGCACCTGTGTAGGGCAATATAAAAACACTATTTTCTTTTATTAAGGTTTCCAGGGCTTGTGTAATGTAAAGTATTTGCTGCAACATAACTTCCCGCCGTATGCAAATTAGGCAACTCTAGTGCAACTTTGCCTTGCTTATAAAAGTAACACTAGCACATCTTCACCACCGTTCGGCACCCTGTATGAAACTTCACACTATAGTGAATTAGAATTGTCTGAGCGAATTTTCGCCTGCGAAGCAGACTCTGGCGAAGTTGCACTCTTTAGTGAATTTTCCCCTTAGAGTCTGTTCCTGCTGAATTTAGACCATGCCCACTATGGTAAAAATATTAAATATATTGATAGCTAAACATTTCTTTTAGTTGTACCTAAAGCACAAATCTCATCATTCTGAGATAAAAACACTGATACAATTTATTTTATTAATTATTGAAACATTAAGCAGAATAATCACAGTTGCAGTTCCTTTTATAATATCCCAAAACTGAAAGTAGGATGAATAAGTAAGAATTTCATGTTTAATACCTCCAAAACACATAGTAGGAATATACTGTGATGAATCCATGAATAATAAACCACAGAAATTACATAAAGATAGCATCACTGTCAATTCCATGTAGAAATACCCCAGATTTCATACTAGCAGGGCACAACTGCAATTTTTGCTATTGAATGCAAGGAAAGCCTTAAAAACCACAAGGCAGTGTAATAAATGTGATTTGTATCCTTACTGGGCCTGCTTTCTTTCTTTTTTGGGGGTGGGTGGACAAGAGGAATCTGGAGCAGCAGCACCACTGTCTGCCATCCATCCATCCTACCTGTTAGATTTCTGGACAATATGAACTAATATTGGCACCCTTTTCCCCTGCTGCAATTGGCTATCATTTGCCCTGCTCAAACACTCTCTGAACAGCCCCCCTGCACTCTCTGAACAGCCCCCCTGCACTCTCTCAAACTCCCCCCTGCACACACACTCAAACCCACCATGCACACCCTCTCAACTCCCACTCTCTCAAATCCCATGCACACTCTCAACCCCCCACTCTCTCAAACCCCCTGCACACTCTCTCAAAGCCCCCCTGCACACTCTCAAACCCCCATGCACACTATCTCTAACCCCCCTTCACACACTCTCAAATGGTTGAACTCCATCCCCTTCAGTCTGCTACTATTTTTAGCTATAAAGCCAGTGGACAGTAAGGGGGGAGGAGGAAGAGGAGAATAGATACACCCCTGGATGTCTGATTCACACCAAGGAAGGTTGTGATCTGAATGTTCCAGTCACTGGCTCCGTTCATTGGTGGGAGAGAAAGTGAGGGCCCAGGTGCAGTTGTCCTAAGGCTGACAGGACGGCACATACACTGGTGCACTGCTTGTGATGTCACCGACGGGCTTGCTTGTCTGCAGGAAGTGGAGCAGATCTTTCTGCTGGTGCCACTCGTCAGTACACGCTTCTCTTCTCTTGGGTTGCAGGCCCCATCGGGGGTGCAGGGGCACGGTCCCTGGTGCAGCTGCACCATCAAAACCCCCGGTACTTCCGACACTGTGGGGGGCACTGGAGTGGAGACATAAAGCTTTTATAGAAAGTTAGTGTGTCAACCAATTTCCTACCAATGAACACCTTTTGCAAGATTTTTCTTTCATCCCTTTGCAAACAGGGCTGCTATAAGTATTTAGTAGTAACCCATGTCTCAAACATAATGTAGACAAAGGGACTACACACAAGTATTACACAAACTTTTTTGGAAAAAAATAAAACTGAATGAAAATGTCAAATTAAAATAAGAGATATAGGAGATATACTATGAATCAATGTATTTTGTATAAACATGAGAACATGTGAAATTACTTTAATTGTTGAAATACACATAATGGGGCAAATTTACTGAATTCACGTGAAATGATCGTAAAGTGAAATTAAGCCTCTTCGATCATCGAATATCGAAAATCAAAAAGATCGAATAGATCGAATGATTGTATATTCGATCATTCGATCATCGGCTGATCTAAGGAATCAAAATTTTAAAGTTATTCAACTGCCTACTTCGCCAGATTGAACCTACCGAATTGTAATAGAAGCCTATGGGAAGCTCCCCATAGGCTTCAGAGACTAAGTCCTGCTCGAATACCATTGGTATGATCGGAGCGTTCGATCGTTCGAATCGTACTAATTTTTCGGACCCTCAAATGAAATTTTACGATTTCTTTGTGAAATCGAACGATCGGTATCCGATTGTACAAATTCATTGAGAAATCGAATAGCGAACAAAATGATAGCCTAACAAAATTCAATAAGCATTCGATGGTCGAATGCTTATCGAATTTCGAATTTGGTCGAGCTAATTTTGGGGAATAATAGTAAATTTGCCCCGTAGGCATATCTGCAAATGCCTTTAAAACACTTGTGTGTTGAGGTGTATTTGTGAGAATAGAAGATGGACAGAAGGAATAGCCTTCAGCAATAGGAGTATTTCCACCAGATCAAAGTGGCATAATGTAAACTGGAAGAAAACACAAACACAATAATTGTTTTCGGGCTGAATTGAATTGTGAAAAGTAAGCTTTGCTGGTACTTTCAATGGGCCGTTATAGTGCATGGAATTTCATCACAAACTTTGAAAACCACCACTTATCATATGAAAAGTACCATATCGCATTGAATTGAATGGAGCCCATTGTTGTAATGGTACATGTTAATAAGAATGCTCAGTCATTCATACCTTCCCAGGGCATACAATCCAATCTGCCTACAAAAACAGAAACCTATTTAATATCTGTTTAATTGAGACAATGATATTGCGAAAATAATTTTTGTTTTGCAAATGAAATATATATGTTGCAATTTAACCATTTTATGCATTCTTTAACTATACTATTTTGTGCTGATAGTGAGCAGGATTTGTGTTTTTATGGGGACTTATGTGTTTGAGTCCTGGTGTTTGGTGGAAACCTAAATTTGGAATATATTATAAAAATGAGTGAATGGAAGGCATTCCATTTACCCTATCACTGTTAATGAGTCACCTTTGTCCATAAAATACTTAACCCTAGGTGTAGGTTTTAGAGTAGCCAGGAACAGAATCCTTATAAATGGAAATGTTTTTCTTATGGGTTTTCTTTTCTCCCATAGTAAGCGTGTGTGAATTGTTATGAAAATCTTTCAGCTGAAATTAATACTGCTCAGACTGGCAGCAATATCATCCACAGCATTTGTGTAATTCCAGAAAGTAATGCTTCCAATTGCACTGATCAAATCAAGATACAAAAGATCAAAGTATGATTGGTGGTTGTACAAAAGAATGTGATGATCCTGTGAAACTGTAGCTGTCCCCAAAATTGAATTTGGGTTTTCAGTCTTGTAGTAATTATCAGATGGTGGCTATTAAGAAGAAAGAATATCAGACATTTTTAAAGCTGCAGCATAATATAAAGTAAATAAAAATATGACTAAACAGAGAAGAAAAGATTCTGCAGTATTAATGATATTACAATTGTTTTCAGCATTGTATAAAATATCTTTGCCTCAAAGGAAATGTTCAGTGTAAAAATAAAAACTGGGTAAGCTGATAGGATGTGCAAAATAGAAATGTTTTCAGTATAGTTCAGTATAATTACAAAAATGTAATGAATAAAGCCTCACTACTTCCTGCTTTGCAGCTCTCTTACTGGTTACCGTCCAATTAGGGATGACAATGTGTATCAACTGTTAAGAATGAGTAACACTGATTTAAAAAAAAACTAACAACAAAAAAACAAATATGGGGATAATTGTATACAGAAAAATGACTAGCACTAAATAGTACTTAAATAATGAAAAAGTAAAATAAGATATAGGGGATTCTTGTATCACTATAAAAGGTTCCCTTGAGAAAAATACCTACTGGAAGCTTCAAGGACATAAGTCAAACGTAGGTGATTTAAAGCTGTTCTAAAAAAAATTTTAACCATACATTATATTTGTCCTCTAACCTTTTTCTTATATATTCAGATTGTTTTTTTTCTTCCTTTTTCATACACTACATGAATAAAACTTAGATCTAGGTAAGATAAAACAGCAGAACGTTCAAAGAAAATAACACAATTCAATTGTATTTCAATTTTATAATGCAATCATAGATATATTTGTAGTTAATAAAAGATAAAGCAATGCAGTGAAATGCACAAACCTACTGAATATATTTACTATTTTTAAGTTTTTTTTTAATTGAGATGATTTACTATTGATGAGGTAAATTTTACTATCTGAGTCCATAAATTATTATTTTATTATTTTATTTATTATTTTATTTATTATTTTATTACAAACATTATTATTTTGCCTGTGCAATAATGATATGCTTTTCATGTATGCAAATAGGCTAAGTTATCAGAACTTATTTTTAAAGGGGAACAAATGTCTAAAATAGAATAATGCTAGAAATGCTGTATTTTGTATATTAAACCTAAACATGAACTTGCACCAAATAATAAAACAAATGATTTATGCTTTCAAAGTTGGCTGCAGGGGGTTATTATCTTGAAATTTTGTTAAACCATCTTTGTAAGAACAAGACCATGCACATGCTCAGGCTGCTGTTGGGAGGCTAAGGTTAGGGATTGTCATAAACTATAAAAAAATATATCTACCAGAAGCCGATACAGCAAGACTGATTAATACTCAGAATATGCAGACTGCACTGGGTCCTGTGTTGTCATTTAATCTATTGTGGATTTTATATTTTTTGTAATGTTTAATACAAACTTTCTCTAACTCTGCAGAACCAGTGGCTGCAGCAAAAATATCCTTCAATTAGAGTCCCTGTTTATCTGTTTAAATCAGGCAAATCCAATACATATCTCTACAGAGTCACTGACTGCTCTACAGGGAACCAAACAAAGCTGCTTGTGTTCTGCACGTCTGGGAAGTAAGGTGGGGGCATTCCCCCTGTTGTTCAAAAGTATGATCGTTTCCCATGCAGAGGAGCTAGGGACTGTCTGAAGTTTCCTATCCGACGCAATCAGAGCAAGTAAAAAAGGAAGGGGGAATTTCACTGCATACAGCCAGGTTTCTTATAAAAACAGTACACATTATTTATTTATAGTATATTAGAGGTAGGTTTCTTTTTCATTAAATAATATAAAATTTAGATGTTATGGTTTTGCCTTCACATTCCCTTTAATAAAGTGTTTAGGAAATAAGAAATGTAAGAAAAATGGCAGTCAGACTTTTTGCTCATTAAGTAAAAACAATGGAACAATGGTCCAACATGAAACTCTTCCCAGAGGAATGAAAGCTGTCACAGCATCCTAAAGAAGACCAACTTTATATTATTGACCTTAGTTATAGAATGTGATGTTTGAAAGAGTAATTTATGAGACTACTTACCCCCAACTTGCCTCTTTGGCTTTTTTGCAATTTTCCCACTGTGTGGGACATTGTTCAAATAGCTGAAATAGAGCCCTGGTATGTAGAGCTGGATTCAAGAGAGGTGGGTTTAAGACCTACCTTGCCCTCTGGCAGGGGTGCAAGTCCTTTGCAAATGAGCACCAAGGGGTGTGCCCTTGTGCCCCCTTATGACTTTAATGATCTGCATTATGCTTATCTTCTGCTATTCGTATGTTAGCATTCACTTATAACTTGTCTCATCCTTTTGAATACATTGTTGTATCTAGGCTCTACAGTAGCTGGAACTACTGACTGGTGAGTAGCTTCTTAGTAATGGAATACCATTTGTCATCTTAACCAAGAAATAATCATATTTTATCATAGCATTTCCATCATGTCATCTGACTTGTAGTATGGTTTCATCATGCACTCTCATATTTTTTGCATCATTATAAAAACGTATTATTTTGTAGATTAAATACATGCATTCTATAATTTAATGGAAATGGTGGTAAATATCGGTTTCTATAAGAATTCTTTTTTTTTTTTAATCTTTATTTTTATTTCATTTAATCAACTGTTCCGTTCAGATTCAGAAAAAGTTGACTTATCAGTTGCACAAGTTCTCAAAAAATATTTTACATATTACAGAGACATTGCCAATATTAATATGTTAATATTTCTATATAACATTTAATTCTCTTATTACCTTGATGAATCAAACTGAATTTTGCTTTTACCTGCTGTCTTACTTTTGCTATTTTCAGTACATCCTTGGGGATCTGAATCTGTATATAGTGCACCTATCTAGTCGGAACTTTTGGGGGAATCAACCAAAAATAACATAAAAAAGGGGAAAGAGTACCAGGCTTAAATGTCTTAATCAAACGATTAGTCTCGCAAGCTTTAAAGGGAAGTATTTAACCGTGAGCTTAAGGTTATTCTATAAGAATTCTTGCTCTTGCAGTTATTATATTTGAACATTACATGAAACAAACAGTAAATAATCTTAGTACTGTTCATTTTTTCTGGATTGTACAATATCCTCTTCTGCTCTCTCCCAGGCTTGCTTTATGTGCAGATATTATACTAGCTTCCATTTTACATTAAATTTCAGTCTATATTAACTCATGATTCATACTTTAAAAAAAGAACTGGGCTATGCAGCACAATACATAGGTAATCGGCAACCAATTGTATATATATGCCCAGAGTGGGTATATTAAACAGGCAATTCTAAATGAATAATTTGTTGGTTGTACACTTTTTAATGGACTCGATACACCTGACTTACTGACAAAAGAATGCAGTAAGGAAGTGTTGTGAATATTATGATCTTAATTAGATGCCTCTTGGCTTCCTCTACCTTTTAAAGGAAAACTACAACCCAAAAATGAATACTTGAACAACAGATTAAGTGGCATATTAAAGAATCTTAGTAAACTTTTAAATATATTTAAGTAAATATTGCCCTTTTACATCTCTTGCCTTAAACCACCATTTTGTGATGGTCTCTATGTTGTCTCAGATATCACCTGACCAGAAATACTACAACTCTAACTGTAACAGGAAGAAGTATGGAAGAAAAAGACAGAACACTGTCTGTTAATTGGCTCATGTGACCTAACATGTATAGTTTGTTTGGTATGTTTGTGTGCACCGTGAATCATATGATCCCAGGGGGCTGTCTTTATTTTTTAAAATGGCTATTTTTTATTTAGGATGACCCAATGGCACATGCTACTAAAAAAGTGTATTATTATTAAATTTTTTATTTACATGAAGCAGGTTTTATATATAAATTGTTTTATCACTTTGCAGTTTGTCACACATTATTCTGTGCCTGTGTAGTCTCAATGCAAATTTTGATATGAAAATGAGGTGTTCATTCTTTTGTGGTAAAACATATCCTCTTTAAGTTTAAAGACATACTAAGGGCCTATTTCTCCAATTGGCAACTATACACAGTGAGGTTATCACCATAACCTGCTGTTGCAAGCCTAGAGAAACAGGTTTTGGCACTGCCGGAAATTCATACTCTGTTCTAAGTGGGGTTCTAGTGTGTAGCCTGTTGCTTAACCTAAAATTTTTTTTTGTGTGTGTGTTTGTCTTATTTTAGGAATGGAATGACAAAAGGGGTAAATGCTAGCTATAAGTAGCAATAGCATTAGAAATGAAAAAGAAATTGAGAGACAGTTTTTAGATGTTTGTTTGAAATAGGTGACCTTGTAACCAGTTGATACTGGTTAGTAAACCTGGGAATACAGTACTTTTATAATATTATCACCTTTTTCACTTTGGACTCATAGGGGGTTATTTATCAACCTCCGAATGTATCCTAGTATTTGCTGCTTATTTATTATAAAATTTCCCCGAAAATTTGCTCTGCAGGAAAAACTCAGATTTCCAAGATGTTTTCAGATTTGTTATCCGAAAACTATGATGTTTTCAGATTTTTCACCTGAAGCTCTGAAAGATTGTGGAATTGCACGAATCCCAGGAGACATCAAAAAATCTATGGGACTTCTCCCACTGACTTATATGCAACCTTGGCAGGTTTGAGATGCCAGATTTTAATATTCAAACTTTTTTCATCCTCTGAGTTTAATAAATTCTGAAAAATCTGTGCTATTTTATAAGAAAAAAACCCACAAATTTTTCAGATTTGGATTTGGAGTATGATAAATAACCCCCATAATGTAAGATTTAGGGATGAGTAAAATATGTTGATGTGCTTTGCCATAATAAATGTCCTTAGACTGAAAAATATTGAGCTAAAAAAAATGTGTCAGATTCGATTTTAAAAGAAAATTGCTGTCATTATGAAAACCTACCATTATACATATATTTTATATTTTAACAATACATTGCATAAAAAAGTATCAATTTAAATTAATCATAATAATCAACTAATTATAGTAAATAAACCTATACTACTCAGTCACCTGTCATTTTCCAAAAAACATCTTTCAGTCTGTATGTATATTTGTGCATGTGATTGATTTCCACATATTCTATTCAAAAATAAACTATGTGTTTGTATTATGCCACACAGCTTATTGCAAATATAGCAGTAAGAGTGAGACAAATCAAGCTGTATGCAGTATGCAGAATTCTGCAAGGCATTAATGAAAAATGCATCATGTGGAAAGTGGTATTTTTAGATGATTTATTTTTTACCAGACTAATACTAATACAGAATATTTCAGTGACATCTTACCTGCCTAACCCATGACCATAAAGCTACACTCAATTTTAAAATTTTAGAAACTAGCTGAATATAGATTGATACAATTTTCCTAAAATAGAGAAGTAGTCTAGTAAAACAGGAGCAGTATGATGATTTGTCATTGGTTGCAGCAACCCATTTTAGAGATTCAGTTTTGCAAATCATATTTTGAAAACTGTCATTATGCCCAGGTATATTTCTTGACAGCTGGCAGGGTTTTCCTATTACCTATTTATAACATGCAGCAACGCTCACAAAAATGAAATATATGTGTGTGTGTGTGTGTGTATGCACCCCAAATCAATGGCAAAGTGGTACGGTCTGCTGAACTAAGCATATAATATATGGAATGATGCTTATGTTATTAGTTACACCTCTCGCTCATTGTGTTTCAGTTAGAACAGAGACATTTTTTTTATAGTAATGTGAAACCAAATGAACTTTATACGCACAATAAAATGGAGAAACTTAAAACTGCTATTATAATACAAAGTAGTTGTTTGGGGTATTAAGAAGAATTTTGTTGCATTTTAAATACAAACACCCAGTACTACACATTTTATGTGTTATTACGGTAACTTGGTATACTGTGCTCCATACTTGACAATGATATGACACAGACTATTTTTATATGGGCATAAATCATGATAGCATCTTATAAAATGTGCTAGTGCCTTAGTGCACAGTCTCTGGCTAGCAAAACTTTGTGGCACACTGTTGATGATTTATATAATATTATTGGATGGCATTTGTATTTTTTTTTTATTATCTTGTTGATCTTTTCTTGGTACTGGAGATTAATTCAGTTTTAACAGTTTTATGGTCTCTCTGAGTACAGGCAATGACTAGTTATTAACAAATCTGCCCATAAACCATAAACTGAGTCAAAAAAGTCGTCCATTAACTTTAATGCGTTTCATGGATGTTTCACCATTTCCCAAATTTTTCTGCAAATCTAAAAGTGAAACTTTTTTGAAGAACATTAAAGTCTATGGGCAACTTTTTTTGTTGCAAAATAAAATAGAGTTTATGGGGCAGATTTACTAAATTTGTGTGAAGGATTCAAAATTCGATTTTTTTCAAAAAGATTCGAATTTTCAATTACCTTTTTCAAATTCAAAAAATTCGATCCTTTGAATGATTCAAATAAAAATCTATTTGACCATTCGACCATTCAATGGTCGAATTACTTGCCCTTTAAATTTTTGTTGAATCACTAGTTCGCCAGATTAAACCTACAGAATTGCTGTATAACCCTATGGGAAGCTCCCATAGGGTTATTTCAGCATTTTTAGATCGATTAAAAAAAATTTGATCAAATGGTTAAAATCGTTCGAATTGTTCGATTCGAACATTTAATCATTTTATTAATTAAACCTCGATTCGACCAATAGTAAATCTGCCCCATGAGTGACTTTTTTCTCACTCCAATTGCATTAAAGTACACTTTGTTTTTTATCACTCCATATACAGTGGTGTGAAAAACTATTTGCCCCCTTCCTGATTTCTTATTCTTTTGCATGTTTGTCACACTTAAATGTTTCTGCTCATCAAAAACCGTTAACTATTAGTCAAAGATAACATAATTGAACACAAAATGCAGTTTTTAAATGAAGGTTTACGTTATTAAGGGAGAAAAAAAACTCCAAATCTACATGGGCCTGTGTGAAAAAGTGATTGCCCCCCTTGTTAAAAAATAACTGAGAACAAAAGTAATTGAGATCTATCAGTCTGGTAAAGGTTATAAAGCCATTTCTAAAGCTTTGGGACTCCAGCGAACCACAGTGAGAGCCATTATCCACAAATGGCAAAAACATGGAACAGTGGTGAACCTTCCCAGGAGTGGCCGGCCGACCAAAATTACCCCAAGAGCGCAGAGACAACTCATCCAAGAGGCCACAAAAGACCCCAGGACAACATCTAAAGAACTGCAGGCCTCACTTGCCTCAATTAAGGTCAGTGTTCAGGACTCCACCATAAGAAAGAGACTGGGCAAAAACGGACTGCATGGCAGATTTCCAAGGTGCAAACCACTTTTAAGCAAAAAGAACATTAAGGCTCGTCTCAATTTTGCTAAAAAACATCTCAATGATTGCCAAGACTTTTGGGAAAATACCTTGTGGACCGACGAGACAAAAGTTGAACTTTTTGGAAGGTGCACGTCCCGTTACATCTGGCGTAAAAGTAACACAGCATTTCAGAAAAAGAACATCATACCAACAGTAAAATATGGTGGTGGTAGTGTGATGGTCTGGGGTTGTTTTGCTGCTTCAGGACCTGGAAGGCTTGCTGTGATAGATGGAACCATGAATTCTACTGTCTACCAAAAAATCCTGAAGGAGAATGTCCGGCCATCTGTTCGTCAACTCAAGCTGAAGCGATCTTGGGTGCTGCAGCAGGACAATGACCCAAAACACACCAGCAAATCCACCTCTGAATGGCTGAAGAAAAACAAAATGAAGACTTTGGAGTGGCCTAGTCAAAGTCCTGACCTGAATCCTATTGAGATGTTGTGGCATGACCTTAAAAAGGCGGTTCATGCTAGGAAACCCTCAAATAAAGCTGAATTACAACAATTCTGCAAAGATGAGTGGGCCAAAATTCCTCCAGAGCGCTGTAAAAGACTCGTTGCAAGTTATCGCAAACGCTTGATTGCAGTTCAGGGGGCAATTACTTTTTCACACAGGTTTGGATTTTTTTTCTCCCTAAATAATAAAAACCCTCATTTAAAAACTGCATTTTGTGTTTACTTGTGTTTACTTGTGTTATCTTTGACTAATAGTTAAATGTGTTTGATGATCAGAAACATTTTGTGTGACAAACATGCAAAAGAATAAGAAATCAGGAAGGGGGCAAATAGTTTTTCACACCACTGTAAATTGAAGTGAATGGGTGTGTTTCAATTTTTCTCTGCAAATCTTTCCAGAAATACTCCATTTCAAACTTGTCAAAGTATTGTAGAAGTCAATGGCAGAAGTCCCCTTTCCATTTTGAAGATATCGTGATCTGTGTCTGTGTTGGGATAATTTGACAAATTTGAGGTTTTAAGTCGATGTAAAAATAAATCGAGCAATTCAGGAGTCAAATTCGAAAAAGTGGTGCAATTTGAATTTTATCACTTTTCCTGAACTGAATTTTTCATGCTATTTTATTAATAAATAAGGGAAAACAGTGGATGGAAAGCATTACATTCCCAGAATTACACTTTATTTACAGGAGCAATGTGTGTCACAACTTGCATGCAATTTAGTAGTACTAATGCTACTTTTGGCCCATATTGGGAAATCCTGCAAAAATTACATTTGTGTTTTTTTTGCTTCTTTGAGGGTGTAAGTTAGTTGTGTGTGGAACACACAATAGGAAGCCTGATCAAATCACCTCCTTAAAGCAGGTGTCAGTGCCACGGCCCAACCCTGTAAATTGCACCTTGAACCTTTTGCAGAAAAACTAATTCAATCAACATTTTACTGCAACACACAAGTTTATTGGTAGTGATGCAAGTATATTTGTGAATACTATTTGTAAGGATGTAGTTTTTTTGTAAAATGCAGCTCATTGTTAGGGATGGCGGCGAACCGCGGCAAAAAAGTTCGCGAACACGTTCGCGAACTTGCGCAAAATCGCGAATGGTTCGCGAACCCCATAGACTTCAATGGGAAGGCGAACTTTTAAAGCTAAAAAAGACATTTCTGGCCAGAAAAATGATTTTAAAGTTGTTTAAAGGGTGCAACGACCTGGACAGTGGCATGCCAGAGGGGGATCAAGGGAAAAGAAAAATCCATTATTTTCTTCTGTCAAAAGTGTTACAAAGTATCTTATCTGCAGCTGTTCTGGACTCTCTGCCAAAAGCCAATTAAGTTCAAATCTTTGCTTCTTTTTCTGGCTGTTCAGTGCAGAGAAAAGAGCGACTTTCCAGTACAAATGAGGGACAGAGGGTTGAGCTCTCAAAAGAGGGACTGTCCCTCCAAAAAAGAGACAGTTGGGAGGTATGCACATTTTTTTTTTTTTTGGTCCAGGGGGTGTGTGGGGGTGGTCCATTGGCTGCCATGTATCTGCTGGTCTGGGGTGAGAGGGCAAAAAAAAAAGCAGCAAAAAAAATGCGGCAAATTGACGCGAACCCAAAATGCGAACGTCGCGCGACGTTCGCGAACTTTTGGCGAGCGCAAACAGCGGATGTTCGCGCGAACAAGTTCGCCGGCGAACAGTTCGCGCCATCCCTACTCATTGTGTTGAACATTACATTAGCAAATGATTATATTTCATAAACTAAAAGTGCATATAATTAATATGCAGATAATTTGAGGCAAAAGAAATGCATAAACATGCTGATAATATAGGATTTTATTTGTATTAGTACAACTCAATCAATAAAGAAAACTATTACAGTTTCATTGCAGCTATAGTAAATTTTCAATTGCCCTAAATCTTTTATAGAACTTACTGGACACTGTTAACATATATCCAAGAATGCAAATTTTCTGTCTAACCCAACGACTTGTTCCTGGCATGGGGTTTTGTGTGTGTTAGTAGTCTCTTGGGTTTTTAAAGCCATTGCTGTCAAAAAGCTACAATATGCTGGTAGATAAACAGAGATAAATGAAAAAAAAAGGAATAACACACATAAATAGCTTGACATAGAAAATGAATTTAAAAGTTAAAAAATATTATAATAAATATTATTTTTTGAGTACAGGTATGGGATCCATTATCCAGAAACCCATTATCTAGCTAGCTCAGAATTATAGGAAGGCCATCTCCCATAGAGTCCATATTAATCAAATAATTAAAATTTTTAAGACTTAATTCCTTTTCTCTGTAACAAAATAACAGTACTTTGTACTTGATCTCACTTAAGTTATAATTAAACATTATTGTTATGATTGTATGTAGGGAATTTAGTAAATAAACGTTCAAAAACAAAAAGGTAAAGGAAGCACAAAACATTAAGTAAAACAGTCATTGCTTAAAGCTCATTGAACAGCATGGAAGCATAGCTACAAGCATATGTAAATCGCTTATTATCATTACTAACAACACGTATGGTAGACTGTATGGTAGACTGTATGCAGAGTAATTAGTAAATAAACAGTCAGAAAAAAAAAAGGAAAGGAAAAAAAACATTCAAGTAAGATAGTTACTGCTTCCCATGAGGTCCATATTGTAAGGAACAAAGGGATTTTATTCCATACTCATGCCAGGTTATATTCATATTGTTTGATGTTATTATCCTTTTGTTTTACTTCCGACAGGGAGGGGATAGTGAGGGTCTTCCATTTGTCATCAATTAAGATGTGGGCAGCAGATGATTGATCAGTTTTTGTTATGTTTTGGAAGTTGTTTATAGGGTTTCCCTAAGAGCAAATCGAGAATATCTTTATCTAGGGTTTGAGGCATGATCTATCATAATAGACTCAAAATTTCATCCCAGAATGCTTGTATTCGGGGACAAAACCAAAATATATGGGGTAGATCTCCCTGGTTCAAGAATCCTCTCTAGCAATGGGGAGGAGGTTCCAGGAACAATCTGTGAAGCTTAGTTGGTGTGTGGTACCAAAACATGAGTATCTTAAAAATTTTTACCTTTCTTAAAAATGTTTTCCTGCTGTCTGACACAAATGATTCCTTGTTTAGTATTGTCCCAGATGGCGTCCCATTCTTATTTTTTGATTGTCATCCCTAGGCAGTCATCCCATTTTTGCATGTATTTGTGCTCATATCCTGCTACCAAGAAGGGGTTAACTACTAACTTGTAGATAATGGAAATAAGGTCTTTCCGAGGGAAACTGTGATCTGCCAGACCCTCAAAAGAGGTGATTGAGTCATCTATATTTACTGCCTGTCACACACTCCACAGTCTCATGTGACAAAGCATACAACTGTAAAGGCCTATGCAGTTCCTTGCTAACCTGTGCATAACTCACACGCAGTCAAAACCCCAACATGCCAAAACTTAAAAGCTGCCACCACCATGCTCTGACACTCTGATGCTTACTAGAGTCTAATCCCACTATGCTTTCTAGCTAAGCACTATGACATTCACTCCAGCAGACAGGTCAAGCCAATAGTCCAAAGTGGACAGTGCATAAAATATAAAAAGATCAGATACAATTATAAATAACATATAAGGCAGCAAACAGTTATAAAATAAAGAGTGATACAAATACAGAAACCTACATACATCACCTACAGAAGGATCTAATATTACAACAACATATAACTCCCAAAGCAGCTTGGTTCCCAAAGGCATCTATCTAACCAGTTGTCTGGACTAGTGATGGTCGAATCTACCCAGTTTTGCTTCGCCGAAAAATTAGCGAATTGGCAAAAAAATTCGTGAAACGAGTCGCAGCACATTTTCAACGCGCGTCGCGTCAAAAACCAACGAGCGACACTTTTTTTGGCGAATTTTCGCCAGGGGAATTTATTCGCCAGGGGAATTTATTCGCCAGCGGCGAATCGCGGGAATTCGCCGCAAATTCGCCCCTGGACCTTTGATATCCAGGTTGGGAAGACATAGGTTTTCCCCCCATCCAATGAGAAAGGTGAGTGCGTGTCAACAATTTAAAAACTCTCAAAAACTCAACAGGCTGTTCTGGATACAGATATTTCAAATTTGTGGCTGTATAGCAAAATTATGAAACTATGAATATCAGGTAGGAAATTTAATTTTCCATATAGATCAAACACCCCCGGACCAACACATATTATTCTGGCCTTATCAGAATATCAGGTAACGCTGGGAGAGGTCATAATAATAATGTGGGAGTTTGGACTCCTTCAGAAGTCCTAGCTATAAGGTAATTAATTGGTGCAATGATTTCTTTCTGTATTAGAGGATAATTAAGTTGTGAGCATAAAACAATATTACCTTTAAATCTGCCCTGAGACAGATCACTCCGCTATAGCACAGGTATGATAATTGTGTTTTCAGTCCCCTAGCCAGACAGTCTGTCCTTATGTCATTTAGTGGGTATTTTTGCATTACCACCTACTGTGAGGTTTCCTCAGAATGTGGATTTTAGAGGGCTTATTGAATTGGGAGAAAGTGGAAAGCCTTACCCTTTCTATGATGGAACTGTTCCATCGTGACACCACCAGTATAGGAGCATAATAGTGTTTTAGTTGGAGATGTTCATACCACAGCAAGAAAGACTTTATCATTCAGGACTTCTCATGTTGGAAAAGTGCCCTTGGCCTGGATCTATTCTTTTAATATCTGCATGGTTACATGAAAGGGGGCAGCCCTGAGTAGTGGAATTTGAGATCCTGATTGGGCAATTGGAGTGGTCTGGCAGTTTTAGATAAGTATTGGGGTGCGTAGAGGGTGTATAAGGTTTGAAAGTAAGGGCTGTTTAGATTAAGATGCTGTAGGAGGGCAAATAGATAGGACCAGCCTGTTCTGCATCCAGACAGTATCAGGACCTGCTTTTTTTCTACCTATTTAGTATATAGAGTAAGTTGATTACTCGCCTTGTGTTGTCTCCAGCTTGGTGACCTAGTATAAAGCCAACTTTGGCTAGCAATTTACATAATAACTTCAGATCCATATTTAGTAAAGCGATGGGCCTATAATTAGTGCATATGGTTGGATCTTTCTTTTGGGATTAGGGTGAGGAATGTGGAAAGATCTATGAAGGGAATTGGGTTCCCTTAAGGTAGCTATTATATAATTTGTTAAGATAAGGCAAATGCATGGGGTGAAATTGTTATAGTACTGATAGAGAAGCCCATCTGAGCCTGGGGCCTTAATGTTGGGAAAGGTTTTAAGAGTGGCCGTGACCTCTTCTTGTGTAATTTCTACATTATGGATTTCTACATCATTTTCCTGAAACCTAGGCATGTTTGCTTGTTGGAAAAATTCTGGTTATTCTGGGAAGAATCTGGTATCTGGTTCTGTCTTGAATTAAATAAGGTGGTGCAGTATTTGTGGAACTGAGCTGCTATGTTGTCAGAATTATAGAACAGTGCACCTGATTATTTTAAAATTGCAGCAATGGTGGAGTGGGCTTTTTGTTCTCTCAGCTTACATGCTAAAAGGGTGTGCTGCTTATTGCCTTTTTCATACAAGATTTGCTGTGTCCGTATCAGTGCTTTTTCAACTATGGCTTCTTTTTGGGTTCGAAGGTGCTTGTGTGTGTCTATGATCTGGTCAAGCTCTGTCTCCAATGGATTTTCATTGTTAATAGACTATGTTTCAACTGAGACAATAGGTTGTGTTGTAGCTGAGTTTGTTGCCTTTCCTAAGGGAAGATAGAGCTAAAAAGTGTCCTCTCATATTAGCGTTATGGGCTTCCCAGAGAGTAGTCAGTGATTGAACTGAATTTTCATTTATGGTGAAATAGTCTTTCAACAGTTCCTCCATTTTGCCAAAGGTTTCTGTGCCATGTAATATGGTTTTGTTGAGCCTCCAGTGTGATGTTTTGGATGGGGCAGTATATAGGTCATGGGTTGGTATAACCAGATCATGGTCTGATGATGTGATTGTTTATATATCAGAGGTGTAATGGAGTCTAAGGCAGAATTGGGAAATAAAGAAATAGTCTAAGTCGGTATGAATTTTGTGCATTGCTGATTAAAATGTATATTGTCAGCCTTGTGGATGTTCAATGTGCCAGGAGTCAAATAAAGCTGCATTATATAATAGCTGTCTGAATTCTCTAGATAATATGTGGGAGTTTTTATCTGGTGAGGGTGTTGACCTATCAATGTATTGAGTGATGGAGATATTGAAGTCTTCGCCAATGATAACTATTCATTATTGTAAGCAAAACAATCCTACTGCGTTTAATTAATGTTTACATTTTTTAGTAGACTTAAGGCATGGAGATCCAAATTGTGGATAGATTGTTTATATGGAAAACACAAGGGCCCAAGTATTCTCAATAACAGGTCCCATACCTGTATACTTTATTGGGTGAACTATCACAATGATACTGGAATGAAGGTGCCAGTATCTTATGAATAGTTGAGTAACTAATGAATAGCTATCATTGGCAAAGACTTCAATATCTCCATCACTCTATGCCAATGATAGGTATTCATTATTGTAAGCAAAACAATCCTACTGGGTTTAATTAATGTTTACATTTTTTAGTAGACTTAAGGCATGGAGATCCAAATTATGGATAGATCGTTTATATGGAAAACACAAGGGCCCAAGTATTCTGAATAACAGGTCCCATACCTGTATACTTTATTAGGTGAACTATCACAATTATACTGGAATGAAGGTGCCAGTACCACATTTAAAAAACTTGCCATCTACTTTTTAAATGTTTTCTTTATTTTTTTACTACACTTTTTTCAGTTGTTTACGAAATAGATATTTGAATAAACAGCTTTTATCATGGAAATGCTTTTTATTTATTATTTATTTGGTGTTTGGTTTCAATAATAGAGCAGTTGCCCTCTTATTGAAATTAAAACATCTGTAAAATGTAACATATTAGTTAGAAAAGAACCAAGGAGGAAGGCTGCTGTAAAGTGGAAGTGCTCAACTAGTCCCGGTTTTCACCTTACCCTTTTGGGGCCCAAGAACTTTCTGCTGTATTTCTAGCTGGGATCCCACAAAACTTCAAAGACCAGACTTCAAATACGTAGAACAGGCGTGGATCAAGCAAGGTTAGTGGTCAAAAACAGGCAAATGGTTATGGGCAGGCTGCAAGAATAGTAGTCAAGCAGGTAGAGTTTAGGAACCAGAAATAGACAATAGGAAAAGGCTTGAGCAGGATATGAACACAATCAGAAGCCAGCTTGGCCAAAGAGTGAATGACATAAGGGGTTAAACGGGGAGCTGTGGCCCAAAACAGAGTGAGAAGTGAAGAAACAACAGATAACACAAAACCATTAAACAAAATGGCACCCTACGGGCTCAGAAATGTGGCAAATGCCAGAAGTGACATCATTGCACATGAGCAGTTGCATGATGACATCTACCCGAACGTGTTCATGTGCACCAGCGTGCAGAAGACCTGGAATGAACGTGCCAGTTGGTGAGCAAGAAGGTAAAAGAGTGCATCGGCCCAAACTGCTATAAATCCTTAAACTTGTAATTATAATGATTCAGATATAAACAAGAAGAATGCTAGAGCCAAATGAGACAATATTAAGTTGGAAATGGGTCAACAAAGTGGTTACATAAAAACAGCACACATGGTGGGAAATAATACAGTAATTGAGTAGTATTGACATAAAGACAACTATTCTGACTTTAAAACATGTACTGCATTATTTTATAAAAGAATTAAGATTACCTGTGGTTGTGAAATCTAAAAAAAAAAAGTTTTGTTCACTGGAAAACTCAGATTTTCAGAGGAAAAATAACTTGATTTTTTTCGAGATTTATCATACACTGATGCTGCAAAAAGCCTGAATCTACAAATCTGCCATTTAAGTAAACGGGAGAGGCACCTAACCCGATTTGAAGTTATTGTCGTATGCACTGGGTTTAACCGGGAAATCAGATTTTTCATGTTTTTTGGGAAAAAATCGATTAAATCGAGTTTTTTATATACTAAATAAGCTAAAATCAGACATGGGAGTTTGTTCAAGCTTTTTTTATTAACATTATGAGATAAATTTGGATTTTAGTAAATAACCCCCTAAATAATCAGAAAATATTTAAACCACCAGTAGTTATGAGGGGATCTGTCCCATTTTGCCAAAAAATTTAAACTGTGAAAATTGCTCAATATACTGCTACACATGCTCCTCAACTGCTTTTTTTTATATGAAAAAGGCTCCCATGTTGGCTATTTCTTAAAAACATGATGATGGAATTTTTGACATTATGGGGCAAATTCACTAAGTTCTGAAAATTCGCTAGCGTTAGCTTCGCTGGCATTCGCCGCACTTTGCCAAATGAATTTTCGCCAGCGCTACGCAAATTCACTAAAGTGCGAAGTTCCGCTCAGGTAGGCGAACGGTAGCGTAGTTGCGCTAGTGTTACTTTGCCAGGCAAAGCGCAGTTACGCTAGCGATGCCTAATTTGCATATAGTGGGAACTTTTAACATATAATAGAAGAATATGTTACAGCCACTACATTCCACTACACAAGCCCAGGAAATCTTTAATAAATTAAATAAAGTTGTCCTATTGCCCTAAACATGTGCCTCCTGTATAGTTGTGTTGCCATATGTTAGGAAATGTAGGGGGGAAGGAGGGTAACCCCCCCCCCAAAAAAACGATCTTTTTCAGACTATCACCTTATAATGGTAAAACACGCCAGCGTTTTTTTGAGACTTAGAAAAATTTTACCATTTTTTTATCTGTTGTATTGAACTTTGCTTGGTCTGACCAGGGAAGTAAAGTCTAATGGTAGCGTTCAGGAAAATGTTGATCTTAGTGAATTTGCGTAATTACGATCCTTCATCAGTGCGCAACTTTGCATGGCATAAGGGTGCGAAGTTGCACAAGTCTATCTACATCGTTAGTGAAAATTTGCCAGAGTTGGTGTTAGTCAATTTGCGAAGTTACGAATTGACGTCACGCTGGCGAATTAGCGCTAGCATTAGATGCTTCACTCTTTAGTGAATTTGGGCCTATCTCTGTTCGACTGTTGGTATCTACTACTACACTATTGTGCTGTTAAAGCAAAACTAGCTTACAAACACATGCACAACTGGTAATACTGACCACCAACAGATAATATCTGGGTGCTTTGTATCTCACATTAAAGTGGACCTGTCACCCTCACATAAACAGTTTTATAATGAAAGACCTTTAAAAATGAAACATGGAACCTAAATTATTTTCTTCATTAAAGCATCCCTACTTGCTATAAAGGTGTTTAAATATCTGAGCTGTCAATCAAATATTACATGCCAGTGGCATAGAGGTGGGGCAGTCAACTACTTTCACTTTCCATTCAGCAATTTCTAGATGTCACTGCTCTCCCCACATCCCCACATTCCCCCTCTCTCCTCACACTCTATAATTGCCTAGGGAACTGCACATGGGCATTAAGTCCCCCATTCTGGTGCATACACAACATTTTGGGGTGATAAAATATTTGTCTTAACAACAGTGTCAACAAAATGACTGCTGCCTGCTTTCTGTGATTTTGTAATTCCAAGACTGAAGGAAACAAAATTCAAATAATAAATATAGTGTAAGTAAAGTTTATAGAGCTCAACTAACTTGATGGAAAGGAATTTGAAATTGTTTATTAGGATGACAGGTCCCCTTTAAAATTAATAAACCAGGAGAGGGGAAGGATACAATTGTATAAGTGAAACAAGCTACACTGCAACATTTTTACATAGTTTTGTGAATATTTTCACCTGTGGCAAGACCTGAAAGTCTCGCATCATTAATTGCCAGACTTCATAAGCATACAGTATATCATCCTTTTAAGCATTACATTGCAATGTTATACACTATATACACTATATATTTCTTAGTTTTAAATTAGTGTTAATAAAGTGTCATGATTTTCAATCACAAACAATTGTTTAGATAATAGTAGATTTAAGTTGCTAGCAGGAAATGTATGTCTACCATGACAAAATAATGCTTCTTAATTCACAAATTTTTATAAACTTTTACAAGGTTCATATGCTTGTAGTCATTTGCTGTGCACATATTTATTAATCTGTACCCCAATCAAATTAATTAGGTTCAAATATAGTATGCAAGCAACAGTATTTCTGTGTTCCACTTTGCTCTTTCTCTTTAAATTACCCAGTATTGAACATTAGCCTTCTTTAAAGAAAAAGACGTCATCTATCAACCCTCACAGAAATTACTGGAACTGAATAACTTTTAATAAACAGATTATTCTTCAACAATCTCTAATCAGTGTTTTACAGGCGTTTGTTTCTTGTTGGCCTGACTAATCATTTATTGTTTTGTCTTGCTGTCTTGATACAATCTACACATCGTATGAACCTAGAGAACATGTTGAATGATTATGACATTCCTTTCTGAACAACAAATAATTATCTAATTTTTTTCTCTGCTCAATTTATGTATTTTTTGGACATAATATCCCTATTATTAAATAACTAGTTTATTGATTTTCTGTAAATAGCTGTATGTTTGGCATAAAAGCTTCTTTTCGAACCTCTCCAAATATAAACAAGAACAGAAGAAAAAGTTAAAATGAATAAGTAACATAAATATTAATCTGTGCCAATAAAAATACAGAAGATTTACAAACTTTTCATTTGAGAAAATGTTTAGTTAAATAAACTTCCCTCTTTCTCTCTACTCTCTCTCTCTCTGTCATTTATTGTTAATCAGGACTTTCTAAAAGTCTGGAGAAACCATACATTTAGGGGGTTATTTACTAAATCTCAAATTTATCTGGTTGGGTTCTCTGGCAAAAACTCAAATTTTTCATGAAAAAAAAAACCCTCAAAATTTTTACTTACCCTGATGCTACAAAAAGCCAGAATCTTAAAATCCACTATCTCAGACTTGCAGAAGTCCTGTATAAGCCAATGGCAAAGGTGCCAATCTCAATTTCAATATATATAGTGGTTTGACAGAGATTTAGCCTGAAAATTAAAAAAATTTGGGTTTGCAGTGAAAGCCCAAATAAATCAATAGATTCAGGAAAAAAGCCCCTTTTCATAATATTTGCTAAATTTTAGCTGGCTTTTTCACGATCCTATAAAAATTTTTTTATTGAAAAGTAAGCTAAAATCAGGCATATGAGTTTGGTCTTGGTTTTGTTTAATAAAATGAGATAAATTCTGATCTAATAGATAACCCTCTTAAGTTTAAGAGACTGTAATCAGCAATATTTCCCATCCTCACCAGGCACAGACATGACCATTCCTTATTTAAGACATGTGGAACACAGGTGTGGGGTAAAACAAGTTCTTTAGCATTGCTATAAACCATAGACTAATGGTTTGACAGTTCTTTACCAGCATCTAGCTGCTGGTGAGTATCTTGTCCACAGTATCAAAACTACATACCTGGGGTGTTAGTTAGCAATGTAGTGACTGTTCCACATTACCAGGTCCCCTCTGCCCTACATTTATGAAATCTGACCTCTGGGTGGCATCCCATAGCTTTCAACTCAATGTTTTTAACATAAAAGTTTATCCTTTATAGAAATACGATAGTAGTATGCTCTGTTAGTGGCTTCCTACCAATCTTCACTGATCAGGAAAGGGGGGATAACCTGCCTAACAGCTAGTTGATCCAGAGGAAGGCAAAAAACACCATCTGAAGCCTCTCCAATTTGCCTCAGAGGGGGAAAAAATTCCTTTCTGACTCCAAAATGGCAATTGGACTAGTTCCTGGATCAACTTGTCCTATGAACTATCTCCCATAACCGTGTATTCCCTCGCTTGCTAAAAAGCCATCCAACCCCTTCTTAAAGCTATATAATGTATCAGCCAGTACAACTGGTTCAGGGAGAGAATTCCACATCTTCACAGCTCTCACTGTAAAAAAAATACTTCTGAATATTTAGGTGGAACCTCTTTTCTTATAATTGGAATGGTGACCTCATGTCAGCTCAAAAGACCTACTAGTAAATAAATCATTAGAGAGATTATTATATGATCCCCTTATATATTTATACATAGTTATCAAGTTATCATAGTTATCACCCCTTAAAGGAATTGTTCGGTATAAAAGTAAAAACTGGGTAAATAGATAGGCTGTGAAAAATAAAAAATGTTTTCAATATAGTTAGTTAGCCAAAATGTAATGTATAAAGGCTGGAGTGATTGTAAGTCTTACCTAACAGAACAGAATGCTGCTTCCTGCTTTTCAGATTTCTTGGTTTACACTAGTGATGGCGCGAACCGTGGGAAAAAAGTTTGCGAACATGTTCGCGAACTTCCGGAAAATTGCGAACGGTTCGCGAACGGTTCGCAAAGCCCATATACTTCAATGGGAAGGCGAACTTTAACACCTAAAAAAGACATTTCTGGCCAGAAAAATGATTTTAAAGTTGTTTAAAGGGTGCAACGACCTGGACAGTGGCATGCACGAGGGGGATCAAGGGCAAAAATGTTTCTAAAAAATACATTTCTAAACCTGTTTAATAACCAGCATATACATGGCAGCCAATCAGGAAGCTCTCC
>CM044441.1:67777222-67879107 GCA_024363595.1 Xenopus borealis
AAGCAGGAAGTTGTGTTCTGTTATATTAGATATCCTGTCACTCCAGCCTTTATACATTACTTTTTCGGTTAATTAACTATATTAGAAACTTTTTTTTTATTTTGTAAAGCCTATCTATGTATCCAGTTTTTATTTTTAGCCTGAACTGTATCTTTAAGCTCCTTTTCTCCAGTGTGGACCCCAATTTGGTCAGTCTTTCCTTCAAATAGACAAAAGGCAGGCACTTGCAAAGACCAATCTTCCAAGCAGGCAGGCTTAGTCAAATCATCAAAGTAGTTTATTTCAGTGCAAGGACACATAGGCTTTTGATGATTTAAGCCTGCCTGCTTGGAAGATTGGTCTTTGCAAATGACTGCCTTTTGTCTATACGGTGGTCCGCTCCCCAAGCTGAAGGTTCGGGGCGGTGCACCTGGACCTCTTCTCACAACTGGTGAGTTCTACAAATTTACCTGAGAATATTGTACTTATTACTTACTGCTATCAACATAAATGTGTACATTGTATCGGTCTTTCCTCATAGATAAGATTTTCCATACCTTTTACCGGCTTAGTTGCCCTTCTCTGTATCCTCTCTAATACGATAATGTCTTGTTTGAGTGATGGAGACCAAAACTGTATGGCATATTCTATATGTGGCCTTACAAGTGCTCTATAAAGTGGAAGAATGACACCCTCCTCCTGTGATTCTATGCCCCTTTTAACACAGCTCAAGACCTTCTTTGCCCTTGATGCTGCTGACTGGCATTGTTTGCTACAGCCAAGGTTAACATCTCAAAGGACTCCAAGGTCCTTTTCCATAAAGGATTTGCCTAGTGTAGTCCCATTAAGGGTATAAGTGGCTTGGATATTTTTACATCCCAGACACATGACTTTACATTTATCAACATTGAATCTAATTTGCCACTTAGCTGCCCAGATTTGCCAAGATCCTAGATGGAATTAATTGGGCTGGACAGTTTTGTGTCATCTGCAAACATTACTTGCAATACCCTACCCTAAGTCATTAATGACCAAGTTAAATAAAAGTGGACCCAAAGCCCTGAGGGACCCCACTTAGAACAATACTCCAAGTAGAGAACGTACCATTAACAACTACCCTCTGTACCCATCCTGTAGCCTATCCATATGTAAACAACTTAATTAAAGGGAAAAATAGGAAATTTTCTTTAAAAATGCATCAGTTAATAGTGCTGCTCCAGCAGAATTATGCACTGAAATCCGTTTCTCAAAAGAGCAAACAGATATTTTTATATTCAATTTTGAAATTTGACATGGGGCTAGACATATTGTCAATTTCCCAGCTGCCCTAAGTAATGTGACTTGTGCTCTGATAAACCTCAATCACTCTTTAGTGCTGTACTGCAAGTTGGAGTGATATCACTCCCCCCTCCCCCAGCAGCCTAATAACAGAACAATGGGAAGGTAACCAGATAACAGCTCCCTAACACAAGATAACAACTGCCTTGTGGATCTAAGAGCAGTACTCAATAGTAAAAACCCATGTCCCACTGTGTTCCATTCAGTTACATTGAGAAGGAAAAACAGCAGCCTGCCAGAAAGCAGTTAACTCCTAATGTGATGGCACAAGTCACATGATCAAGGGCAGCTGGGAAATTGACAAAATGTCTAGCCCCATGTCAGATTTCAAAACTGAATATAAAAAAAATCTGTTTTCTCTTTTGAGAAATGGATTTCAGTGCAGAAGTCTACTGGAGCAGCACTATTAACTGATGTGTTTTGAAAAAAACATGTTTCCCATGATAGTATCCCTTTCAGAACAGCACTCAGTAGTAAAAACCCATGTCCCACTGCATTTTATTCAGTTACATTGAGAAGGAAAAACAACAGCCTGCAAGAAATCAGTTCCCTCCGAAAGTGCTCACACAAGTCACATGACCAGGGGCAGCTGGAAAATTGACAAAATGTCTTGCAGCATTTCAAAAATGAATTTTAAAAAATCTGTTTGCTCTTTTCAGTGCAGAAGTCAACTGGAGCGTTTTGAAAAAAACATGTTTTCCCATAACAGTATCCTTTTAAGCCCATTCAATAGGAAAAAAATTTGAATGTGATTAGTGATGGGTGAATCTCCCCAGTTTCGCTTCGCCGAAAAATTTGCGAAATGAGTCACAGCAAGCTTTTGATGTCACGTCGTTTTCGGTGTGCGGCGCGTCGTTTTCGGCGCGTCTCGTTTTTTCTGCGAATTTTCGCGAGGCGAAATTTCGCTGCCGTTTCGTGAATTTATTCACCAGCGGTGAATCGCGGGAATTCACCGCGAATTCGCCCCTGGCGAATAAATTCGCCCATCACTAAATGTGATCCCTTAACAAGCCTCCAAATAATTTGCCCACCACAGATGTCAAACTTACTGGCCTATAGTTGGCAGGCTGCTTTAAAGTGGACCCGTCACCCCAAAAAAATATTCAAAATCATATTTTATCACATTAGTCAAGCAAAATGAACATTAATTACACTATATAAATTATTTGATTCTTGTTTCCTTCAGTCTGGGAATTCATAATTATAGCAAGCAGGCAGGAGCCATTTTGTGGACACTGTTATTAAGACAAGCCTTGTATCATCTCAGAATCTTGTTTGTGCACCAGAATGGGGGACCCAATGTCTATCCCCATGTCCTGGCTACACAATTAAATGGTTAAGAGAACTGGGGGAATGTGTGGGGAGCAGTGGCATCTAGGAAGTGCTGAATGGAAAGTGAAAGTAATTATCTGTCCCGCCTCTATGCCTAAGGCATAGAGGAGTGGCAGACAATATTTGATTGACAGCTGAGATTTTTAAATGAGCGTAAAACAGCTATGAATGCTTTAATGAAAATTTGAAATTGGATTTCATGTTTAATTTGAAAAGGACTTTTATTATACAGATTTTTGTTTCTGGATGACAGGTCCACTTTAAATATTGGAATATTAGCTTTTCTCCAATCCATAGACACCATACCAGATGAAAGTGAATCTGAGAAAATCAGAAATAGGGGCTGGTCTAAAACTGAACTAAGCTCTCTTAGAACCTGGGGGTGTATGACATCAGGCCCTGGAGCCTTGTTTACATTAATTTTTATTAAAGCTTTTTTTTAGTAAAGTGTTCCCCCTTTTTTGTGCTTGTGTGCTCTTCTGTTACCAAAGTGAAATGATTGCATAAAAAAAGTCGCCACTTCGTCACTCTCCGGGTTCAACAAGCAGCCAGTATGATGTGTGATGAGTGTGATTTTAAGCGTTTTTTAGCCAGTTGGAGAGTGAGGCTGCATGAAGATACTAATGAGATTACACTTGCATGCTCTTAAACGTTTGTGAGTACCCCACTATATAGTCCACTGCATTGCATGGAAAGAATAGGCACTATATGGGTATGAAGTGAAACAAAAGGGAGCACATAATGAATATTTAAATTTCACTAAGCAGTGTATTAGTATTATTGAAAAGTACTACACTATATTGGAATTATTATCTATCTTTCTTTTGCTGCCTGACCTCGAGCTGTGAGCGCCCGGTTCTACAAACACTGATTGGAATTTCTGCTGAAGGTCCGTGGGAGACAGAACAAAAATTAACTGGCAGAGGAAGTGGACTATAATACCTTAACATATCCTTTTCGTTATATACTTTCAGGAATTTCCTGAACAATGGATTGGGGTGTTTTAATTATTTGGGGGTTTGTTTTGTTTTAAATGCCACTAGTTTAGCTTGATTAAAGCAGTAATGAGAACTCGCAGTTAGAATGAGAAAATAGGCCCTAGTGCAAAAAATATGCCAGCAGAAAGTAACTATAACATAATGGAGAAGGAAAGTGTTAATAATTTAAAGGTTCCACTTTTTAGGTACCCCACCAGTTATTTTAATCAATAACCTCAGGCCATGGGCAGGCTGAAAAAAACACTTACGCTGTGACACTATTTTACACAAGTTACTTGTCACTCTCTTGTCTCTTGGGTTATTTACAGCAGTCCTTGGCAGTGAAAAGTAAGCAGAAGAGTATAATCCATCCTTTTACTCTAATGCACATGTGCACCACCAAAGGCAGCCTTAGGGATCCCTGTGTCAGAGACAACATGGTGTGATATTGCTCAGTAGACTAGAACCACAACCCTGTGTGCCTCTCTTATTTATAATAGCAACAGCAATCTTTTAGGCTGTACAATCCAAAATGGCACAACTTTGCTATTGCTGGCTACTTCCTACCACATATTGGTAGTCAGATATATGTCAAATATAGATAGATGAGAGCAATATATACTGTATATACTGTAAATGTAGCACATACAGTGTGTAATTTATATTTGTGGCTGTAGAGGAGAAATATTTACTTTATATAGTGCTATAAAATGTAGATTATTATGCTGATTTGTAAGAAATCATAAAACACAAACTTGCAACTTCTTATGAAGCTAGAAATGGTGTTTACAATGGAAGTCGTGCTTTTCATTAAGCAAATGAAAAATTCTCTGAGGCTACCTATTTTTACTTATGCAAACCCAAATTTGGTAAAAATATAATGTGTGACTGTTGAATTGAGGTTAAACGTCATAGAACAGAAACTTGGGGTCTTGTGGTTCAGGAAAACTCATTAGTAATCAAACTGTTTATCTTAAAACTAAACTTTTAAGTTTAACTGATAAATTTTTTTTTACAGTTTATAAATAGCAAGAGTTTTTCTGTGGTTAAGCATTATTGATGTCATTGACAAATTACACAAAGATTGAGGAGAACTGAAAAGGGTACTAAACTGATGATTTATTATCTTCTGAACACATTTTTACAAAATCATAAAAACAGAATTTCCCTTTGAACACTAATATTTTTTTCTGCAAAGATCAACTTATGAAATAATTCAATAACATAAATTTTATTTCTTAAGTGGTATAGTTTTAAATTTAAATAAATACATGTTAAGCCTTTTTGAAGGTACTGACACCATGTGCTAAAATGGAGAAGGATAAAGGTTTAATACAAAGTGCACAAGGTGGCCACGACTGGTGATTTAATTGCGCTTTGCACACTGCCTTACATTCTGTTGTATTGCTGCAATGCAGTGTTTTATTGCTTTGTGTCTTGTCTTAGAGTACAGAGACCTGGGGTTACCTCTTTGATTAGAGCCTCTGTTTGACAGGAGATTTCTGTCAGAATTTATGGTTCAGATTTATGCAACATCACACAACTGCATCAGATAAAGTGTCATCCTCCATACTTTTATGTAAAATATTATTATATAAAAGTGATTTTTTTTTTGTCTGCACCCACATGCAATAGTCACTGTATTTTAATAAAAAAAAACAATTGTCTATTAGGTGTTATCAGACTTATCATACTTTGGGCAACATTCAGCGGGATGCGAAAAATGTTTCCTATTGTTTATCTCATGAAAACTCAATAGAAGCCTATGGTGAAATTTGGATTTGAATTATGAGATTTGGTCACTAAAGCAGAAATCCTTTGCAATTTGTTTGCAATGCAAATAAATGTTCCCAAAAAGTGAACACTATGCCTTTCACACAACAGTAGGAGAGCAAATGTTATAGTTTGCACAGTGTATGGAATAATAATTAATATTAAGGGGCACATTTACTAAGGGTCGAATTTTGAGGGTTAAAAAACCCTCGAATTCGACCCTAGAATTTAGGTTGAGTTCAGACCCCTCGAATTTCGAATTCGAGGGGTTTTAACACAATGAAATTTTTCGAACGATCAAATAGAAAAAAATTGATCGATAAAATCTTTTTAAATCGTTTTAATTTATCGGTCTGACGATTTTAAGCAATCGATAAATTTTTTTTAAATTTGATCAATAAAAAAAGTCGAAAAATCCTATGGGAGCTTCCCATAGGATTGTATAGCAATCTGGTAGGTTTAATCTGCCGAATTAGGCTATCGAATTTTTCTTAAAGAGCCAGTACTTCGAAATTCGAATTTTCGAATTTGAACAATTCAAATCGAATTTTGGGCTATTCGATGGTCGAATAAGCCCAAAATTAAATTCAAAATTCTTTTTTTTTATTAAAATTTTATTCGAATTTTCACTACTAATCAATTCAACCCTTAGTAAATGTGCCCCTTAATGAAAAAATTGTTACATATTGCACCACCTTCAAGCAGGTTCACAATACGTAATTAAGGTTTGCAAAAGTCTAATGAAGAATGTTACATTGCGACGTGCATATTTTAATTCACAAATTAGCTTTCTTTTAAAATGATTTTACATTTTCCCATAGTTTCTCATCAAACTGAATCTGGTCCTTTATCTCATGTGAAAATGCTACATGCAGCATTCCCTTCTACCAGTAGCATTATGTTGGTTGGCAGGATCAGATCACATTCTGAAATCAGTTACATTGTTCTGACATGTTAGAATACATGTGTAAGAACAGGGCCCAGGGGTAAGGGGCAGGAGGGGGGATATCTATGTACCCCCAGTCCCTCTTAAATTGAGCACTCAGTTCAAGGCACTCTGAAATGGGCACAGAAGTCTGTGTCCATTTGCACACCACCGGTTCTCCTTTCGGCAGGAAATTGCACTGGCCCGAGATTATACCAGTGAGTACCATGGAGCGATCCTCTTCTGTCTTTCTCTTTCTTTGTTTGGCTATGCATGCTCAGTAGAACGAAAAGCTGAAAAAATTGAATAAAAGAAGCTGGAAGAGGATCGTTACATGGTGTCACTGGTATAACCCAGGCTGGTGCAGTTTTCTACTGATGGGAGCACTGACCTGGGGTTTAAGGTAAGTCAATACAATCGCTTGGGGATGCCTAGCATTTGGCACCCCCAAGTGCATAAAGACTTTCCTTCTCCTTTAATTGAGTCTCATTTACGAAGGTTTATATGCAACTGCAGGAGTGGTAGGGGTTGCACAACTGGAGTCTTAAAAGATGCATAAACTAAAGTTCCATATAGCCATTTTTTGGAACAAGGTTGGAGTACAGTGTTAACAGGCACAAGGTAGCCCTGCATTTCTTAAAAAGGTAGGTAAGTATATGGCTAGTGCATTGTGTTTCTGGTGGTTCCTAGCATTTGTGTTCTGAATGATACAATTACCATGATTGTTAAACCTGCTATCACATTCTGGCAGAAAAACTGTTTTGTATAAAAATAAATCTTACTTCATCTCAATTCCCATGATTTTAAGACAACATCATGCCTAGTCAGTAAGGTATTCTGATACACTGATGAGGACCCATGGAGGTCAAAAACATGTTGTGCATCGCATTTGACTTAGGTTTCCTTGACTATGAGTCCTCCTCCAACACTCAATTACTTACACATATATGACTAATGTAACATAAGAATTCAAACACAAAATTATATGTTTTCAATGTTTTTATAACACAAACAGGTAACAATTATGTGCTGAAGGCTGCCCCTACGGTAGTGGAACAACTCAGTATTGCTTAACATCCCTTAAAATTGTTGGCTTCAACACCCTGTGCCAAACCTGAGTGTGTAGCAGTACTTTGTGGCCTAGTCAGGTGGCAGGGATGGTCCCTGCTCTCCTCACAGGCTCTGCTTAGCCGTATTCACGTTTTCTTGTGCGTTTCATTTCATTTGGGATGCTAATTTTGACGTCATCATGCTTGGTGCAAAATTCTAATATTTTAATGCACCTTGCCTGTTTTATCATTGCTCATCATAAATCTTTTGTAAGATCCTGGGTGAACTTATTGACTGGTTTCCTGTGCATGACCCTTGCCTGTCCCTGACCTCTGCTGATTCACTGCCTGTACTGACCTTAAGCTGTTACTGACTATTCTTTTGGATCATGACTTTGTACTAATTGGTATCGAACCCAGCCTGTTGCACAACTATGTTTACTTGTTCCCCATCTTTCCTGACACACGTTCTGGTTCCCTTGCCTGCCCAGAAGTGAGAGATGAAAAAACATCTTTGTACTAGGGGGGTGAGCGGACCTGTCATACCAAGTGAATGCCCCCATGTGCTATAATGGAGTTAGCTTTACTATTCAGTAATATTAAGCCTAGAGGTTTTGTATGCAGTGTGCTAAACATATACTCATCTACATGTTTAAAGTAAAAGCAAAAACAAAATCAAATGCAAAGAACCAAAAATTATAGGGTGTAGATACATATATGCATCTTGATACTCTATCAGAAATTATAAAAATGTTTATATTAGGGATGCACCAAATCCCTATTCAATATGACCTAATTTCCATATGTAAATTAGGGAAAGAAGGAGGAAAGAAAACCGCACATGCAGCTAGCATCTAAAAAAATTTGTCTTCCTGTGTGACAAAAAGTCACATGATTTTTTTGGGTTCGGATTCGGTTTGGCCAGGAACTTGGATTCTGCTGAATCAGAATCCTGCTGAAAAAGTACAAATCTTGGCCGAAGCTTTTGAATCTGAGCTGCATGCCAAGGATAGGGATGGCGTGAACTGTTCGCCGGCAAACTTGTTCGCGCGAACATCGGCTGTTCGCGCTCGCCGGAAGTTCGCGAACGTCGCGCGACGTTCGCCATTTTGGGTTCGCGTATAGTTGGCGCTTTTTTTTGCCCTCTCAACCCAGACCAGCAGATACATGGCAGCCAATCAGGAAGATCTACCTCCTGGACCACCCCCACACCCCTGCCTGGACCACTCCCCTTCCCTATAAAAACCGAAGCCCTGCAGCTTTTTTTCATTCTGCCTGTGACTGCTTGGAAGAGCTAGTGTAGGGAGAGAGCTGTTAGTGATTTCAGGGACAGTTGAAAGTAAGTTTACTGGCTAGTAATCTACTGTTCTTCAAACAACTGCCATCTAGCTGTGTGAGCTTGTTCACATTCTGTCTAAATATCAATAATATTACAGTGTCCACAACCACCTGAGTGACTTTTTTCCCTTTACAGCACAAAACGCAGCGCTGTGTCAACAATGGATTTTTCAGATACATTTTTGCCCTTGATCCCCCTCTGGCATGCCACTGTCCAGGTCGTTGCACCCTTTAAACAACTTTAAAATCATTTTTCTGGCCAGAAATGTCTTTTTTAGCTTTTAAAGTTCGCCTTCCCATTGAAGTCTATGGGGTTCGCGACGGTCGCGAACCGTTCGCATATTTTGTCGCAAGTTCGCGAATATGTTCGCGAACTTTTTTTCCGCAGTTCGCGCCATCCCTAGCCAAGGATCAATTGCAAACTCACTGAATAGTTTATGCCTCATATGCCCCCTCCCCCCATCAAGTTGCTGACTAACTCAGAGTTAGATGGCTGAAAAGCAGGAAGCTGGGCTCTGGCTATTATCTTAGACATTTTCTCACTCCAGCCTTTATCTTAGACTTCTTCTCACTCCAGCCTTTATAGATTAATTTTTAGCTAACTAACTATATTAGAAACATTTACCCCATTTTTATTTTTACACTAAACTGTTCCTTAAGGCTTAGTCCAGACGGGGAGATTCGGGGGCGATCCGTCACCTGGCGACTTCTCGCCGCGACGGATCGCCCCCGAATCTCCCCGAATAGCTAGGCACTGGCGAGGCTTAAAAACACCGGCGCGTGTCCACACGGAGTGGCGCGATTTTTAAAATCGCTCCAAATTGCCTGGCAAGGGACCTATAAAGAGTCAAAACATTTTTTTTAATTCTTTGAGTTTATGCTCTTTTTATGCTAGAGAGAACATTATTTGCTTTAGTGGCCACAGATGACACTACCTAGAATTAGACAACTTGTCTACAAAAATCTCTAGATCCTTCTCAGTTAAGGAAACTCCTAAGACACTGCCATTTAATGTATAAGTTGCATTTGTATTATTTTTGCCAAAATGCATATTTTTGCCTTTATTAACACTGAACCTCATTTTCCAGATTGCTGCTCAGTTTTCCAACTGAGTTCTGCACAATTTTGTATCATCAGCAAAAATAGAAACAGTACTTTCATTGCTCTCCTCAAGGTCATTAAAAAGTTGGAAAGCAAAGGATCAAGTACAGAACCCTCCAGAATTCCACTAACAACACTTGGGCAATTAGAAAATAGTATGTACTAGACAATACCAGTCATATTATACAAGATGGTCACTGCATTTAAGATATTAACATATATTTAACTGTTTTTGATATGACAGTGAATAAATATTGCATTGTTTTAATATATTCAAACCAAAATGTGAATTTCTTTGCTTCAAAAATTAAAATGCTACAAAATACTATAAATAAGCACAGCAAATGTTCTTAAGATAAACAACTTATGTAAATTGGATATTGAGACATAACTCAGATATCCAGTTTTAAAAGCTATGACCCTTCTGTTACTTTTAGAGTGGTAATTTAACCTGTAGGAGAAGCATGATTAACTTGATTAAATTCTAAACAGTTTTTATTCTTTGCATCATGCTTACAAATGAAAAGGAAAGAAATAAGAGAAGTAAAATGATCTCTAGTCTGAGAACCAAAAAAGAGCAGGTCTTTTTAACGTCAATAGCCCATGAAATAACCTTTAATCTGACAACCAGTTTCTTTTATGTTTGCGGAACATTCGATACATGAAGGTTTATTCAAAGAGTTTGACAACATGTCAATTAGCTGGTAGAGCTAGAGTAAAACTAGCATGCAATCAAAGTATATGGGGGGGATAAGTCTGCATTTGTTTGTTTTTTTATAAACCAGTGTTACCGTCTTTTCAAAGGCTTATGGTTATTGAAGGATTTCAATAAATAATTGGATATTGTGACTTACCTACTAAAAACTAACAATAAGAACAGACTAACCAAGTTACTTTGAACTAGTGATGGGCAAATTTATTTGACTGGGGTGAATTCAAGGCGAATTCCCGCGATTCGCCACTGGCGAATAAATTCACGAAACGCCAGTGAAATTTCGCCTGGCTAAAATTCGCCAAAAAAACGAGTCGCGTGTCGTTTTTGACGCGGCATGCAGCGAAAATGACGCGATGCATGTCAAAAACGTGCCGCGACTCTTTCCAGAATTTTTTCGCCAATTCGCGAATTTCGCTGGAAATTCGCGCATTTTTCGGCAAAGCGAAACTGGGTAGATTCACCCATCACTACTTTGAACGTATCACTTTTAGAATGCATCTACATGCCTGTATAGAATGTTTCTCACTAATACTTAGTTGCCTGATGTAGCTTGTATACGTCTAAAACATACTTTTACATAAGTTAACATAAGTTTAAAAAACAAAGTTAAACGCAGGAATGTTTTTAAACCATTGTACCATGTAAATATTAGTATTGCTATAGTCAGGGATAATCTAATTATAGGGGTAATTTTTCCATGGCCACAACATGTGAACGTCCTCTTTTCCCTTCTGTCTGTGCTTCAGTTACAGAAGAGTTATTCTTTGCTTCTGGAGGTAGCAGGGCTTTACTGAGAAGGCAGCCCAGGGATCAAGGTTTTTTCAGAACTTTTTTCCCTGTGGTAATATGTTAATAGTTCTCCTTTACCATTAAGATAAGAGTGTATCTTCCAACTCTTTGTGATGCCTGACCAACCTGTGGGTGTGTCTGGTCTGGTGTGTTATCTTGGGCGGTCCTGGGTACCTCAGTTTTGGACAGGGGGAGTGGGGGCAGCACTCTATAGCATCAGTGTCCTGGAAATGAGTGTCTGCATGGCAGCAGACATCTTGGTATAGGGTGCCATGCTGTTCTTGGGATGGCTAATGACATGTGCACAGCATTGGTGAACAGTAATGCTGTGAAAGACAAAGGTCTGTCTCATGAGCACTACAGCAGAGCAAAAGTTTTAATTCAGTGCAAACATTTAGGGGCAGATTTACTATTATTCCCCAAAAAATATTAGTTTTTACTCAATATTCGATTAGCATTCAATTTGCAAATTAGGCATATTCGATCATCGAATAGTGAATGATCGAATGATCGAATAGATTCGAATGATCGAATATTCAATCATTCGATCAGTGAAGGATTTAAAATTTTTAAATTATTCGATTGCCTACTTTTCCAGATTGCACCTACCGAATTGTAATAGAAGCCTATGGGAGCCCTCCCATAGGCTTCTGAGGCTAAGTCCTGATCGAATAGGATTCAAAAAACGAATGCTAATCGAATATCGAGGGAATTCAAATTTATTTTGGGGAATAGTAGTAAATTTGCCCCTTAGTGTTGTTTCTCCTACTTTAAGCTCCTGCCTGCTTCGTTCTGCAGATATTTGCCTTTTTGTACAGGTAGTAACTCTGCTTTTTGTTTTCTGAATCCCACCTTCTTATTGGTTTATTAAAAAATTGAAATATCTTGGATTTTGCAGTCATTAAATCACTTTAGTTGTTCTATCTTCCAGTGTTGCCCTTATTACAATTTAGAGGAAATCTAAGAAAAGTTTTTAACAAAAGCCCTTCTCAGTTAAAGGCTGTTAAGTAAACATATTTGGACTGTCAGGAATCAAATGGAGAGGAAGCAGGATCTAGTGGCTTAGGGTTTTCTGTAGAGGAATACTGGGATAGTGAGCATGAATATTGTTACTCCTTGGATCTGTCCTTATAAGGGCAGTGAGAGAAGCCTTGGCATTAGAGAAATCAAAGACCTTCTTCCAAAAAGTGTCAGATTCCTTTCCAATCTATCTAGAACTGGTTCAGTCTGGTTTGCTGCAGGTTTCCAGATGCTTTTCTGATCAACGTGTACTGTTGTCTTAAAGATGAGGATGTCAATGATATTTGCATAATTTAAGCAGTGGATGTCCTAGTGGTGCATCTCACCAAGCAAGCAGTGTTACCTATTGGTGACACATTGGCCCTGAAGGATGTAATTGGCAAGAGAATAAAGGTTGATCTTAAGAGGGGGTTTGTAAATACAGGGGAATGGTGTAAACCTGCTATGGCAATAGTATCAGTGTCTAAAACACTATGGGGGGAATTCACTAAGCAGCGAAAATACGCTAGCGTTGCCTTCGCTAACGTTCGCCGCACTTCGCCAGGCGAATTTTTGCCAAGCTACGCAAATTCACTAAAGTGCGAAGTTAGGCTCAGGTCGACGAAAGGTAGCGTAGTTGTGCTAGTGTTACTTCGCCAGGCAAAGCGCATTTAGGCTAGTGATGTGCAATTACCATACGGCGCAAATTTCAAAGTCTAATAGAAGTAAATGTTACAGCCACTACATTGTACTGCACAAGCCCAGGAAACCTTTAATAAAAAAAAAAAATAAAGTTGTCCTATTGCCCTACATGTGCCCCCTATATAGTTGTGTTGCCATATGTTAGGAAATATGGGGGGGAAGGAGGGTAACCCCCCAAAAAATGTTTTGCTCTTTTTCAGACTATCACCCTAGAAAGGTAAAACAAGGCAGCATTTTTTTGGGAGTTAGAAAAAATGTCCAATTTTTTTCAAACTCCTAACTATTGCATTGAACTTCGCCAGGTCTGACCGGGCGAAGTAACGTCTATCGTAAGTGGTAACATTCAGGAAAATGGTCATCTTAGTGAATTTGCATAATTACAATCCTTTATCAGTGCGCAACTTCGCCTGGTGTTAGTAAATTTGCAAAGTTACGAATTAACGTCACGCTGGCGAATTAGCACTAGCGTTAGACGCTTCGCGCTTTAGTGAATTTCCCCCTATGAATGTGGATTGCCACTGTAGAGCAAGCCTTGAGATCTGGAAGTAATAGGAAGAACATCATTGATGGTCTTGTGCAGCTGAAGCTGGCAGCAGCTTTTCTAATTAATGCAGTGGTAGTTATTACTCTGTTGGCTCCATGGCACTTATAGTATCAATTCACAGTGAATTGAACTCTCCATTCAAGGCTTCATTGTGCTCCTTACCCTTCCATAGTCAATATTTTTTTGCTAAGAAATAAGAGGAAAGTATTTCACTAGCCTCTGGGGTAAAATCAATTATTTCATTTTAAACAGACAAAAAGAGAGGGGAGCTAGAAGCTCAAAGTGCCAGTTGGAGCCAGAACAGTCACATCAATGAGAGACTCGAGGAAAGGAACATTGATCACAATGACAATGATAGAGGAAAATAGTGTCCCATGTAAACCGGTGTCTCAAGGAAGAACAGATCTCAGCCTGTTAGGTCATTGTACTGTTTGTGTCGATATCAGCCTCTGGTGGCATGGTGGTCACAATGGCAGAACCTTCCATAGATTTGATGGTCACAAGGGAGAATGTGTCAACGGTTCTTTTGCAGTGACAGAGGACAGGATCGGTGGCAGTGGATGCCCTGTCCCAAAAATGTAATCTTCCTCTGTTACATTTTCTTTCTGATTCCTCTAAAAGTGATTGTTTTACAGAAGATCATCACATACAGAGCCAAGATAATATGTGTAGTGCCCTTCTGGCTTAGGCATTTGTGGTTCACAACCCTACAAAGGCTGTTCACCAAGGTTCTCTTTTATATCCAGTCCCAAACAGTCTGGAGTTGGCGGCTTGTGTATTGAGCAGAGGAGCCTTAAAACTTGAACTCCAGGAGAAATTTGTGTCCCCAATGGGACTTCCTCCCAGGTCTGGATGTCAAGACGATGAATTAATTTGAGCCATAGGAAAATGTTTCTTTGTGGAATCTGAAGCTTACAACCCTGTTCCTGGTGATCATCATGTCAGCTAAAAGAATTGGTGGACTCCAGACCTTGATTTGTGATCAGTCAAGTCCAGTGTTCTTCCAGGATAGGGTGGTCTTCATATTTGCAAGGTTTGCAGATTTCAAATCTAAAGTCCATTCATCCTTCCATGAGGAAGAGGAGATGTCTTCCCTCCTCCTCAATAAGAATACATCTTTAGAGGAGGGTACCAGATTGCTTTGCCTGGAATTAGTAAGATACATTGGATTATTTTCAGGCCACCAAAGAGATCGGGAATGCTGACAAATTGTTTGTGGTGCTGGCTGGAAAGGGGATGGGAGAAGCAGCTTCAAAATATATTCTGGCCATGTGGTTCATCTCCACATACCTTCTTTTTGTACAAGACTAATGTGGCTTTGGCAGAGAGAACCCAATTTAGTATTGCTAGCCTGTATAACTGATGAATAAAATGTGTAATCATTTATGGTTGTTTTGGTTGTTTTTGTCTTAGCTTTTGTACTTCCCATATGTAACTGACATTGTGTGGCTAATGTCAAAAGGGATAATTACCTTATACTTACCGTTATTTTACTTTCCTGGCCATTATGCATGTCAGCAAGTTTTTTCCCTCCCTAGAACAATGGGGTATGGATAGACAGCTTATAACTAGACATTTTCATTCCTTAATGCTTAATGTCACACTAAAACTGCTATAGTAGTAGGTAAGGCTTACCTCCCTTTTTCTTTTTTTTCAAATCTTTAGCTTGGATTTGGTAAAAAGCAGCTTGAATTCCTCTGTGCACTGAACCGGAAGTCAGCTTTGCCCTGAACTGGAAGTCAGCTTTGCACTAATGACCTAAAGCACCTTTACTTATGACCCCATAGTTACATAGTCCTGCAACGAAAAGTTACCATTCCTTTACATTAAACCTTTAAATGCCATGTTCTAGAACTTAGTGGGCATGTTATAAAGGGTCACAACATGATTAGCAGCAGTGGGTTTAGAGGGATATCATAAAATCTATTAACATAGTCTGGAATTTGCATTACAAAAAAAAAAAAAAAAATATATATATATATATATACTGTATATATATATACATATATGATTGAGTGACCTATTAAACCATGAAATTGCATGTGTTTTAGACTTGGAGGCTGTTCCCATTAGCCTAGTGAGTCTATTGTTGTACTAAAACAATAGCAAGTATCCTGGTTATAAATCATAAAAAAGATGCTGTGTCTGCCACCTGACAGCCACATTACACAAAGATATGGTCCCTTGAATCAATTTTACCAAGAGCAAGAGAAAACAGACGAAGTTTCAAAATATTAAATAATCAAAATATAAATTCATTGGTATGTGACTTTAAAAGTGCTTTACTTGTGCTTACATAGTTACATATAGTTACATAGTTAAATTGGGTTGAAAAAAAGACAAAGTCCATCAAGTTCAACCCCTCCAAATGAAAACCAAGCATACACACACATTCAACTCCACTTTCAAACAAACCATATATGCCCATAGCTATACTAACTGTAGAGTTTAGTATCAATAGCTTTTGATATTATGTCTGTCCCAAAAAGCCCCTTTTGAAAGCATCAACAAAATCAGCCATCACAACATCACCTGGCAGTGCATTCCACAACCTCACTGTCCTCACTGTGAAGAACCACCTATGCTGCTTCAAATGAAAGTCCTTTTCTTCTAGTCTGAAAGGGTGGCCTCTGGTGCAGTGATCCTCTTTATGGGTAAAAAGGTCCCCTGATATTTTTCTACAATGTCCTCTAATGTATTTGTAAAGTGTGTAATCATGTCCCCTCGCAAGAAAACAATTCCAACCTGGACAGTCTACCCTCATAATTTAAGTCTTCCATCCCTCTAACCAGTTTATTTGCACATCTCTGCACTCTCTCCAGCTCATTTACATCCCTCCTAAGACCGAAGTCTAAAACTGCACTGCATATTCCAGATGAGGTCTTACTTGAGTTCTATAAAGAGGTATAATTATGTTTTCATCCCTTGAGTTTATGCCTTTTTTATGCAGGACAGAGCCCTATTTGCTTTAGTAGCTACAGAATGACACTGCCCAGAATTAGACAACTTTATCTATAAAAACCCCAAGATCCTTCTCACTTAAGGAAACTCCCAACACACTGCCATTTAGTGTATAACTTGCATTTATATTATTTTTGCCAAAGTGCATAACCTTGCATTTATCAACATTGAATCTCATTTTTTGGTTCGCTGCCCAGTTTCCCAACTTAGACAAATCACCCTGCAGAGTGGCAGCATCCTGCATGGAACCTACAGTTCTGCACAATTTAGTATAATCTGCAAAAATAGAAACCGTACTTTCAATGCCCACATCCAGGTCATTAATGAAAGGGGGTGCAATAGGGCCAGGGCCCGCATCCCCTGAGGGCCCCTCAGCAGCTCATTCACCACTGATTCCGGCCAGATTATCGCGGATTCCGTCTGGAAAATTGTGTACCGAAGGGGGGGGTGGGGAGCCCGGCTGCACGTCCCGTGCCAGGGCCCACCCCCCTCTAGTTACATTACTGAGCAAGGGACCCAGTACAGAGCCCTGTGTTACCCCACTAACAACACTGGTCCAATTAGAAAATGTTCCATTTACCACCACTCTTTGTAGTCTATCTTTTAGCCAGTTCTCTATCCAGTTACAAATACTATGTTCCAGGCCAACATTCCTTAATTTAATCAGTAACCTTCTGTGTGGCACTGTATCAAATGCTTTAGCGAAGTCTAAGTAAATCAGATCCACAGCCATCACAGAATCGAGGTCCATGCTTACCTTCTCATAAAATTAAATTAAGTTAGTCTGGCAAGATCTATTGTGCATAAAACCATGCTGGCAAAAACTCATAGTATTGTTAGTTGCTATGAAGTCCAGTATCCTATCCTTTATTAATCCTTCGAAAAGCTTTCCTACCACCAACGTCAGACTAACTGGACTATAGTTTTGAGGCAGAGAATTGGATCCCTTTTTGAATAGCGGCACCACATTAGCAATTCGCCAGTCCCTCAGCACCATGCCAGACCTCAATGAATCCTGAAAAATTAAGTAGAGAGGTTTGGCAATCACAGAGCTAAGCTTGTTAATTACTCTGAGATGAATCCCATCTGGCCCTGGACCTTTGTTTATCTTAACATGTTCTAGTCTCTTTTGAATTTCAGCATGTTTGAACCATGCATCATTAGATGTATTATTAGAATTGGGACTATTAATAAGGAATCCTTTGTTACTTGAAAGTTGAAACAGAATGCAGCTATTGATCCCATGGTGAGTGTGTAGCATAATTATGTGCTGCACAGCTACCCCTAATTTATCTTTAGAGAACTGTGCCAGGCATGAGAACATGTTAATTTCAGGGTTCCTTATTCCTGTAGCAAAAGTGTAGAGCAGATCTGGCCTTACAGGTTATGAAGCCATTATGTTATAATTTTTACGTTACTAACTCAAAGCATACCAGGCAAACATGTTGAAAATCTGGGTAGAGTTGTGGAACACTATTCTGATTTTTAAATGAGAACCCTTGCTTCTTATTATAAAGGTAACCATTCCTATTTGTGGGATTTGAGGAGGTATATCATATGATATGTAGGCCTATAAGGACTTGGTAATAACTTCTCAAAGCAAAAGACAGCCACATACAGGGAAATTTTAATAGATCTCTGTAGGTTTTATTCAGAACTGAGGTTTTGAAACAGTACAACAGTATATAAGAGAAATATACAGTAGGAACTCACAGATTACTAACCATCACAGCCTGGTTCTATAGCTGTCTGCCTACATGGGTTTGCCATTTTAGTAACCCGTTAGCCACCTTTAAGCAGTTTTTGCCATAGAAAAGAACAAGAGGCCACCCCTTAGGACTAGAGGAGCAAAATGTTTGTTTGAATCAAGTTAGCTGGTTCTTCATCATGAGGAAAATGAGGTTGTGAAATATCCTGGCTGGTGATGTTGTGAATAACTGCTGTAAAAGTGTCAGACCTAACAATAGGGATCCAGCAAGGACGGAGCAGTAGATTTGGAGCAGATACCTCAAAACCCCACCCCACCTGAAATGGGAACAGGGAGTCGCGAAGTGGAGAGTAGCCAGTGAGACTAACCAGAGCAAAGTACCGAGGGTCAGGCAGAAGCGTAGTCAGCGAGGCAGAAGGTCGGAGCTAGGCAGTGTAGTTTCATAGATGGAGACAAGCCAAAAGTTCAGGGCAGGTGGAGGTAAATCAGAATCCATGAACAGGCAAAGGTCACAAAAAGAAGTCTTGGAAATAATAGAGCTAGGTCTCAGGAGAATAAGCTAATAACCAGGCAATGAGTACATTTCACTAGTGTCTTTAAATAGACAGAATTGACGCCAAGTTGCTGGTATCCCGACGCTGGCCTCGCATTGCTGGCATTATGATGCTGGTGTCACGAAATCCCTACGTCCAAAGCTGCGGGTGAGTGTTTTCACAAAAAGGGGCTTGGATGAGTTCTTCATTAGTATTGATATTGGTATATAGTTAATATGTGAGAGTATAAATAGGTCTGCAAGTGTGTATACATATGCATTGAAATTCATTTGGAGGGGTTAACTGGATGATCTTTTTTCAACCCAACTTAACTATGTAACTTCCGGGGATGGGGGAAAACTTCTTTGCAACTTCAGGGGGTGGAGAAAAAAGATACTACCACCTGTATGGGACCACTAAAAATGTTGCCAATAATGGGAAATGTTATATCCAGGAATGTGAAATCAGTGTTCACTGTATTTAATAACCTTGGACATTATACTGTAATTGTTCAAGAAATTGTCAAGAGATCATCAAGAAATCAAGGCACTCTTTAAGGCATTAATAATATTCTTAAAACTTTTTGCCTCCTCTCACCTTACCACCTGCCCGCTTGATCCTATACCTTCAAAACTTCTCCACAATACCAATCCTTGTCTAATCAAAGCCTTAACTCATCTATTTAATCTCTCACTCTCAACTGGACTATTTCCGTCTCAACTAAAACATGCTCTTGTCACCCCCATTCTGAAAAAAACCCTCTCTTGACCCCTCCAATCTTAACAACCTCAGATCTATCTCTCTGCTACCTTTCTGCTCTAAACTACTAGAGCGCCTAGTCTACAACTGATTAACCTCATTCCTCTCTGACAATAACCTTCTGGACCCCTTACAATCTGGTTTTATAACACAAAACTCCACTGAAACTGCTCTGACACGTCTAAGTAATGACCTTTTAACAGCTAAAGCCAACAAAAATTCTCACTACTAATACCGCTTGATCTCTCAGCTGCATTTGACACTGTAGATCACCCTCTCCTCCTCCAGTCCCTCCATTCACTTGGCCTTCGTGACACAGGCCTGTCCTGGTTTTCTTCTTACCTCACCAATCAGTTCTTTCACTGTCTCCTACAATGGAGCAGCATCTTCTCCCCTGCCTCTCTCTGTCGGGTTCCTCAAGGCTCTGTCCTGGGACCCTTATTATTTTCTCTATATACTTCCTCCCTCAGCAAATTAATCAGCTCTTATGGTTTCCACTACCACCTCTATGCTGACGATACTCAGATCTATCTCTCCTGTCCTGATCTCAACCCAGAACTCCTAACTCGTGTCTCCTCCTGCCTGTCTGCTATCTCTACTTGGATGTCACAACATTACCTTAAATTAAACCTCTCCAAAACGGAAATGGTTCTTTTTCCTCCAACTTACACCAGTAACATCCCAGAAGTATCCATCGTAGTTAAAGTGATACTGACACTAAAAAATGAAATTTAACATATGAATGTACAGTACTTGTTACCTATAGGTCATGTTGAACATTTTTTGCTGAGAGGTTTGTTTTTGTATATAACTGTTAGCTGAAATTTCTAAGCTTGACTCTCTGACACCCTGACACTCTTACTTTGCCAGCCTAAGAGTCCCATCTCAGTCTGTTAGTTACAGTTTGTAATGATAACAGATGCCGGATGCACAAATATGGCAGCCCCCTCATACAGGAACATGGGGGATCAGACAGGTAATGTAAAAGCATCATGAAAATACCTTATGGCAAAGTTAGAAGTAGCTTTCAAAGCCAATATTATAATAGATGTAAAAAAGAGTTTAATTTCAGGTGTTAGCATCTCTTTAACAATTCCACTATCACCCCATCTCCCCAGGCCCAGTGCCTTGGAGTTATCCTAGATTCTGCCCTGTCGTTCACTCCTTATATCCAGTCACTTGTTAAATCATGTCACTTTCACCTAAGGAACATATCCAAAATACGATTATTTATCACCCAAGATGCTGCCAAAATTCTTATTCACTCTCTTGTCATATCATGTCTAGACTTTTGTAACTCTATTTTAATTGGCCTTCCCCTCCAGAAACTGTCACCTCTCCAGTCCATAATGAACACTGCTGCTAGGCATATACACCTCAGCAACTGCTCCTACTCTGCCATCTCATTCTGCCAATCCCTGCACTGGCTTCCATTGCCCTTCAGAATTAAATTCAAATTAATGACCCTGACATTCAAAGCACTTCATAACTGTGCCCCTCCCTACATCTCTGAACTAATCTCCATTTCCTCACCCAACCACTTACTACGCTCCTCTACTGACCTGCTACTCAACTCTTCTCTCATTACCTCCTCACATGCTCGCATTCAAGACTTTGCAAGGGCTGCACCCCTGCTCTGGAATTACCAGTTTAGTTACCTATTGATAGGTAAGGCAAGTATGCAGTGCAGTTTTGGACTCCAGTCCAGTACTGACCGAAGCAAGTGCAGATATGTGGTATTTATTTAAGTATAAAGCAGTTTAAAGAGGAAATGTATATCATGGAAAAAGGTTCTTTAGTTTAGTAAGCTATTTTTATAATGTAGACTCTTTTCAAGTAAGAAGCAGGTTAGTAATTTTTAAAATAGTTTCAACAAATTATCTGCTGAAATTAGTTTTATTTTGCAGTACTAACAATTACTATTGGCCTTGTTTTAAAAGAAAAATATATTTTTTACAATGAAGTGACCTGTTTTTGAACAATACTTGTGTCAGCTACAATACAGATGTCTATTCTAATTCATTTGGTACATCTTGCATTCAGTATCTTTTGATTTCAAAGAGACAGAAATATTCACAAACAAACACAGACAAAGAAAAACAATTCTACTCAGTCATTTCTCTTTTTGTGCATTTTTCTTTGACACAATTATGTCTGAAATGATCCATCCAACTGCTTCAATCTGGATCAGATAACACAAAGCCTGCACTGATTAAACAAAATCTATGCAAGACTAATTTGTGTTGTGTATGTGGAAGACATTACTTTTCACTTTGTAAGCAGCCAAGGTAAGCAACAGAAAAAAATGACAATTAGTGAGAAAACAAATCAAAATTTCATAGAAAAAAATTAACACAAATAAAAGAAAGAAACATAAACTTTTATTTCATTTATGAAAAATATGGTCATTTGTATGCTGTAAAATTCTAAACACAACACAGGCCAGAAATTAAGACCATCATGTGGCATTATTCAACTAGAACTCTTTTGACTTATTGAAATGTTGTGTGCCCAAGATTATTTGGAAACATTAAAAAAATCAATAAAATCTGTAATTTCTTAGCAATATACGTTAACCTCAACATCTTGGAAGTACAAATTATTAAGGTTTATCTATCAAATGTATTATTTATACTCATTTATAAATTTTTTGAAAATTGAACATTGTAATAAGAAAAAATAACATCCACGACCTTCCCCTTTCTCTGAGGAGAAATATACAGTTTGTAACCAGTGTGTGACTCTTGCACAAAATTCAAATCTACCCTGCCAAATAAACAAATTGGTTATTAGTTAGTATGTCAAATTTACCATAAATGCCTAGTTCAGTCATCATTTCTCTACTATTCTAAATTACTGCGAAGTGCATGAAGTTGTGGTAGTGATTATCTTTTTTCTACATTGCATTCATTAGTTATAGTATATGAATTAATATTTTTTTACATGAAAGCAATTGGAATATGTCACTGTACATACAATATTATTAAAATATAAAGATTATAAATGCTGTAAACAGTTAAATAACAAAGACAATAACAGTAAAAACAAAGAAAATAACAGTAATACATAATACATAAAACATTGAAGTTTAAATGAAAGCTTATTTTAGCATTAAAAGATTCAGAAATTGAAAGGTGAAAGAAGAAGATAACAGACACCGGACAAAAAATGAGACAGTAAAATGAGAAGGACAAAGCAAAATATACATAATGAGAAAACAGAGACAAGAATCAAGGGCCACAATAGGTAGACACAAATATGGTGTATGAAAGGTAGGGTAGATACAGATGATAAAAAGAGATAAATAGGAATAGAGTGAGAGAAATAAGCATTTAAGAGAGAAAGAGGAGAAAAGTAGACATTAAGGGGCCAATTAACTAAAATTCTGATTTTCTTTTTTTCATGGATCATATTTTTTTCTCTAAAACTGTTAGATTTTTTAAATGTAAAAACCATGAAAAACTCTAATACAAAACCTTGCAAAGTAAAAATCTCTTGTTGATATTAAATACACCCTTTAAAAACTGACCTTTTAATTTAATGAAATTTTAGGTACTGGATTCCACATAAGGAGCAAAACCTTAAGGTTCTTAAACATTTGAATATTGCAAAAATGCCAGTAACACTGACTTATAATAACTTTGTTGATAACAATCACAGGGTAGCTTTTTTATTTCAAAGAAAAATTATTTTTTTATGTAAATAAGATAGTATGAGAATGAACAAAGCTGTATTTTGAGACTTTCTGGATAGTAGTTATATATTCCTCACTCTGCCTCAAATACAGTACATAAATGAGCTGCTACTTATCAACTAGTTTAAAAAATAGATGTGGACAGCTGCACAACACACATATCTTTGTTGAATATCTTAAATAACAACATATATGACATTACTTCAATATGGTATAACAGGCTGCTAATATTACTTTGCAGACTACAATATATTTATATATCCAAAGACCACATTAACTGGTATAACAGTGTAGTTTCACTAGTAAATCTTCCACTGATATGAAGGTAATCCTTGGTGGTCTAATTTAATAGTTATGTCCCTGGTCTGTTCAAATCGTTGCAAGTTATCACAGACTCCTTGTCCATTATGGAATCATTTTTCATAATATAGTGCACTTCCCATGTCAAACAAAATAGAAGTATTGCTCAGGGAAAAGTAGTGTTGAGTGCATTCTAGTTTATTTTTTCTTAGAAAAAATAAACTGTTGCCTTAACTAATAACTCTAGGGGAATGTAGGCTGAAGCTACTATTAGAAGTTTTCTGCCAAAATAAACGAATATGCTGATATTCTCAATGCACTCTTCATGCCCTTAGTTAACACACAATTTCTATAGTAACATAAAAAATATTTTCTATTTTAACTGGGGGGGAAATTACTAGTAGGGATTTTATAAGAGACTGCCAACCAGCAGCTTGATACTCAATTCTTTATGTGATTTATATTTGATTTAGTGAAGTCTTCAGGCCAGTTTCCAGTTTTGTTAGCTCAGATAAGGATATATTTATGTTTGTAACTTAGTATAATAGGATGACTCACTCTTGGGAAACTAATAGTAAATTAAACATCTTTATGGACATTCTGCTATAAAAATGGGATTTCTGGGTAAAACAGTAACCATAAAATCACAAGGTCCAATAAATTCTGTTATGAGATTCATTATGTGAAACATGAATATTATACAATGTGTGGCATTTATACAGGGCAAATAAATCTGACAGAAACCATGGGTTGGTTAGCTTAGAGCCTGTGCATGACTATATGAGTTGATCACTCTGAAGATCTTTCTTGTACATCACGCTTACCCCTATATGCAGTGGGGTAACTACTGACCAGCAGACCCTGGTAGAGTATAGTCACTGGGCCCCACTTTCTGGCCCTCCCCCCATGAATCAGGCTCCGGAGTGCTGCTAGCATGCGCAATGTAAAATCTCCCTCTGTCTAACTGCCCACAATAACTGTTGTTACGGCTTCAATGGGCCTCAAAGAGTTTGCGGACCCGGGTGCAATTGCACCTTTGCACCCCTGGTAGTTATGCCACTGCCTATATGTAATATAAAGTACTAAGTTTGCCAAGTACTGTAGCAGTAACTCAGTAACATTAAGGGGCAGATTTATCAAGGGTCAAAGTGAAAATTCAAATAAAAAAAAATTCAAATTTCAAGGTATTTTTTTTTACTTCAACTAGGGAATAGTTCAAATTTTATTTGAATTTGCAAAAACATAGAAATTTATCATGTACTGTCACTTTAAAAATTCAAATTCGACCATTTGCCATCTAAAACCTGATAACTTTTAATCGAATGTGCTATTACTTCAATTTGCTCATTTGAATTAGAATGAAAACAGACCTATTCGATCAAAAACTGCCTATTCGACCAAGAAAAACTGCAGTTTTAATTTTGGTTGGTCTTTTTGAATTCAAATTTTGAAGTTTTTCAAATTCAAAAATCATAGTTACATTGTTAAATTGGGTTGAAAAAAGACCGAGTCCATCAAGTTCAACCCCTCCAAATTAAAACCCAGCATACACACACACCCCTACACTCTTTCACACAAACCATATATGCCCATAAACTGTAGAGTTTAGTATCAAAATAGCCTTTGATATTATGTTTGTCCAAAAAATCATCCAAGCCCCTTTTGAAAGCATCAACAGAATCGGCGATCACAACATCACCCGGCAGTGCATTCCACAACCTCACTGTCCTCACTTTGAAGAACCACCTACGCTGCTTCAAATGAAAGTCCTTTCTTCTAGTCTGAAGGGGTGGCCTCTGGTGCAGTGATCCTCTTTATGGGTAAAAAGGTCCCCTGATATTTGTCTATAATGTCCTCTAATGTATTTGTAAAGTGTAATTATGTCCCCTCACAAGCGCCTTTTTTGCAGAGAAAACAACCCCAACCTGGACAGTCTACCCTCATACTTTAAGTCTTCCATTCCTCTAACCAGTTTAGTTCAACCCTTGATAAATCTGCCCCTAGGTGTGTACCCCTAGGCAGGTTAAATAGTTATGTTCAAAAGTGGCCTGTATGGCTTCCAGGGTTGAAGGAGGAATATGTAGAAGGCATGCCTCTGTCTTAGTTACATTAATTTTGTACCAAGAAAGAGTGCTACATGTATCCAGAAGCTTATGCAAGGTGGGAAGAGATACTTGGGGATTGGTGAGTGTTAAAAGTATATCGTCTTCTATTCTTTTAATATCTGCGTGGTTACGAGAAAGGGGGCAGACCTGAGTAGTGCCATTTGAGATCCTGTTTGGGCTATTGGCGTGCTCGGGCAGTTTTGGATAAGTAGTGGGGTGTAGTAGAGGGTGCATAAGGTTTGTAATCAAATCAAATGTGCTAACAATTTGAATCGATCAATCTGAATTCGATCGAAAACGGACCTATTCGATCAAAAAAATTTTTAATTAATTTTGGTTGGTCTTTTTGAATTTGAAGTTTTTGCACTTCGAAAGTCAAGCCTTGAAAAATCCGCCCCTAAATAAGATGTTTGCATTTAAACAGTTGACTAGTAAGTTCTACTTGTTGATTGTTTATTATGGGTTATAGTCCCTGGGAAAACTGGCCACATTTACTAAGGGTCGAAGTGAAAATTTGAATTAAAAAAATTTAAATTTTGAAGTAATTTTTTGGCTACTTCAATTATCGAATAGCCCAAAATTATATAAAATCGAATTTTTGAATTTCGAAGTACTGTCTCTTTAAAAAAATTTGAAGTAGACACTTCGCCACCTTAAAGCTGACGAATAGCTATTTTGGCCTATGGGGACCTCCTGGAACCTTTAAGGAGTGTTTTTGAAATTTTTTGAAAATCAAAGGATTTTTTCCAAAATCGTTCAAATTGAACGGTACATTCGAACAATTAAAATGATTTTTTATTTTATCTAAAATTGACCTATTTGATCCATTTTCGATTGAAAAATGCCCTTAAAAATTTTGATGGTCGAATTTTGAATTTTTTTTTATTCGAAATTCGACCCTTAGTAAATCTGCCCCTAAGTGTCTTTTATTACATAACCCTGTTGTGTTTTTCTGCACCTAAAAATGCAGAGTCAACCTGAAATCAAAATTTACCACCTCCAATCTCGCTAATCACAAACATAAGTGATAAGTATAAGTGTCAGAGCTGATTATTTCTTGTGACTTCACCTTAACCTAAAGTGGGCTGGCAGGAAAACACTTCAGCTATTTTGCTGTTTTTAGCCAAAATGTTGTAGGAAAAGCACTTAGGTACCATAAGCCATATAAATTCTGCTAGAACAAGACACGCAATAAGCAGTTTTTTGTGTCCCAGATTTCACAAACATTCTTGAGGGATTACTCTAAACTCCAAATCTCCAACAGAAAAATTATAATTTTTGAAAATTTGTAAATGCCGTTTGAGAATTTGTAAATGCAATTTTTTTATGAACTTTCAGTCTTACTTTATTTATTTGGTAGTTGTAATTTCTCATTTCTAAAGGTTAGAAATGCTGTATATCAACTCCTTACCTAGGAACATTAAACAAGATGAGTATTTACAGACAAAACTATGGCAAAGTAGACCTCTTTTTAGAATTTAAACCTCTTAATCTCACTAATAATAACACAATTCACAGAGGACATCTGGCATTTTTGGGAATAACAGGACAACAATTTGGAAAGCATCTATGCAAAATCAGGGAAAATCATCAAATGAAACAAATTATAAAATGCAAGAAAACTTAAAATCAGGGGATGTAAAATTGAGGCTTCACTGTAATAATTATGTTTTTTGTGCAGCAACATAGACAACATAAAAAGATGTTTCTTTTACTGACACCCACCTTTTTTGAGTAGCATATGCCTCTAGCATTCATGCAGTTAACTAAATTAGTCTGTTTCTTAACATAAAGGATCTATTTTACTAAAAGAACAAGGTTCAAACTTTTAAGGATATTTATATGTGTTTTTGGATTGCCAAAGGCTAGAATAAGTGAATGTGGAATGCAAATAGACAGGAAGACCTGTTAGACACTGTATTTTATTAGCCTAGATAATGTGCAAATTAAATAAGTTCTTGATACTAAATATTGAAATGATCATAAATGCAATACAATGCAACTTAAGCTATTATGTTACTAAGATACGTAAACATCACCTGCCTGAAATGCAAATAATCATTAGGACTTAAACTATATCCTGTTCAACAGTGAATGTAAACCAGTACATACTGAGAGTACCTTTTCTGTTTAGATTGAATATTTAAGTCAGTTGTTGCTTCATAATTTTAAATCAGTTTTCCTCTGGGCATCCATCTCATCACAGATTTATCATCAGCAACAAAACTGACAGTTTGATGCTTGCATCCAAAAAACATACAGCAGGTAAGGCTTTTTAATCCATTGACTTTCAAAATAGCAATGCCTCTTGCATGCAATCATGATAAGGAAACTTTTCCAATGAAAATTTGCTAGCTGGACATCTGATAGCAAATGTTTTTTTTTCTCTCAGTTTTCCATCAGTTTACATCAGCTTACCATTATCTTAAGGAAAAAAAAAAGAGAGAAAAAGAGAGAAAAAGGCAAACAAATGTAAAAGTTTATATATACGTATATTTATATATTTATATATATATATAAATATATATATTGTTATATTTACTATATATACATATATATATATATATATATATATATATATAGTTTATTATTTTTTGGAGACCTGTGTAAATAAGGCATTTCTCTAAAAGTAAAATCACTTCTGGAATAAACAATAACTGTACTTTTTGTTGAAATAAAAGATTCCACTCAAGCCAATTTTAATCTAGATACATCTCACTTGATCATATCTGTATATATATATATATATATGTTCTGTTGAACACCACATCATTTTACCATAATGGCACATACTATACACAGTCTAATGTTATAGTTTCATATTTAGCAATCTGCTGCTACCATGTATGTACTATGTAGAATGTTATAATTAATTTTGGTTGGTTGGTTGCCTCTGCCAACACATTAATTTGCATCACAAATGAAACAGTAACAGCAACAATCTAACCTCATGTGCTCAAAATTATCATGTGAAGAATATTTGACTTCTGATTTACAATTCGGCTGGAGCCTCTTCATCCTGTTTCTGCATGGAAACTTTCATAAGTGGCTTGGCAAAGATCATAAAATATCTGTGGTATTTGGCACATATTATACAAAATCCAAACCTGCTGTTTCCATTTCATATTTCAGCAGTGGGCTCACACAAGTGATTTGTACCAATTCGCCAAAAAACAGGGAGAGAAGTCATTATAAACAGGTTGTAAAATGAAGACATGTGGCCCAGCCACAGAAATGCCTTAGTTCAGAGACTTTTGGAAGTCTGCCTTGTGACATATTTCCATAGCTTTACTATAAAAAAATCACACTGTTTATATTATATAGGTTTACAAATATAAATTCAGTAGCTTCCAAATCGTTTATTTTTATCCCACAATGTTGACACTTATGCACAGAACATAATGTGCTATTACTTTTGGTTGAAGATCAAGATCAAACAGTTGCCAAATGAGGTCAGTGAAAAGTTACTTGCACATTGTTTTTACCATGATTTGTGAATTTCATGCCTACTGTGAACTGGAAACTCCCATGTCTCACTCATCCTTTTCCTTGTTCTATTTCAGTACATTTTTACTCAACATTTTCAATAATTTTTAACAGCAGAATAAAAAAGCTTTCCCATTACACAATTGCAAATATTGATACACTGGAGGATAATAAGGTCACAGTATAGTACTTGCCTATGAGCAAAGACAAATGATATGGATAATGAAAGTAGAAATAGAAGTAGAATAAGAGTAGAAGTAGAAATGGGGATGCACGCCTATATCATTTACAGGCACACAGTAAAACTGCATACAAGGTTATAGATAGAGGGGAGCAGACACTTCTGATACTGATGCAAAACAGAGATAACGTTTTTACCACTATTCAAGCAAGTCACAATGAAAAAACACAGTCTTCGTATTTGAATTTTCATATTCAAATTTGTTACACTCATCAATTGAAAAGAATCCAAAACTATATAAGTTAATGAGATGTGTATTTTAAATATCTACTTACACTCTATTATTAATATTATTATTATTTTTAAATAGGTACATTTGTAAAAAAAACATTGAATGGCATGTTTATGTTGTTTTTCACATAACTTAATGCAACCAAGTTTTACTGAATTCAAACTATTAATAAATGGCAAAAGAGTGCTTTACCATGGCAGACTCCACCGTTTATTAACACATGCATAATAATATGCTTGTCTCTCAATGTGTACCCAGGCCTCTTTCCAGAAGTCTCTTCCACTAAACTGAAATACACTGAAAACAATTGGAGATAGGAGAGTGCAGGGAAACTGAAACAGGAAAGTTTAACAGAAATATTGGCATAGGGGGTCTCTTGCAACTCTGGGGCCACATCACCCACAACTGCAGCAACCATGCTTTTATTACCCCCACCAGCATGCAGATTAATGAAGGGGACAGAAATAGATAACTACAGATGAATGAATAATGTACCGCCTACTTCAATTTATACAGATTTTAGAAGTCACCTCAAAGCTACAGTATGTGACCTACATAAAAGCACTGTGGTCTTTTTTTTTATACACGGGCATGTAAGTCCTTTGTAACTTTTAATGTACAATAAATTACCGGGGGTAGTTATATAGAGGATTATTTACTGAAATCCAAATGTATCTAATGTTTTAAATAAAAAAATGACCAAACTCTAATAACTGATTTGACTTTATTTAATCAAGTTTTTTGCCTGAAAAGCTGGAAAAGGTCAGATTTTTGGGCTTATTACAGCAAACACCACAGAAACTTCGGCAGGTCTGACATGGCAGATTTTCGGATTCTGGCTTTTTGTCTGAATCAGGTTTTAATAAATCTATAAAAATTCAAGTAAAAAAAAACCTTAACACTTCAAGTTTTGCCTATAAAAACCCCACCTGAGTTTAATAAATAACCCCCATAATGTTTCAGAATCTGTAAGATTTTTGTCACTTTTTGTCATCAAGAATTAATATGATTTTTCTTATTTTGTTTAAATGATTTTTTTGTACGGTGATGGAAACCTATTGGTAATATGATTTTTCTTATTTTGTTTAAATGATTTTTTTGTACGGTGATGGAAACCTATTGGCTATTATAAAGACATTCTAACTTAAACAAAGTGTTGAGAGAATCCTGTTTAATGAATATGTCAGTGTGCAGTGGGAATTCAGAAAAGACATAGAAGTTTTGTAGAAACGATACAAGTGTTATTTCCCGTGTGTTACAGAAGAATTTGCCTTGCAGCCTTGTTTGACAGATCTGTTCTTATGCTTATGGGTTCCCTTCATCACTGAAACAGGAGCATCTTGCCTAGACAATAGCAAATAATGAAAGGGCAGTGTAACTAATATAATGAGTACATAAAAGAGTGGTCTTCACTCCAGATTTTAGACATGCCATAGAAAGCCATGTCTTCAGAGTGCAAACGCAGAGGTCAAGATAAAATCAGTAGATGATTGAAACATCTCCAAAAAAAAATGTATATGTCTATACATACATATATGCCAGAAAAACTGGCCATGTTTCTAAAGAAATAAAATAGCCCTATTTAGTAAATGAATGCCCATGTCAATCAAAATCATTTCTCCCTAAACATTTGTCAAACATAAAAAGGGAATACAAACAAAACAATACCGCTATGTATACACAAAAAGTACATTATGGGGCAGATTTACTAAATTCACATGAAATTCAATCAAATTTTCAAAAAGATTTGAATTCGAATTTTCAAATATTTTTTTGTGGCCACTTTGACCATCGAATTTTGAAAATTTGATTCAATCGAATTATTCTAATAAAATTCTATTTGAATATTAGACAGTCTAATTACTTGCCCTTTAAATTTTAATTAGACTGCCTAGTTCGCCAGATTAAACCTACCGAATTCGAAGTTTTTTAGATTGAATAAAAAGAATTTGATCAAATGGTTAAAATCGTTAGAATCGTTCGATTCGAATGATTTAATCGTTCGATTCAAATGATTTAATCGTTTGATCAAATCTTTTTTATCTCTATCCTTCGATCGATCGACTTGCGCTAAAACCCCTCAAATTCGATATTCGAATTTGAAGGGTTAATTCCCCCTCGAATTCGACCAATAGTAAATCTGCCCCTTACTGTCCTCAACAAAAATCCTTGTATAATGTGATGTTGTATAAGGGAACATGTAAAATTTTTCATTTGTGTAAGCATGATCAACAATAGCGATGGGCGAATTTATTTTGCAGGCACGAATTTGCATCAAATTCCCATGATTCTCCTCCGGCAAATAAATTCGCGAAACGCCAGCGAAAATTCGTCTGCTGAAAATTCGCTGGTGTAAAAAAAACGAGACGTGACTTGTTTCGCGAATTTTTCGCCGATTTGTGAATTTTTCGGCGAAGCAAAACGGGATAGATTCGCTCATCACTTATCAACACTTCTCATGCAATCAAGTGAATACAATGCATAGTATAAAACTATCTTCTGGCATCAGAGCTGGTCACATCACTAGTGCATTGAATGCTATTGTGCTCACTGCACTAGCAGAGCGCATTTTTTTTTTTTTTAAATGGAAATTCGGCTCTTAAATTTTCTCAAAGGTAGCTTTTTGCAGCCCCTGGTAACTGGCTGCTCTGTGCCGCCTGAAGCAAGATTCTCACCTTGCCTCATGGCAGGAGCGGCCCTGCCATAAAGTAGAATGTCATTTATCCTAAAGTGTAGGTATTGTTTTGGAAAGAACAGTAGATTATAAATACAGTAAGTTCAAAGTGTTTAGCAAATTTATCATTTATCAGTGCAGATAAATGGATGCATTAGTCAGAATTTGTTCTACTGCTTTGGGTCCCATGGGAACAGTTATGTTAACCCATATTTATAAAGCATCAACATATTCTACCGAGCTGTACAATAAACGGGTGTAGAAATATAACATACAGATTACATACAAAAAACATCTGATAACCCCTACAAGAGGAACCTGCCCAATTTAAAAGATCCCCCAATATTACAAATCATTGCTTTAAAAATAACACAACACTAGGGGGCAGATTTATCAATGGTCGAATTTTGAAGTTATAAAACTTCGAAATTCGACCGAGGAATTTTTTTTAAAAGTGTGTTTTCAATCGAAAACTGACCTTTTTCGATTGAATAGGTCTGTTTTTGATTGAATTAAAATTGTTCGATCGTTCAATTGAATGGTTTGATTTGAACAATTCGAATGCTTTTCTCCCCCAAAAAATTAGAATTTCAAAAATTTTCAAAAACAATCTTTAGAGGTTATAGGAGGTCCCCCATAGGCTAAAACAGCAATTTGGCAGGTTTAAGGCGGTGAAGAGTTGAATTCAGTTTTTTTAAAGAGACAGTACTATAGTCAAAGTACCCAAAAATTACTTCAAAATTCGAATTTCTTTCATTTGAATTTTCACTTCGACCCTTGATTAATCTTCCCCTAGTTACAAATTCAGAAAAACTCTTCCCATGCTATTACCAGTTAATAAATAAATATTGACTACTTTCCCTTTTATGATAGATACTTTTTATTTTATTTTATTTTGGGGCATTAATCTAATTTACCCTGGGTTATTTTCAGCTATTTTTTCCTGACCCCATGTTTAAGGGGTTGATTTACTAACAAATGAATTTCTATTTTCCCATGAATCTCTATACATTTGTAGTTTTCCTACAAAATTTGAGATCCATTAAGTGCAAAAAACACAAAAAAATGTGCCAGGTAATGGTTGTCAAGGTCCTATAGAAGTCAATGGGAGCTGTTCCTATCCAATTTTGAATCAATTTCAGATTGTGTTCGCTAGGAATTGTCCAGCTCTCCTCTCGTTGCTGCTATAAACTAATCTCTACAGACCTCCTTCTGCTAAATCTCCTGTCACATTTGTCTCTGACTTTGAATCTTGAATCTCTCTTTTTTCCTATGCTCTGACAGCCTGGCAATTATTTTGGGCAACTTCAGTTGTCACATTGATAACCCCTCCCAGACCTGGCCATCATGTTTTCTCCATTTAACCGCCTCTTTTGATCTCCAGCAGTGGGCAAATACACCTACTCATAAGGATGGTCACTTCCTAGATCTGGTCTTTACAAACAACCTAAGGCCTGGGACAGACAGGGAGATTCGGGGAGATTCTGTCGCCTGGCGATTAATAGCAGGCGACAATCTCCTCGAACTGCCTTCTCCCTGTCTGCCGCCTGTTAAAATGAAAAAGCGCCAGCGCTAATCCACACACAGCGTGGCGATTTCCGGAATCGCCTGAAGTTTCCTCACGAAGTAAGTAAGACAGGGAGAAGACAGTTCGAGGAGATTGTCGCCTGCGATTAATCGCCAGGCGACAGAATCTCCCCGAATCTCCCTGTCTGTCCCAGCCCTAAAACTGCATTTAACATTGATCCTTTTCCTCTCTCTGATCACAATCTTATCTCCTTTTCTATCCCACAACACTTGTTTTGAATATTCAACTTGCTACTTCATCCCTCTACAAATGATACACTAACAGCTGAGCATACCCCCCAGGACTTTGCTGACTTCTGTGAAAGGAAACTTGCTCACTTGATCCTATAACATCTCTACTAAAACAGTGTGCTCATGGCCTTACTCCAGTACTTTACTTTAATTCTTATTCTCCTGGACTTATCTGCTGCTTTTGATACTGTTAACCATTCTGTTCTAATGCAAGTTCTCCATTCAGTTTTGTATCCGTGATCAAGCCTTTATAACTTATATTTTTGGCTAACTGTATTAGAAACATTTTTATGTTGCACAGATAGTGATGGGTGAATTTACTTGCCAGGCATGAATCGCACCTGGCAAATAAATTCGCGAAACGCCAGCGAATGCGACGCTCGTCAAAAATGTGATGCAACTCGTTTCGAGAATTTCGAGAAAGCAAAAGTACTTCGATCATCGAATGGTCGAATTATCGAATATCTGATCATTGGATCTATTCGATACGCTCAAATTTTGCGTAATAGATGATCGAAGTGGCCAATTTGCATATTCGAATATCCGAAAAAAATCGCACACACATGCATTTTATGAATTTGCCCCTAAGTGTTTGTGGAGCTAGCTGTTTTAGTCAGTGCACGTGGAAGTTGTGAATTTCATTTTATTGCTGTTCTGCTTGCCTCCTCAACTGTGAGACCCAAGAGGCCCTGTTACGGCTATATTTCTTTGTCTGTTTGTGTGCATCCCTTGTGTGTGGGTTTAGCTTAGTGTTTTATTTATCCTTTCCTTCCCCCAAATATCTAAAAAAAAACTTTTTTTTTTTAGTTAGGTGCATCACATAGAAGAGGGAGGAAGGGTGTGATGGGAGGTTACAGTGGGTGAGGGAGGAAGGGTGGGATGGGGGTGAGGGTGGAAGAGGTAGTGCTAGCCATAGACATGCTGCATCTGCTACCCCACAAGAGCCCTGCCCATGTGCTATGCCCAGTCTGGGCAATGTAGAACAGCAGCTGCAGCAGCGGCATATGGCATTGTGTCACAGTGGGGTAATTGCACCCACAGGACTGTGTTACATATTTTTTTGCCTCCACTTTGCCACAAATCCAGCTGCAGCAGGCAGAGGCAGTGGTAAACTGAATCACCCAGGCACAAATGCACAAATGCAACAGGAGGTGGCTTTACCTGCCAGCTCAGTGCTGGGGGACACCCCATCCCCCTTATTATTTGATCCTGAGGTTGACTTGAGCCCAGACACCCAGGATCTATTTGCGGAGCAGACAGGTATGGAGGGTACATCCCTGTCAGATGAGGAGGAGGAGTGCATGGAACAGCCCACCACATAAGCAGTAGGGGATAATAGGCAGGGTGTTGAGGCAGATGCCAGCATGCTGGATGTGAGTGTAGATGCTACAGATATCATGCAGGGTCTGGTCTAGGGTAGGATTATGAGCAGCAGTTTAGGGGGGCTCACAGTTGAAGGCAGCCACTGTACAACTCTGCCTCTTCTACAGCACCCTCTACCTCCTCACTACCATCTTCTCTGTGGCCCCTGTCCTCACCCACTTCCTCTTTTGGAAGGCACTTCTCTCTCCAGCCACCCCCATGTGCAGAGGCTCAGTGCCTTCCATTTAAGATGGCTGACGCATCCCCCTTCCAAGAGCTGATGGCTTGTGCTAGCCCTAACTGGTGGTTCCTAGTCTCCATTATATTACCAGGAAGTCCATCATAGGCAGGTGGTGGAGAATGTGTCCCTATCGCTGGATCATACTGTCAGGGGCAGGGTGCACTGTACCATGGACACATAGACCAGCAGCCATGTGCAGGGGCGGTACATATCCTATACCATTCACTGGGTGTGCTGTGGTGCGAGCAGGGACACTCAGGCTAGAGATGCCTCTGCGTGGGGTAAAGTGCAAACCCCACATGGTCGCTTCCTCCTCTACTTCATCTGCTATCCATGAGTCACCCCTGAAGCATCCATGCAGCTACTTTTCATTGCAGCACAAAAGCTGTCAGGCTGTGCTGCAACTCCTTATGCATTTCTGGCTGTTGAGGGTCGACCAGTGGCCAGTACTGGCTTGCCTCCCTGCCAGTAGCCTGTGGGAGATTGTCTTTGGTGCCACAGGTGGGGTGGTCACTGTGAAGTAGACACAGCTATCTACTAGCAGAGTGGATATGCTTACATTTATCAAGATACAGTATATGTGGCATGGATAAGTGGGGAAAATCAAGTGCCCATTGGAGACATCAGAGATTAGCCTCCTATTCTCTTCATTGCTGCCTTATACTCCTCTAAACTCTCTTCTCATAGACTCTGCCTCACTAACTTTGCCTATGCCCTGTCAAGGCTTCTAATAATGCTGCTGCAACTACTGCCGAATTGTTTGCAATTTTTTTCTGGTGGGGGTATGTCATTCTGTCTGTCATTCCGTCTGTAAGACGCAATTTTCATCTTGGTGAGGTCTAGTTATCACTTAAGTTGGGTCCTACTCTCTACTCCCTTAGCCAAGTCCTGCTGAGTGCTTACCCTAAGGGTCAGATTTACTAATGGTTGAATTTTGAAGTTAAAACACTTTGAAATTCAACCATCAAATTTTTTTAAAGGCATTTTTGATCGAAAATGGACCTAACAGGTCCGTTTTCGATCTAATTGAAATTGTTCAAATCATTTGAATGCATTGTTCGATTCAAACGAATCAAACGATTTTCTAAAAAATCCTTTGAATTCTTAGGACAGGCTCTAAGATGGCAATTCGCCAGCTTTAAGGTAGAGAAGTGTTGAATTCAAAGTATTTTAAAAAGACAATACTTCAAAATTTTAATTTTTGATTTTTTTTTCATTTAAATCGAATTTTGGACTAGTCGATAGTCGAAGTAGCCCAAAATTACTTCGAAATTTGAATTTTCAAAATTCGAATTTTATTGGAAAATTCACTTCGACCCTTAGTAAATGTGCCCCTCAGTGTGCTCTCTAGAGACGTCTGCAATTAAACAAATGAGTGCCACCAAACTCAATCTTACATAATGTTGTATGTAGCCTGCTGTGACACTATTAGCCAGGTCCTGCAGCTGAATACTTACTCTAAGTGCACTCTCTAGAGACATCTGCAATTACACAAATTAAAGAACAGTTCAGTGTAAAAAATAAAACCTGGATAAATAGATAGGCTTCACATAAAAAAAAATGTTTCTAATATAGTTAGTTAACCGAAAATGTAATGTATAAAGGCTGGAGTGACAGGATATCTAATATAACAGAACACAACTTCCTGCTTTTCAGTTCTCTAAATCTAAATTAGTCGGCAACTTGAAGGGGGCCACATGGTACATAACTATTTGATGAGTTTGCAATTGATCCTTAGCATTCAGCTCAGATTCAAAAGCAACAGTTATGACCCATGTAGACCCCCTGACGTCACTGATTGGTTACTGCCTGGTAACCAATCAGTGGAAACCAAGAGAGTTGCAAACAGGAAGTAGTGTCCTGGCTGTTATGACATCCAGTCACACCAATCTTTATATATTAGAGTTTTGGCTAACTATATTGAATTTTTTTTATTTTGAACAGCATTTCTATTTACCCAGTTTTTATTTTTAAACAGTCAATTCCTTTAAGTCTCTGAAATGAGTGCTGCCAAACTTATTCTTACATGCTGTTGTATGTGGCCTGCTGTAGTCCTGCTGATTGCTTACTCTAAGTGCACTCTCTGGAAAAGCCTGCAATTACACAAATGGAGTATCTGAAATGAGTGCTGCTAAAATCACCCTTAAGTACTGTGTGTACGTACTGTCTGTGGCCTGCTGCAACATTATTAGCCAAGTATGCACAGCCATGTCCTACTGATTGTTTACTCTAAGGGGCAGATTTATCAAGGGTCGAAGTAAAAATTCAAATTAAAAAAGTTTTATTTTTGAGCTATTTTTGCATACTTCGACTAAGGGGAATAGTCCAAATTCGATTAAAATTTTCCAAAAAACAAGAAAATTAGAATTTCTAAATTTATCATGTACTGTCTCTTTAAAAGTCCGACCACCTAAAACCTGCCGAATTGCTGTTTCAGCCTATGAGGGACCTCTATTTGGAGTAAATTTTTCGGAAAAAAAACTTCAATCGAATGTGCTATTACCTCGACTCGTTTGTTTAGAATTCGAAAAATAACTGACCTATTCGATCAAAAAAAGGGACCAAATCGACCAAAAAAACAATTTTTTCCAAATTCGACCCTTGATAAATCTGCACCAATAGCACCATTTAGTTTTTGTTTACAAAAATGTTCTATCTTCTGTTTTTTTTAATTTAATCACCACTCAGATGATACTGGAAGTTTTTTGGATTCTAGGACACAACTATAACTATAACTACATGTTAATAGTAATAGTCTCAGTCATGTAATGTAAGTTTTTGGTTAAACAGCAACATAATTTATTAGCAGGTATCATCAGTCAACCAGAGATAATGTAAAAATTCACAGGCATGTTTTTAAGAAATTGGCAACATGGGACATTTTCTTTAAAAAAAGTAGGTGTAGCCTAGTGATAGAAGCTCCTCTATAAAATGTAGGGCATTCATAGCAGTATACTGAGCAAAAAATGCATGTGATTTTTCCTTCCCAAAGCAGAAATAAGGTGCGATGAAAAAAAAACATACATATACTCTAATGTAGTTTACTACAAAAAAATGTTTTTGCCTAGTGGATAGGAGTCCTCTAACAATGTACAGCATGTGTGTAACAATATACTGAGCGAAACATGCATGTGAATTGGTCTTTCCATTGACTCAATTCAGCAAATGTTGACACATAATGAAACATGGCAGATTCGCACAACAATAATTTTCATTGGTAGCCCCAAAACTGAAAAAAACACCCATATACTCTAATTTTGTTTCCCTCAAATGTATAGTGCAACAAAAAAATATGTAGCATGTCAAATGAAGCTTCACAACAAAAAATCTTTTGCTGTACTTTTGCAAATTTTCAGTTAAGGGAAATGTAAAAGATTAGCTCATCACCAGTCTAAATCACTGGTCCCAATTTTAAAGGGTTTGTTCACCATTAAATTAGTTTGATGTAGAGAATTATATTCTGAGAAAATCTGCAACTGGTTTTAAGTTTTAACATTTGTGGTTTTTGAGTAATTTAGCTTTTTATTCAGCAGCTCTTCAGTTTGCAATTTCAGCAATCTGGTTGCTAGGGTCCCAATTACCCTAGCAACCATGCACTGTTCTGAATAAGAGAGTAGGATATGAATAGGAGAGGCCTGAATAGAAACATGAAAAATAAAAAAAGCAATTACAATTAACGTAGCCTTACAGATTATTTGTTTTTAGATGGGGTCAGTGACCCCCCCCCCCCCATTTGAAAGCAGAACCAGCAGAACAAGGCAAATAATTTAAAGACTTTAAATAATAAATAATGAAGATCAATTGAAATGTTGCTTAGAATTGGTCATTCTATATCTTACTAAAAGTTCACTTAAAGGTGAACCACCTCTTTAACGTCACTTAAAAAATATTTATCATTACTAATATGTAATTTCTATTTAGCGCATAGTGTGATGTTCAAAAATGATTCCAGTAAGAGTTAAGGTTTTTTTTATTTCATTATTATTTTTTCTCTTTTGGCATCTATAGCAAAATATAATGAGAAACTTAACTAGAGACATTGTGTCTGCTAGTTTGTAATTCTTAATTTGTACTTCTATAGATTCCAGTTTCAATTAGCCACACATCTGTTTAATGTCCTGCCAGTCACTCCAATCCAGCTGCAGTGCTGTCATTTACTAAAATAATATCTATCATATAATTTGTTGACATATTTAACATTTTCACATTTTTGTGGCCTGTCAAGTGAAGGCAAGCCTCAGAATTACTTTCTTTGGGCCAAAACAAAAAAAGATGACACTTATCTCACAAATATAAGACATTATTCCAGTTGCAAGCAAAATTGACTGATCATTTATACAGCTCAAAAACAACACATGATTTGCATACTTTTGAACAGTTGACAGATTCAGACTGATTTACCTGGGTTTTTGTTTTTTAATTTTTCTTTTAAGAAAATGCTCACTAGGTTTTAGTAACAAGCTTTTTATTTTTTGAAAAAAATAAATAAATCCAGAGAAAAGTCACAAGGAATCACTGCCACAGTCAGAAAATGATGCCATTCCATCTTCTGATGATGGCTGAGCCTGCTTGTTCCCCCATGGGTTTAAATAGCAAACTCTTTATCTAAACTCTGCCCCTTGATATGTCTCTTGTTTTAAGAGTTACTGTGTGTGTATATTTGCTGTTTGTAGTTCTAGCTCTAGTACTGATTACTTTTGTCTGCCTTAACCGATTACTTTTTGCTGGGTGCTTGCTTCCTGCCATGACCTCTGTCCCAAACCTCACTAAACTGACCTCACAAACCTTTGACCTTTGGCTACAGAAGACTATACACATCTCTTTACATTCTTAAGGGCCACTAGCTAACTAGGAACTGTCAATCTCACTGACCCTAGGGGAAGTGTATGACCATGTATTAAGACCTTGGGGCACTCAAATATAGGAAGCTTTAAGTTGAAAGAAACAGAAGAACACTTAAATACTGAAAAGACATGGGACTGATGGGCAAGTCGCTATAGAAGTAAATGGCATATATTACTGTAATTGAGCTGTTGTTAAGCTTTTAATGTTAATTCAGTTTGATCAAAGCATTTGAAATCTTCTCCTAGACCTATGTGAGGATTTGTGAGAACAAATAAAGTACAACTTCAAATTAATATAAAGTAGTAAAGAGCAATATGCATGAACTACAATACTGTCCTTATAATGTATTGTAATCCTATATAGTGCCTGATCAAATATCTTTTTTTGGACAAGTTACCCTTGAAACAGTTCATTCTGTCATCTCTATATATTATTGTATTTTCCGCATTGTAAAACAGGGAGAGAATTGTACAGTTGTCCATGGATTTCTGAACAGTGCCTCTTTTGAAATATGCATCTCTTGGGGTTTTCCCAATAGGATTGTGTTTTCTCAGCATCTTTTGTTAACGTCAATAAAAAAGAAGTATCACAAAAAAAGAGCTAAGCTATCCAATTCACCTTTATCCTCCTTCTGAATTGGTTAAAAAATTACCTTTAGGTCGATACTTTCTATTCCAAGTTTTAGCCTGCTGTGAATTGTTATAGCTGAATCACATAAACCTCTGCAAATAGAAGTTTATAATGGAAACACTGACACAACTGGGAATAGTGCTGTTGTAATTAAAAGGCGTAATAGACTGTGACAAACAATTGCTATATTGAAAAATGTTTCCCTTTCATTGCTAATTCAAACTGTGTGTATTGCTTGCCATTTAATTACATATAAATTATTTTATAGTTGTTCTGAGAAGGTCGCATGAAAGAATTATTTAGCGTACATGACCTAAAATATTCTCATAAACATGACCTTGTATATTTACTGTGAATGCAAAATGACATCATATATCAACATGTAACAATTTGTTGTACAAATAATTATTGATAATGACTGCAAAGCAGTTTATATATTTATTTACAGACATCACAATATCCCGTTACATTTAAATATTAATATTGTAGCTTTTAAGAAGTACCAAACTATAATGCTGTTTCAAATATTTTTGTGAGGGTAAATCTATATTAGCTGGAGTTGCTTGTTTGTTTCTATTAAATGTTTTAATATTCTATCATGCAAATCTTAAAGGGGTGGTTCACCTTTACGGTAACTTTTATTATGTTATAGAATGGCCAATTCTAACCAACTTTTCAATTGGTTTTCATTATTTATTTGTTATAGTTTTATAGTTATTTGTCTTTTCTTCTGATTCTTTGCAACTTTCAAATGGGCGTCGCCGTCCCCTTCTAAAAAAACAAATGCTCTGTAAGGCTACAAATGTATTGTTATTGCTACTTTTTATTGCTGATCCTTCTATTCAGACTCTCTCCTATTCACATTCCAGTCTCTTATTCAAATCAATGCATGGTTGCTAGGGTAATTTGGGCCCTAGTTACAAGACTGCTTAAAATGCAAATTGAAGAGCTGCTGAATAAAAAGCTAAATAACTCAAAAGCCTTAAGTAATAAAAAATGAAAACAAATTACAAATTGTCTCAGAATGTCGCTCTCTACATCATACTAAAAGTTATCTCAAAGGTGAACAACCCCTTTAATAATGTAGTATATCTCAGTACAGTCCAATGCGTCCAATAAAGTGGAGTAGAATGTATTATCATGCATGCTTTTTAGCTGAATGCACCATTAAATTTGCTATGACTTAAAAGGCCACCATTCCCAGAATAGAATTATTTAAAGGCAGTTTAAAATTCATCATGGGCATAACAATCATGAGATAATTATAATTTTCATCTAACAATTCTAAATAGAAACATTTCAGATGCAGTCAACTGGTTTTGTTGATTAGACCTGTTGGTATTTGGATAAACTTTACTTAGTTTAGGAGTGCAAGAATCATGATCTGCACAAATTTATCATATTGGCACTGGAGGGCCTGTGCTTAGGGCTGCAGCTTAAAGTGGACCCGTCACCCCAAAAAAATATTCAAAATCATATTTTATCACATTGGTCAAGCAAAATGAATATTGATTACACTATATAAATTATTTTAATCTTGTTTTCTTCAGTCTGGGAATTCATAATTATAGCAAGCAGGCAGGAGCCATTTTGTGGACACTGTTATTAAGGCAAGCTTTGCATCATCTCAGAATCTTGTTTGTGCACCAGAATGGGGGGACCCGATGTCTAACCCCAACCCCAATGGTTAAGAGAACTAGGGAAATGTGTGGAGAGCAGTGGCATCTAGGAAGTGCTGAATGGAAAGTGAAAGTAATTATCTGCCCCGCCTCTATGCCTAAGGCATAGAGGAGTGGCAGACTATATTTGATTGACAGCTGAGATTTAAACAAGCTTAAAACAGCTATGAATGCTTTAATAAAAATTTGAAATTGGATTTCATGTTTAATTTGAAAAGGACTTTTATTATACAGATTTTTGTGTCTGGGTGACGGGTCCACGGGGCAGCCCTCTAATGCCTGTATGGTAAAAAAACTTTGCAGGATAAAAAATCTACTTCACCTGCTGCCAGTAGCAGAGGTGGAGGCAAGGGGACCATTGATCAGAGTGTGACATCATGAGCATGAGCATTGAGTCCTGAGTCTCTATGGTCTGTCAGAGTGTTCTTGTCCTGTCTTTTACTATATCTGTTGATCTCCTGTTTCTGATCACCTGCCCTGACATTTTACTTTTTTTTAACTGTTACTTGCTTGACACCTGCCTTGACCTTTAGCTTTTTGTTTACTGTAATTATATCAGTAGTTTATTAAATCTTCAGTTATGCATACTGATTTGCTTTGGTCCATGAAAACCTGCATCCACAAGGTTTCACAGCACATGAAGTCATTCTTTGCATTGCCACTTCTGTGGATAGTCCTGACATTGTGCTGTGTAGCTGAGATAAGCAATTTGATTTCTGTTTGGTTCACTAAATGCTTTACATAATACATCTGTGGTTGCTGCAGATGTTCGAACATAGTGTACCTTGCACATAGGAATTTGCACAAACAGGGCAATCTCATTTTTAGTACTAATGCCACACTTTAGTAGACATTTATTTTGACATCATTTTTTTGTTGTATAAATGTAAACCTTATTCTTGTAACATATGTCCCTGAGCTTTGCACAATTTTGCTAGTACAAGACAGCTACATTCTGTGACATACAGTTTCTTTGTAGTTTTGCTAGAAGGTTTCTTTTAAAAGCATCTTTCAAATATTGTGAAAATCCGACATTTTGCAAGTGGTTATTATAGTTCTTTTTACAGTTTTTGGGAATGGGTACTTCTACCATCAAAATTCAAGGTTAATCCACTGCATTTGAAAACATGGCACCCCTCCATTTATGGGACAGATGAGTGGATTTTCACACCTGTGAATTTTTTTCCCTGCAGTATGTGTGTGTTCCAATTTATTGCAATCATCTGGTGGAAACACACTGAGAAGTTTTTATGGAGCATAAATGTGCCTCCGTGTGCAGTTAAGTCATATACTGTACACTATATTATTGTGAGACGTTTGATAGTAATGAATAAAGAGGTGAAGCTTTTCATAGTTTTCAAATAAAGAAACTGCTGCAAAGAGTAATAAAGCTGATGCACTCAATGAAGCTCTGCACTCAACCCATTATCAATATATTTAAGACATTGAGACATTCTGTGCATACAGCTACTAGAAAATGCCTTATCCTTTAAACAAAACAGGGATTGTTTGTCCATATATTGCTATATATTTAAGCTGGCCAACTACGACAAAGGCATCCCATATCTGGCCAGACCTACTCTCAAATTGCATCTGATTCATTAAGAATTCTATTACTTCATTATACATTTTACAAAGGGACTAAGGGGGAAATTCACTAAGCGGCAAAAATTCGCTAGCGTTGCCTTCACTAAAGTTCGCCACACTTCATCAGGCGAATTCTCGCCAGCGCTACGCAAATTCACAAAAGTGCGAAGTTACGCTAAAGTCGGCGAATGGTAGCATAGTTGCGATAGTATTACTTCACCAGACAAAGCGCATTTACGCTAGCGATGCCTAATTTGCATACTGCGTGAATTTTCAAAGCCTAATAGAAATATATGTTACGGCCACTACATTACACTACACAAGCCCAGGAAACCTTCCCGCGATTCGCCGCTGGCGAATAAATTCGCGAAACGCCAGCAAAAATTCGGCAGCAAAAATTCTCCAAAAAAAAAACGATTCGCACATCGAAAATGACGCGACGGAAATGACGCGACGCGTCGAAAACGTCGCGCGACTCGTTTCGCTAATTTTTTCGCCAATTCGCGAATTTTGCTGGAAATCCGCGAATTTTTCACCGAAGCAAAACGGGTGAGATTCCCTATCACTACCCTACTTCGCCAGGTCAGGTGGAGTAAAGTCTAGCGTAAATGGTAACGTTCAGGAAAATGGTCATCTTCTATCTTCTATCTACTTTGCTAGCGAAAATTCGCCAGAGTCGGTGTTAGTAAATTTGCGAAGTTACGAATTGACGTATATACGAATAACGAATAAGCGCTAGCTTTAGACGCTTCGCACTTTAGTGAATTTCCCCCTAAGTTTTACCTGCAACTTACTTGCTGCTTTCAAAGTAAAACTCCCAAACTTGGGAAAGTTGTGCTCACCACTAATTTTTGTGCTCACAGCCTCATTGCACCCCCACCTAATGGTTTTTAAAAATTAGTGGTGAGCACAACTTTCCCTTGTTAGTTATAGTTCATATTGGAGTAGTGACCAGCTCTCTGTTCTAGCTCCCACCCCTTTCAACTTCCCCTTCCAGGCTGAGAACATAATCCCTTTTTAAATATTGAAATGACATCAGCTTTTCTCCAATGCATAGGCACCAGATGAAAGTGAATCTGAGAAAATCAGAAATAGCTATAACAAACACGGGAAAGTTGTGCTCACCACTAATTTTTAAAATCATTAGGCAGGGGTGCAATAAGGCTGTGACCACAATATACATACATTAGGCAGGGGTGCAAAACAGGACCTCTTGTATTTGTCTATATGTATTTTGTGGTCAAAGCCTCATTGCACCCCAGCCTAATGGTTTTAAAAATTAGTGGTGAGCACAACTTTCCCTTGTTTGTTATAGTTATAAAAGAGCAGTGACCAGCTCCAAGTTGTAGCCCCCACCCTTCCCAGCTATAGTCAGGTGATCCTGCTGGTGTCTAATAAAAGGGCAACCAAGATTGGGAGTTTTACTTTGAAAGCAGCAAGGAAGTTGCAGGTAAAACTTAGTCCCTTTGTAAAATGTAAAATGAAGTAATAGAATTCTTAATGAATCAGATGCTATTTGAGAGTAGGACTAGCCAGATATGGGATGAATTTGACGTAGTTGGCCAGCTTAAATATATTGCAATATATGAACAAACAATCCCTGTTGTTTAAAGGGTAAGGCATTTTTTAGTAGCTGTATGCACAGAATGTCTCAATGTCTTAAATATATTGATAATGGGTTGAGTGCAGAGGACCTCTTGTGTTTGTCTATAAATATATACTAATTTCCATTTTTTAAAAACTCTTCTAGTGTTGCCATGGAAAGAACTTTGCCATGAGTTAGGTATCGTAAGGTCACAAAGTTATTATTCATCTCCAAGCTAAAAGAGTGATTTCAAAACAACTAAAAACAAGTAGCTGAAATCTAAAAGGTGCCACTTTCAAACATCTTTTAGCACTTTTATAAGTTAATTATGTACACAACAAACTGATTTATTACAGAAGGTTAGGCATTCGTGCTTCTGTGAAAGTGAATGATAAAGTCTGAAATATTAAACTAACTGCTACATGATATACTTTAATATTTGGTAATATTTTTATATGGCTATTTTCACTCGATTATTATAATTATTATATGTAGTGATGGGCGAATCTACCCAGTTTTGCTTCGCCGAAAAATTTGTGAATTTCCTTCGAAATACTGGAATTGGCAAAAAAAATTCGCAAAACGAGTCACAGCACGTTTTCGACGCGCCGCGTTGTTTTCGACGCAAGTCGTGTCAAAAACTATGTGCGAATTTATTCGCCAGCGGCGAATCGCAGGAATTCGTTGCGAATTCGGCCCTGGTGAATAAATTCGCCCCAATTATATGTGCAAAACAACTGAGACACAGGGTGGTAGATAGATAACATAAAGATGAATATATTTATGTTGAACAACTACTACTACTGGAAAATGAATAGGAGAAGGCCTAAATAGAAAACTAAACTATCAAAAATAGCAATAATTATAAATTTGTAACTTTACAGAACATTAGTTTTTTAGAGGGGGTCAATTATAGGAATTAAATAACAGAGCTGTCAGGATCACGCCGCCTGGAGTCTTACCTGCAGCTCCGGGTGGCGCGTCCTCCCATGCCGGCTTCGCTCCGATGTGGGTAGCGGCGCCAGCGTAATGATGTCATGGCGCCGTGACACTGCAGCACGCTGATGTCATGCGCCTGCCCAATTTTGGTGCCAAATTCAATTACTTGAAGGAGCATTGAACGTCATTATGGTGCCCAATTATAGGAATACCTTGCCATGTTCCTGTGTGTTATTTTTTGCTGCTGTTCTTTGTATTTTTGACCTTGTTATTGTAATTGCAGCCTGCCTATATAAACCTTTGCCTGGACTTTGACCTTGATTTTGCCTGATCCTTGCTTGTGCCTTGCTGTTGGACCTTTAACCCCTAAGATTCCTCCTTGGTCCCAACTACTCCCCTAGGGTGCCTACTAGGCCTCCCCTGACATTATAATTGGGCCATGGACCCCATTGAGGAAGCTACACAAGATGTCGGACGAATGCTACGTGGTTTGGCTGAGCGCATGGAGAGCTATGAAGCACAGCAGTCTAGTTTTGGCTTAGCCCTAACAGCCATTTTGGACAAGTTGTCAGTGTCTCTGCCAGCCTTTTCACCCACTTTGACTCGACCTCCGGAGTCTTCTATCCATTCCTCTGTGCCACGTATACCAGCGTCTCCTCTCTTCTGTGGGGATCCTCAGTCCTGTAGAGAATTCCTGAACCAGTGCGAAATCCAGTTCACGCTGCTTCCCAGTCAATTTTCTTTTGATCGAGCTCTCCTCTGTGGGAGAAGAAGGATCAGCTTATTGATAATGCTAATGACTTCATTTCGGAGTTACGGACTATATTTGATGCTCCCGGTCGGGCCGGGTCTGCCTCCTCTCGGGTAATGCAGATTCGCCAAGGGACTTGGATGGTGGCTGATTATGCTGTAGAGTTCAGTACTTTGATTGCCGAGACAGGTTGGAACAACGAAGCCTACCATGCTGCTTTATACAATGGTCTCTCTATCTGCCAAAAGGAGGAACTTGTCTCCCGTGAGCTACCTACTCGTTGGGAAGATCTCGTCACTTTGGCCATTAAGGTGGACACTCGCCTTAGAGAGCACCAAGCAGATAAGGATTGTGCCAAGAATTTCCAACCTTCTTCAGTTCCTCGTTATCAAAGATCCTCGTTTCCTAGTGTACATCCTGCTACAGTATCTTCTTCTCCCAATCCTCCAGTGTTCCTTGCTGATGAACCTATGCAGTTGGGCCAAATCCGACTCTGTGCAAGAGAAATTGAGAAGACGCTCGGAAGGCCTTTGTCTCTATTGTGGGGAGAATACTCACTTTGTCAAAGACTGTGCTGTGAAGTCTAAAGAACCTTACCCCCAGAGTAAGCTTGGGATATCTCAAGTAGCTAGTGTCACTCCTAGGGGTAAATTTATCAAAGGGTGAAGTTCCGCCACTAGAGGGAAATTCCGCCGCTCTCCATTCATTTCTATGGGATTTTGAAAGGCCTATTCATCAATGGGTGAAGTGAAAGTTCACCCATTGATAAATACGCCTTTAAAAATGCCATAGAAATGAATGGAGAGCGGCGGAATTTCCCTCTAGTGGCGGAACTTCACTCTTTACTTCATTCTTTCATAATTATACCCCCTAGACTCCAAGCAAAAACTCACCAATTCTTTCACCCTCTACAGATCCGGCTTCCCCATAAGACTGTCCAAGTATCTGCCTTTCTTGATTCCGGCTCTGCCGGTAATATCATGGACATTGCTTTTGCTAAAGAAAATGGGATTTTCCTATTCCCTTTGCCCTTACCCCTACGGACATTTGCCATTGATGACAAGCCTCTAGCTTCAGCCTTGATCTCCCAAACCACGGGTGAGTTACCCCTGAAGATCGGGACTTCACACTCTGAGAAATTGCCTTTCCAGATTATTTCTTGTCCCTCATCTCCTGTCATCTTGGGGTTACCATGGTTATGTCTACATAACCCTTCCATTGATTGGTCCTCTGGTCAAGTCTTCCATTGGAGTTCATTTTGTCAACAGCATTGTCTTCATGCTATTCCTATTCACCAGAACTCTGCTTCCCTGATTGAAGAAAATTCCTTCTTGCAGTCCACCGTGGTGGAGCATCTTCCTGAGGAACAAGCTTCAGTATCTCTCTTTTCTAGAGTAATTGCTTCATTGTTGCTCCACTCCTCGGTGCCACCTGTCTCCAAGCTGGTTGCTACCCCCGGACCATCCAACCCTCAGCAACTGGGTCCTCAGTCTCCACTTTCCCCAACAGCATCCGCTGTCTATAGTTGTTATTGTATTATCTTACCAATAATAAAAAAGGAAACAGTGTGATAAAGCTGTGTCCAGGTTTGAGCACCTATAGCAACAAATCAGCAGGTTTACTGGTCATTTGTTTTCAAATAATTGTGATTGGATGCAGTGGGCTACTAGACCTGGGCAAATGTTTCACTTTTTATTATGTTCCCTCTAAAACTGTTTTCTTTACTGTATCTATAGGACAATTTATACATACCTATGAAAATAAACCATTTTCTTTACTACTTCTTATTTAGGTTTGGATATACTGTACCTGTATTTACCTCTGATCAGATATTCCATTTTCTGATTACAATCTTGGTGGATATAAAGTGTATATAATAAATACTGAGTGTGATGTGGTATTTTAGAAACTGTAGTGGGGTAGTGCAGTAAAGGTAAACCCTGAACTTGACCCTGATAACAGATGCTTGGGACCCAGTAAGGTCTAAAAGAGATGAGTAACACTTAAAGGTGAATCTACAAAATTCTACTAAGAAGTTACAGTTTTGCATGACTTTATCAAAGATGTGCCTATGTAAGCTGTATTCTGAATATATTGCATTTTAAAGTAAAATGTTCATGTATACTTCACTGAATAACAATTACATACTTATATTTTAGATAAAATCAATAGTCATAAAAATGGCAATACCCCCTATTTACGATGTAGGAAATCATTAAATACTATGGTAACAGAACAGGAGGTTCATATCTAAAGCATTTATTACTGCCAGATATAAATAATTATCTGTTCAAATAGATAGGTCTTCGGTAAAGAAGATTTAAAAAAAATGAAACGCTAGATTCTGTCTTTAGTGAGAATAAACATCAGTGAATATAAATGTTTAATGACAAACATATTCATCTGTTGTTTTCATGGTAAAATGGATTGTCTAGCTGAGATATTTTTAAGATGGACTATACACAACTCCAATCCTGAAGCAGGTTCTGTAAAGGTCTTTATGATTCATACTGCAGATAGATAAAAAGAGACCATAAATCCAAAGAGTACACAAAACAAGAATAAATAGTAAACGTTTATAAACAGATAAATTATGTGCTTTGTTGTAGATAAGTCTTCATTTGTGTAGTTAATATGCTCTGCTAATAGAGTTTTCTGCCCATACATATAATCAATTGACATGCATTTAACACACATATTTAACACATGCACATACAAACATGTGCTTGTACACAAAAGAACACACAAACTTTTACAAGCACATATATACTGGATAATGTCCTCTAGTGATGAGCAAAACAGAGAAAAAATTGTGAAACACATTGAAGTCAATAGGCGGCAACATTTTCTTATGAGCAACAATTTTTTACGTGAACAATATTTTCTCACTCCAAATGCATTAAAGTCAATGGACTGTTTCTTGTGTTGTCCAAACATTATTGGTTCAGTGATTGTCTGTATGTATCAATTGCTGTATTAATAATTAAACTATTTTTCCAAGACTACACAGGAAACACTGTAAGGATATAAATTTCACAACCTTTCCTATAGGCTGTGACAAATATTTAGGGAACATTAAGAATGCTTCTCAGATCCCTCCTTCAGGTTTGCCCATTTAGCAAATGCATGGAGCCCAGCCCAACAGTTTAGGAACCACTGATACCAGAGTGTTAATGGTGATCTGTCTGTGTCTGTATGTGTCTTTATACGCATGAGTTATCTGTGTGTATGCATAAGCTTAAGGACATGGGTTGAATTCTTTTATACAGAGTAGGAGCATGACTACAGAGGACACAACCACTGTGCCTACTGGGGAGTTGGGTTCAATATTTCAATATTTAAAATTATTTATACCAAAAGTTTAGAGACTCTAAATGATTTTGATGTGTGTCTAAGTAACGTCTAGCTATACCACTGATACAGAGCTTACACATTTATGGAAATGTTAATTTCCTTAACAGCAGTAACAGCTAGGGTAACCCTACCCATTATAAATAACATATTATTAATTTAGAAGAATGCAAATATAATACAGTGAGAATACATTATATAAGTCATAATATTATATAATCTTTTTATGCTTTCAGGGTGGAGGATGATCACATATTCTAACATGCACTTTGAGATTTTAACAGGGCAGCATTTGCAGTTAAGAACCGATAAATATTTTCTGGTGCCACTGTTTAACCCTGTGTAATGTTAGTTTTACAAATTACATAGTTACATAGATATCATGCTTGTACAAGAAACCATCCAAGCCACTCTTAAATACGTTAACAAAATCAGCCATCACATCTTCACCTGGCAGGGCATTCCCCAGCCTCACTGTCCTCACTGTGAAGAACCACCTAAGCTGCTTCTAATGAAAGTTATGTTCCTCTAGTCTAAAGGGGTGGCCTCTGGTTCAGTAATCCTCTTTATCTGAAAAAAGATCCCCTGCTATCTGTCTATATTGCCCACTAATGTACTTGTAAAGAGTATTTATGTCCCCTAGCATTCGTCTTTTCTTCCAGAGAAAACAACCCTAACCGTATCTAATATAAGTTATTCTAAAATAACTGGACTTGCTGAGTGATCATTGAAGACATTTCACTAGTCATCTGAGCAGCTTCTTCAGTTCAACTTATTGGTGTGGGACCCTAACCTTGACACCAGAGCTCACTGACTCTATATTATATCATCATTTTTAACACATGCAGTTATTCCCTGACAAACCCCATGCATTTGCCAGCAGACAGCAGATATTACCACTTTTCCCTTTGATATTTACATTATTTAATGGAGAATTAAATCAAAAGTAAATATTAGCTTGTTTTCCTTGTAACAGAGGGATCTCCTTTGTTGGTGAACTCTTCTCCCATGACCTTTTACTAATCCCACTTTCCAATTTACCCTAACTTCCCCATAATACTGTAGCTCACTCACTCTTTATTTCAATTATTTCCCCTAGCACAGTGGACCCCCTTCCAGTGAGTTCCTCAAACTACCATTCATTTTGGTACCAAGAGTTGGGTCATGCCACACCCTAATTGGTTATGTTTGAAAAGACAGTACTGACTATCATGCACTACAGGGTCCTTACATTCTTAAGCACAACAGGGAATCTAGCATAAACAGAAACAGTTGAGTTGAAACTGATGAGTCTGTGGAATAATTTTACAAGCACCCAGTTAGTATAGAATTTGTGCTCCAGAATTATCAGAAGTGCTTAGTATAACCTTGTAAACCTATGGTTTTGAATCAAGTACCTTGTGTATTCTCAGTCTTTTTACCATTGTGAATAGGGGCAATGACAACTCAGAATATGGACACATCATAAGGGAACACTTCTTGTTTCACTCACAGAACTGCAAAAGGGACCTATATATGAAAGTGAATGCTGGAATTAACATCAGACTTGAGCTTCCAAGCAGATCCAAACAGGTGTAATTTGCAGGGCACGATATACATAGCAGGATCATTAAAACTCTAGGAGGAAATGCAGCCTTGGGGTTAAAATGAAGCTCTAGTGTCTGCTCAAATTGGATCAAAGTGGTTATTAGGACCAATGCAGAAACCCGGACTGCACTAGTTTTCAGTGTACATTACTGTTGAACCCCTGGAGGATTTTTGAGTTTACCCTTATTAATAGTCTCTATAACTGCTGTACATTATAAAAAAAGTTTTGTCCACATTTTGTGACATGTTCAACAAAAAGCTTTAAAAGGATAATGAAAAGGTTTAAGATAGAGTATTTTCGGATTCAGATTTTTAGCAGCTTTGGGGAATAATAAATCTCTAAAAATCTGAGTTTTCCCCCTGAAAAAAAGATCAAAACAATTTAGGTTCAATAAATGGGCCCCTTAATGTGAACTTAACTATATTTCCTGGTTGTGTCTCTGAGCTGAACATTTTGATTATAGTAAAAGTAAGTATAGTAACATCATTTATAAATAAAAAAAAATCACAATTTATAAAAAAAAAAGTTTTGTGAAATGCTCAAAAAAATCTTTAAAAGGACAATGAAAATGCAAGACTTCGTGATAAGGTTTAAAATTTTAGTAGATGGTCATCCAAACTCCTAAATAGTGGTAGGGGTTGGTGCTGCCTAAGAATAGGGACTAAGAGGGTTATTTATCAGAGGTCGAATGTTACAGTTCTTTATACTGTACATTGAATGAACTCACAGCATGAATGGTTTCTTATTTAAGAAAAACTGGAATTGGAAAAAACTAGATTCAACGAGTTTGAGTTACGAAACACAAAAACTCAAACTAATCCATTTTTTTGGCGGAAAAAAACTGGAATCGCTCAAATTGATCTAGTTTTGCAGAAAAACACTCTGAAAAAAAATAGAACAACTTGCAGGCTATTAACATCTTCAAAAGGTTCAAGAGACCTCTGCCATTGACTCCTTCATGACATTAACAGGTTTTAGAAGGTGTATTTCATATTGGAGCTACAGATGAAGCCACTTTGGATTGTACATTTGACACAGAAAAACTTAACTCATCTATCCCATTTATCCCGCTTAGCACAGAATATTGTGTCATAGCATCTCATCCAATTAAAGAGTTCACCATTAAAAACAATGGTGCTTTGGTATGCTAATGAAAAGGTTAAATGCATTAAAGGGGTTGTTCACCTTAGAGTTAACTTTTAGTATGATGTAGAGACTGATATTCTGAGACAATTTGCAATTGGTTTTCATTTTTTATTATTTGTGGTTTTATAGTTATTTAGCTTTTTATTCAGCAGCTCTCTAGTTTGCAGTGTCAGCAATTTGGTTTCTAGGGAACAAATTACCCTAGCAGCCCTGCACTGATTTGAATAAGAGACTGGAATATGAATAGGAGAGGGACTGAATAGAATGATAAGTAAAAAAAAGTGGCAGTAACAATACATTTGTAGCCTTACAGAGCATTTGTTTTTAGATGGTGTCAGCAACCCCCATTTGAAAGATGCAAAGAAACAGAAGAAAATTGCAAATCATTAAAAAACTATGAAAAAAAAAATTAACGAAGACCAATTGAAAAGTTTCTTAGAGTTGGCCCTTCTACAATATACTAAAAGTTAACTTGAAGGTGAACCACCCCTTTAAATGAGTTAAGATAACTTTAGATAACACAGTATCTTCAATTAGCCCTGAGTCGCGACACATTTAACTCACAAATCCCAGTGGCTGCATCTGTATTTCCAGGGTCTCAGTGTAATAATTCTTGAAAATTTTTAGTTTTTTTGAAAATGTGAGTTTTGACCAAAAATCACATTGAAAGCTTGAACTTTCATCGAAAACACAATTAGAGCCTTCTTAAAAAAACACGATAAATTTTTATATGGATAAAACAAAAGGACTAGGTAAAGATGTGGGCAAGGCACATAGGTAAATTATTGGAAACGTTAGTCTGTAGTGAATACTATTATTTAGGTAGTACTTAAGACCAACATAAAGATTCTAACGGTGCTCTATATAATTACTTTGACATTGAAGCTATGAGGTTATGTAGAATATGTTAGGTCTAATTTTCTGTTTTATGTAAAAAAAAATGTAACCACAGTTCCACCTGTAGTTATAGTTCTTATTAATGAAGGCATAGTTGTTAATATATAAGCTCATATAGTGCTCTCATACTTGGTTAATTTTTTAAGATTAAAACATGTACAGCATGTATATTAGCTTGAAAGACATTAGCAAAGACAGAACATTATTTAAATTTGTCTTCAAATAAATAATTTGAAGCTATGTTCTAAATATGTGGATCACTTTGCTGAAACAGAAATAAATACATAAAAATATGTGTATTGCACTCAAAAGTCTTTGTGATAACTTCACCTTTATGAAGGAGCATGTCAGGTTAAGTGTTGGTAAAATCAATATATACATTGACAGCCAAATAGAATTTTTAATCACATGTGCCTGGTTATTGCTATTATAAATAAATATACATTCTTCCAGAAAAAGGATTCTTTCTGTAATATGAAATATAACGCTTTGAGGGTAAGGTCACTTTAACATTTACACATTAAAAAAAAATTGTATTGTTTTGCCATCAGCATGGAATCATACTTAGGTACCACACAATTAAAGATTATGGGACTCACTTATAGATGCCCTGAATGCAAGTGCAAAATCCAAAGTCACAAAATTCAGCCCGTTTACCTCCATTTTGGAGCACACAGATGTGCATATTTGACTGCTCACTGCAGTATATGCCCTTTTGCATCTGGTTTTTCCGTACTTTGCACCCTGCCCCACAAGTAGTAAATGAGTTAAATGCAGATGTCTTAAGAGGATACTGTAAGAAACAGAATTGTATTACTGAGCTTTCCAGATAATTATTTTCCGCATAATAGATCCCAAATCCCTAATTCTTTCAGGTATTAGGAATGTGATCAGTGCATATGCCCCTGACCAAGAGTGCCAGAAGACTAAGAGCAAAAGGGCTCATCTCATAGTGCTCATTCCGAGAGCACTGACCATGGACAGGCGGCATTGTAAGGTAGGTTGTAAGTAGCATCCAGGGATGCCTGTGTTTGCTGCCAGATGTAGGTAGTCTGAGGGGTATGCCTCCTTCCCCTCATGAATACAGCATTGCTAAAATGGCATGCAGAGACCTGCGTCAATTCATCAAGATGGGGTGCAAAAAGTAACAAATTGCTGCATTTTTGCACTTTGCCTCCTGTTCTTAATGAACATTTCAGTATTTAAAGACTATTAACTTTTCTGCACACAGAGAAAAGAAAATCTATCTTATGATTTATGTTGCTGCTATTCTTCTAAATATGATTCTAAATGATATTACGTTACAAGTTTGACATGGTATAAGGAAAAGCAGTAACATTTTTGAAATGTAGTGAAGAAATAGATCCTTACAATTCTAGTACCAATCCAGTTTTTCAAAGTTTACCTGTGATGAATGGCCATAAAATCCCTTTTTAGTTACTTTGGTAGAGTCTCTTGTATTTCCTCAGATATTTCATGTGAAGCTGTATATCCACCGTAAACACATTTTCAGACCATATTAGCAGTGCTCATAAACATTTCAGCATTAAAAGGCTTCAACAAAAAATATTGTTCCCAGGACACAATCCCAGCTCACACGGTTTCACCAAATACAGAAAAAATGGGCTTCCTGAGCTTAATGCAGCCTACTTGCAACATTTCACTTGTTTTATAGCTCTCCTCCTTTATTATGCTTTGTCACAGTGACTTAAATGAAATCTTGCTGGAAATGCAGTTACTTCTCAATATAACACCACCTGTCAACAATTCTTTAGAGTGTATGATAAGTGGTAAAGTCTTTAATTAGTAATTTTTAAAGCAGAAATGTAAACAACCACAGAATGAGAATTAATGCTAGTAGTATAAACTGCATTGCACACAGTATCAAAAACTATTAATACAAATAAACTACAAAAAAGGTGTTTTCATGTGTTTCAGACAATCAATCCCTTGCTAAGATTTTCTGCACAACGGAATTAAATGGGATGAATTCAATTAAGGGAAAATACAAAAAATAGCAATAGTGCAAAATAGTGGAAATGTGAACATAAGGATCAAAATATGTTTGCACATATAGAGCAAGACAGACCTTTCAATTCTGACTTATAAACAGGTTGTCATCTATAAATCTAATTTTGGTTATTCGTTGTCTTAAGAAAATAAAATATGCTGGATCCCAATATATGAAGGATAAACAAGCACTGCACAAACCTAAACCATGAAGGACTTGGGATAAACCCATATCAAGGGTGTGTTGTCTGGTTCTGAGTTCTGACAGTTACAACAAATTTAAAATATTGTTGAGGATATCACCATAATTTTAAGTGTCAAATATACTTTAATAGATTGAATTAATGAGATGCTATAATTGCTAGATTGCATGAGGTTTAGAAAATGCGCAATTGGTACTGAAGTTATGTTGTAATTACTTCCTTCTGCAGACCAATACACCAGAGTGTGCCACAAGCTACACTTTAAATTATAAATTGCTCTAATAGAATTGAAGACTGGCCTGCACAAATACTGTTGCGGAGCCTTCACAACTGTCTTCCAAAAGCTGCAAAATTATTTAAGGGTTTGTAATTAAGGTGAGAGCAATAATGTGGCTCAAGATGAAAAGCAATTAAAATATAATCTACTGTTTATTTTGTTTATTTCTTCAGAAACACTACTATATGTTATATAATAAGCTGCTGTGTAGCAATGGGGCAGTTATTCAGTTTGAAAAAGGAGTAAATATACAGGTTACATATCAGACAACAGGTTATCTCTGTAGAATACAATGGGTTAGCAGTCCCTATAGCTTTAAACTCCTACACTATTCCTTAGTTATTAGGAAAAAACCCATTAATCTAATATCTCTAATTTACATATTCATGTTTTGGAGATAGTGGCCACTTACTGTAATATAGTGCTTGGAAAGGGATGAAACTTCCTTTTTGGTCTTCCTCTGCTAATCCAAGTGGAACCTGGGATCAACAGTATCTTTTGTACTATCCTAGAAAAAAGACCCCACAAAGTAAAGTCAGTTTCAAGATTTTGTATTAGTATGTTCTAGAAAAGCGAAATATTTAGGAAATTATAGATAGCGCAGCCTGTGATCCTGAGGACTGAGAGCTGGAGGTAGCTGTCACTTAGGCTCTGCTAGCCTAAAATGAACAAACTGCAGTACTGAAGAGGGATTTAGGGTATGTTCTATTTCCTGATCTTTATTTATGCTGTAGGGGATCCATACCACTTGGCTAAGTTGACAGATCGTCCTGTCTGCCATTCCTTAAAATCCAACTGACTTTAAACAGAGGTGATTAAGATATGTGAGGTGTGTGACAATGTACATAGGACCATTTGGAACATTCACGTTAAATGGTGTGTTGGCAATAAACAGGTTAATTTCATAAAAAGATGCAAAGTTTGCCCAGGTGTAGTAACCCCCAGCATGAGCTGTTTGGTGATGATGAGTAAATCCTACATGCTTATTGTTCTCTGCAGAGTATTAAGCATGTAGCAAATTTAGCCCTTATTACATTACGACCAAACAGCATTATCAGAAGTGAGTGTGAACAGTGTTGACTGATGAGCCATATGTTGCTATCAATACGTAAAAGGGTCTTTCAGGCATTTATTAATAGGACCCTTAAATATAATGTGATTTTTTTTCTATATGTTCCAACTCTTCTGTCACTTCTTCTTTACCAATATACACATTCATACAGAATTCCTAATCTTAACATCCATACATTAGATATATAACACCTTAAAAATAGAATATTGTCAAGGTAATAAATCATTTAAATTATGTTGTGTTTTAATGCTTAAAATAGTACTAAAAGAGTTACAGTGTTAATAAAAACAACTGAATACATTTAGAAAACCTCACATTTAGCAATAAATTAAAGAAATGCTTCACATCTTTCCAAAATTTTTGTAAATTAATAGATGCAATTCATGGAGTAGATTAAAACTACTATAGCTGTGTACCTTATTTCCCTTCACCCAGTTTCCAAACAGACTATGCACTGTAGAAAATGGGAATAAGCATCTTTCAACCACAAACAGATGTGCTTGATAAAGAAAATGTCAGCAAAAATACTAAAGCAATGTGTCACAGCAGCTTTCTGACAGATAGATGGAAAAGGTAAAATATGTTCTATCATGTCCGACAAGGTGTTCTTTTTGAGATTTAAAGATCACTGTGCAACTTTAAACATGTTTGTCACTTTGGCTCTGACTGGAACTATCTGGAGCTTCACAAGAACTTTATCAGCTAAGTGTAAAGGGAAAAAAGAAGCCCATTCCCATTTATCTCAGCCAGGTTCCCTTCAAAGCCAACAAATAAATTACAGTGTACATTTGATACAAATTGATTTCTTAACTCAAATAACAATGTTGTCCTCCCAGTCAGACCATGTGTCACTCATTCGCAAAGCTGAGTGAAAGGCTCAATCTGCCTGTGTGACAGAAATAGGCCTGACGCATCTCACCAAGGAATGCTAATAATCCAGGCCTGGCCTAGGCCTTTGTGGACAAGCCATGATAAGAAAAATCAGTCCATCCTGTCAAACACTGTGAAGCCCCTATCAGTGTTTGCTGCAACATGCTATTTGGGCCTTGGAGTTACCATCCTATTTCTTTCAGCAAATGAGAGGAAAATAAGATTTGGCCATTGCGGTTAAGATGCCAGAAACTATGATGAAGCTGAAGTGAAACCCATTGAATATCTTGAAGTGATCTTATCAGTGGCCGGAGAAATGAGATATTGGCAGGGGCTGTTCAGTTTCTCACAGCTGAGCAGGTTAATAGGGTTGGGAGACAGGCCACAGGCTAATTTGATTTACTTTGTCTTGATAAACACTGGCAGTCATCTTGCTGGAGAAATACACATACACAATGCAGCTTTTGCTTTTTTTTTTTTTACATCAGGGAAAAGCTGTGCCATTAAAGCTCAAGGTATCTTCACAATTTCCTTGCTGAAGTGGTCAAAATAAAGAGAGAGAGAATAAAAATATGAAACTGTTCTTGTCGGACATGCTTTCTTGAATCCTATAGCATCCTTTAGAACCTACTGAAGTCATCTTGTCAAAACAGCAACACAAGAAAATAATAAGAGTTAAGCTTGAAAATGCTGGCATTTTTCCTATTTCCCATTATCGTTTTATTCACATTATACCTATATTCTTAAAATGTCCACAATCTTTTAAAAAAAATTATGATTTTTCTAAAGCAATACAAATCATATGATTTTTAATGAAGAATTTGTGAAAAACTCAAAACAAAATGTTTCATTCTAGAATTGTCTTATCCTTTATATGGCATCTGCACTAAAAGTATAAAAGCATCATATTTTTGCCATAATTGGACCGTGTATTTGTAAACATGACTAAAAATATGAACAATGACAATATAATATATATTGTTCACACAAATACAAATGACAGAACTGAAATAAAAGTAAATACAGGTATGGGATCCTTTTTTTTCTGGAATGCTTGGGACTGATACGGTTTTTCTGTAATTTGCATCACAACACGTTAAGTCTACTAAAAACTTTTAATTAAACCCAACAGTTTTAGTATTACAGTGAAAAAAAATAGAACACTATGCATAAAATGGAGTCTATGGGGAAAAAGCGTTGCTGTCATTTGGAAATTTCAGGATATCAGATTTCCAGATAAGAGATTTCAAGTCTATACCCATATTTTCTATGTGAAAAGGTACAATTGTAATGTAACTGCAGAAAAGAATATTGAACAAATCTGCAAGGACCAAAAAAGAAATGGTATAAAAATCTCCAATATACAGTATTTAAACTCATCTGCTGATGCATAAAAATAAGTGTTTTAATAAATTAAACACTTTCTACAATAGCGTGTATCTTAAGTATGACTCTTCTTAAATTATATGTAATAAATTGGCACCTGCCTTAAAAAAGGCATACAAAAATAATTAGATTAATCTTAACAACAATCTGTTTTCATTATAAATCTAACAAAAGTTTACAATAGCTAATAAGTATTTATAAGAGATTTAAAAAAAATCATAGCATGATTCATGACTGATGCAGAATTGAAATTTTGAATCTGTTAGCTGTATTTTATTATAATGATGGGTATTAGAAATTTGAAAACCATATCCAATTTTTATATGCCTTAAGGGCTGTTATATTCTTGGAAGCAATTGTGAAAGGTCAAAAGAACTGAATAGTCCAAGTAGGTTCATAAGGTAAAAAATAAAAGCACAGTATAGGAAGAGGAGACTGCAGTTGAGGCTGATTATTCCTTATGACCTTGGAGAGGTTATATAACACTGGGTCTAGCTATGCTTTCAGAAAAAAATGCTTCTCATAGACTCATTGTGCATGTCTTTATTACAACAGCGATTAACATATGTACTGTGGATTATTTTAGTTTACAATTTATCTTCTATTTAGTTTTTCTCAATTAGACCGTAATGCATAAAATACTGATCATTAAGGCTAGATAATGCAGGCTGAAAATCCGTAGCCTCTGCCTGCACTCAGAAGCATTGTCTTTGCTCTGGTACAGGCAGATGCGGGCACCGAAACGTGACATTTTGCATTTTATGCAGCAATCCACCCTGCCTGCAAAGAGAAGGGGAGCAGCCGGGCAGCTCCAGACAGTAGATTATACACCTGCAAAGAATCAATATCGTCTGGCCTAGTCTAAAAATATTTTGTGCCCATCCTAATACATTTTGCCCATCCTAATAAATCACAGGATTTTTCATTTTTGCACAAAGCCTGTGAGTGCTGGATCCTTCCTCTTGTTATATATATATATATATATATATATATATATATATATATATATATATATATATATATAAAGTCTAAAAAGGTTTTGCACAACGTAGAACTTTATCAATTTGTGCAATTTTTGATCGATATTGAAAATGTGAATGAAGTGAATATGGTGAATATGATGGGTGAATTTATTCACAGGGGCGAATTCACTGCGAATTCCTGCGATTCGCCGCTGGCGAATAAATTCGCGAAATGCCAGCAAAAATTCACCAGAGAAAATTCGAAAAAAAAAAAAAACGAGTCGCGCGTCGTTTTTGATGCGACACGTCGAACACGACGTGACGCGCCGCTATTGACGCGACGCGTCAAAAACTACTAATTTTTTCGCCAATTCGCAAATTTTGCTGGAAATTCGCTAATTTTTCGGCGAAACGGGTGAGATTCGCCCATCACTATTTGTCACCCTGCAAAAGCTTTTAAGGTGAATACATACAGTAATAAAATGACAAAGCTATTCCTTATTTCCCAGCCAGATTCAGGCTGCAGCTGGGAGGAGAATAAAGATAGTTTTGCCATCCTTGTGTTTTCTAGTTAGTGAGCAAAATTCTCAAATATCCATTCATAGACTGTAATGGTTATCAGGCTAACTCTGGTGGTGCAAAATAAATATCACTAATACATGCTCACAGGTTTGAACAATATTCACTTGACTTGCAAATTCCTGCAATTACCTTACACTGTAGTAATTTAATAATCTTTTAGTCCAGATGAGTAACTCATCAAGTACCATAAGTAAATAATATAAAATGGTCACACATTAAACTAGAGAATCCTCCACTTGAACTTCAGGAATTTCTTCCTGACCCCTTATTTAAAAAGTAACATCCATAACACTGTAAATGATCAAATGATTTTTTATTTACTTTAAAGGTAGCAAGGGTTTGGCTAATCGCTAATCCGGATATAAATTATATATCTTTGTTGGATTTAAATGAAGACAAAGTTGACATGTATGTGTGTGTGTGTATGTATGTACATTTTTATTTATATAGCACTACTACTTGTAGTTGAACAGCAAATGGATAGAATGAACAAGAGTCCATGTCATACATCAAAAGGAAGGAGTTCCTTGCCCCATAGAGCTTGACATCTCACTTTAAAACCAGCCACCTATGAAATATAAGTTTTGCATGGCTAATTTCACATACAGGGCATGTCTGCATAAAATGCTATTTATATTGGTTATTATTTCCTGAATGGATTATTAATTAAAATGCAGTATACATCATTTATATTAAACGTGTAAGGTAACCAGTTGAATTGGGGAATTTCTTGTAGAACAGCAATTATGTGAATTTATTCCATGTTTATGTGAGCTTACTATTAAATATACATGCAGGATTACCTACTTCAGTGCAGTAGTCAACACTGTCATCTTTTCAACAACAATTACTAATTAGCCTAACAGCCTGTGAATTGAAAAGTATTTATTGGCATAATCTAACAATATATTTTCAGAATCAGACACATTTGACACCCCCTTTACTATAATGTTTAGTATATCATACAGTTCATATTGCAATACAACACTGAATCCAATGAAGTATATATCACATACTTTTTATTAATTAGCCTTTAGTGTAGAGTTTTAGAGGTGTTTGGCTCTAAATTCAGTAGGTGAAAGAAAAACAAGCAGGCAAGAGTTTCTAATTTTTAATCCATATTACTAAAGGGTAAATTAGTAAAATTTAGGGGCAGATTTACTATTGGTCAAATATGGAATTGAAAAAAATTCGAAATTCGACCATGGGAATATGTAGGGAAGTAATATTCGAATAGTTGAACAATAGAATAGGAAAAATTTGATCGATCAATTTGATCGATTTTTTCGATTGATCGAATTTTTTTTATTCAATCAAAAATAATGATATCCAATTCAGTAGCTTTTATCTGGCGAACTAGGTGGTCGAATAAAGGGGAAGTACTTTGACCATCGAAGAGTCGAATATTCCAATAAAATTAAATTCGAATATTCAAATAAAATTAAATTCGAATATTCAAATTTTTTCAAATTCGATGGCCGAATTTGCCTATTTTGCATATTCAAAGATTCTAATTCGAATCTTTTTGAAATTTTTGTAAATCTGCCCCTTAGTGTTTGTTTATTAGACAAATGTATCCATTATCTGTCATATTTGTTAGTAATTTTAAAAGTATTTATTGCATGTTTATTTCTTACAAGTTATGCTGTATTTTACTTAAAACATACAAATGTGTTACTTGGGTTCATGAATATTGACTTGGCAGCTAAGCAGTAGTGATGGGCGAATCTCACCCTTTTCGATTCACCGAAAAAATTCGCGAATTTCCAGCGAAATTCGCGAATTGGCGAAAAAATTCGCAAAATGAGTCGCACATCATTTTTGATGCGCTGCGCGTCAATCGCGGCGCGTCATTTCCGTAGCGTCATTTTTGGCGCGGGTCGCATCGTTTTCGCCGCGTCGCGTCAAAAACGGTGCGCGACTTGTTTTTTTTTTTGGCGAATTTTTGCTGGTGTTTCGCGAATTTATTCGCCAGCGGTGAATCGCGGGAATTCGCCGCGAATTCGCCCCTGGCGAATAAATTCGCCCATCAGCAGTAAAAACTAATAAATATTTTTTTCAATATCTATTTTATCTGACACATAAATGGAGTTGCCTTGGCTGTATTTAGCCAGCTAAAGGATATTATAATGTGTTCCTCATTTTAATTCATTACCAGAAATAACTTGTGATTGCTTATTAGCTTAACAGTAGTAAGAACATGCCAACATGCTGATAGTATCAAATGTATTACCAAAGATTTTTCTGATTACTCACAATATCTTTTAGTTATGCAAATTGTCTTCAATATTATGCAGAAATACAAGATAAAATATGCTCAGTTTTTCTTTTGGGCACAAAACCTATTCGATATTATAGCTGACCAAAAGCAATCAATGAACAGAAAAATTAAATATGTAAAAAATGATGCTGATAAGGGTTTTGCTGTGTCTCAGTTTTTCATATATATATATATGCTAAAAGATTACATTATTGTGTAAGAACGCATCAATAGGCATTTATTTCCATGAATTTGATTCATAATGTCTACATTTTAACTATGATCCTTTAACTGACAGTGTTATAAAGGGAGTTAATATCCTAAGTGTATGTCAGCCTCCCGATAATTATATTGAGACATAATATAGCTACTAATGATTACTTTCCAAAAAAATTAGGAAAGTATACATGATGAATACTTTCACACTGAACACATAGGATTCTATTATTATTATGTTGGGAATAATTAACACCACTGTGCATGCAATATCATGTCATATATGTATGGGGAAGTAGAAATTATAGGGTTGGGAGGAGACTGTGGAGCCTGTGTACTTGGGCTACAAATGAAAAAATGTGCAACAGAAGGATGGATACATGAAACTTTAACAAATCTAATCCCTTACTTTGTGAGACCATTTCATCCAAATATTTAGGGTGATGGTGCAACAACATTTTTTGATATTTTAAAATAGCATGAAAAAATATGCCTTTATCCAATGTAAATCTGTTTTTGGACTAATGTCCAGAAAAAAGGTCATGGGAATGTTTATTTTTGTCTTTACTAGCTAATAGTTTATACAATCTTTCATAAGCTGCTCTTTGTTAGTTATCTTTGCAGGTAGATTAGTTTTTTTAATTAGAGATACATTCTGTCAAGGTCAATTTTGTATGTCAGGGTTAGTTTTTGAAAAAATGCTGCTTCCTCCAGAAGCTCAAGATCTTCAAAATATAGAAATTTTCCATTGTGTCCCGATAAAAAAATTACTTTTTTTTCCTTTTTCTGTGTAATAGTAATAGAGAACATTGTAAGATTTATTAAGGGTTGAATTGTGATTTCCACAAAAATATGAGTTTTCTATGTTTTTGGCCCAAAATAAAATCTAAACTCCATGCATTTTGCATTACCCAACAACACATTTTAACTGAATAATACATCATGCAAAAGGAAATGTAAGAGTAAAGTTTGTTCTTCCTTATAGACTATTTAATCAATGCATTTTTGCTTCCAGAAACTGTTCTAATGCCATTAATATATCATATGAAATGATAATTGGCACAGGTTAGTAACTATTACAACAAACAAATAAATACCACTCTGGAGTTGTGTTACTGAAATAATGCACAGTTTGGTACTGTACTTGCACTTTAAATCAATATTTTACAAAATTGCATTAATCTCAGTCAGCAATTTATTGATGTCTCTCTGTGACCTTTAATTATCTTTCAATCCCTTCCTCATGTTTCTGGCAAGTGTTTTTTTCATTCTCCATTTTAATGTCTGGACATAATCCTTCAAGAAGAATATTTAAAGCTTTATCCTGCCATTTTACTTAATTTGCCTGTTTGATTCGTCTGTCTCTTAAATATTCCTTTTTATAGCTTAATTCTTAAACTGTAAATGTTTACATTATCCTCTAACCTCATGTGACAGAATAAGTTCAAACGTTATTAATAAGGAAAGGGAAAATGACTGATATCTTCCTTCAATATCATGCTATTAATGACAACTCAGTAAGTTAAAATTGCATCATCTGAAAGGAAAAATTCAGAATACTACAAGTTCTGTTGCAGCTGACATGAAAACAACAATTTCTGGCATATCTTGTATTTTTATAGCTGACTATTTTCTCCTTGACATTTTTAGTTGAGCAATATCCAGATTCCAGACTTGACACCCATCCGCACAGCAACATTCATCTTAAGATGACATCTGTTCAGAATTTTTCAATACCTTAATAGTTATAAAGCATGTGAGGAGGGGGATAATAGAAGGATTATGACATAAAAATGCTAAAGTCCTTGTGGAGAAACTGCTGCACATAAACTTATGATTTGGTAATTCAAACTAATGCAGTTTGTAGTCCTCCAGAGACAGAGCAATAATAGTGCACAATATGCTCTTAAACACTGATGCATAACACATTGTGCTGGAGCTGGAATATGCTGCAAAATATTATTGTAGTGCATGAAAAAGTAGCACTTCTTAAGAAGCTATGCACACAGATTATCCTTCACAGACCAGTTCTCATGGATTTTACTGTTATTCTTTAATACCTAATGTTGTTTATTTCAGAGTTCTACATTTACAGGTTTCTGTTAATAGCTTTCTTGAGTTCATTTTATTTTAAATACAAAATTATTAAATTTTTTGCAGCATTTGAATTCACTCATGTGAAGCATTGTAATTTACTCAGCTAAATTGTATTTTTTAAAAGCCTTTATAATATATTATAATATACCAGACATGTAAATGGAAGCTGTTCTAGTTGCACATTATGCATTTTAAAAGTAGATATAAAATAATACAGTAGTCTATTAATTGAAAAACTCTTCTACAATATTTTTCCAATTTTCCAAGTGAGGGTATAATTTTCTAAGTGAGGGGCAGGGTAATTTGTGCAAAAAATATACATAATCCATGATGGGGACAAATGCATGTTTTCTGATGTAATGGTAGCCACCATACTAGCCCTATGGGTAGGTAAGGATAGATAAGGAAAGGGCTGCATTGTGGTCTGTGCTGGATTTTTGTTTTTGTCATGGTAATTGCTAGGATTCTACAGATTCAAAGCACTCAAACCAGATGCCCAGGCAGTGATTTTATTATATATATTTTTTTGTTATTCTACTAAAGAAGCAGGCAAAACAACAACTGTCCAGCTTGAAGTCACTTTTTGAAGGGACCTTCAGACCTTATGGGGCAGATTCACAAAGATCCGAAAATTCGCCAGCGTAGGCTTCGCTAGCATTCGCCACACTTCACCAGGCGAATTTTCGGCAGCGCTACGAAAATCCACTAAAGTGCGAATTTACGCTCAGGTCAGCGAATGGTAGCGTAGTTGCGCTAGTTTTACTTCACTAAGCAGAGCGCTGTTACGCTAACGAAGCCTAATTTGCATACGGCAGGAACTTTAACTTATAATAGAAGTATATGTTACAGCCACTACATTCCACTACACAAACCCAGAAAACCTTTAATAAATTATATAAAGTTGTCCTATTGCTCTACATGTGCTCCCTGTATAGTTGTGTTGCCACATGTTAGGAAATGTAGGGGGGAAGAATGGTAACCCCTGCAAAAAAATTATCGATCTTTTTCAGACTATCACCCTCCTATGCTAAAATACGCCAGCGTTTTTTTGGGACTTAGAAAAAATTTGACATTTTGTTTTTCAACCTCCTCTATTGTATTGAACTTCGTCTTGTCTGACCAGGCGAAGTGCTAACGTTTAGGAAAATGTTCATCTTAATGAATTTGCGAAGTTACGATCCTTCGTCAGTGCGCTACTTCGCCTGGCGTAAGGGTGCGACGTTGCGCAAGTCTATCTACTTCACTAGGGAGGGGGGTCTACACAGGGGGTCTACACAGGGAAGGAGGGTATTTTTTCCTTACAGGTTTGGTTCTCCTTTAAAGGAGAACTAAAGGTTAATTAAAGAAGACCAGAAATGTTGTACATTGTGTTTATGCTTCTATACCAGCCCAAGGCAACCACAGGGGAAGATCTGTGCCTCTGATGATGCCTCAGTAGCTCCCCATCTTTTTTTCAGCTTATTCACTACACATTCTCTGTGCCACCGCCAGTTACTGAGCTTAGGGACTGTCTTTTTTCAGAATATGCCAGTGTTTTTTATTATTTTTTCCAGTTGTTAATTTGAATTATTATATGTAGTAATAAATGGAATAAAATGTATATCTCTATTTTCTCGTATTCTTTAATTTTGTATCATTTCTTTCCAGTCTTTCATATCAAATAATTTCTTAGGTTTTTCAACTGTTTCGTTTTTATATCCCTTTTCTCTGAACTGGTCACTTATTATTTTACATTTGTTTTCATAGTCCATAATTCGACTACAATTCCTTTTGACCCTATTAAACTTTTTATGCTGGCAACTGCTTTTAAGGATAAAACCATTGCAGTCTGTAGGTTTGAGATATAGACTGGTGATAACATTTTCCTTGTCAATGGATATTATAAGATCTAAATAATTTTTTTTTTCATTTTCAATACTGTAGTTACTTGTGAAATGGATATTGAAATTGTTAAGATTGAGGTCATTCAAAAATGTCACAAGATTGGTTTCAGAGTCATTCCAAATGAATAGAAAATTATCTATGTAGCATTTCCACACTACTAAACCTTTATTTTGGTTTATTAGAGATGTAATAGTTTGTTTCTCCCAATACCCCATAAAAAGGTTAGCGTAACTAGGGGCAAATCGTGTTCCCATTGCAGTTCCATTGGTTTGTAAAAAGTACTCACCTTCAAACCAAAAATAGTTATTATTTAATATAAATTCAATTCCTTTGAGTATAAACTCTCTTTGCACTTTTTTTATACTAGAATCACCTTTTAAAAAAATATTTACAGCAGAAATACCTGCAATAGCAACAATGTGATAAACTTGCTACAATGTCCTTGCAAGTTGCAATATATAGGAAGGACCAGTAGATAGTTAAAGACAAGAATTATCTAAATAATATATGAAAAGGCTTAATGACTCACAGTCTGTCAGCCCACTCTAAAGCTTATCATAATTCTGACCCCTCCCTCCTAGCGTTTGTAGGAATAACTCAAAAAAAGGCACATTGGTGTGGGAGTGATATGATTAATTAAATCAACTGAAGGAAGGAACGTTCTGGATACACAAACTTAAAACATTAACACCAAATGGTTTTAACATTGCAATTGATTTGAAATGATTTCTTATTGATTAATTACATTTGCTATATTTTATAAGGTTTAATTAATTGTTTTTAATGTTTACTTAATTTAATTGATGTATTTATTGCGAAAATACCTCTCCTTCTCATTTCTAATACGATTATAATACCTATTAAGAAACATTACTAAGTATCCTAATTGATAAATCCACCCTCAGATCAATAAAAAGCTCAGATCAGCAATGTGGGTAATCTGCCACTGAGGAAATATTTTAGATACGAAACCACTGTTAGTCCTTTTATTGATTAATAAATTTACAATTTTAAGCAACAAATTGTTGTCCTAAAATCCATTTATATAATTTATCCTGGGAGAAAGATTGTTTGTACTAATTACATATACCACGAGGAGTCAGTGTTCATCCCGGTAGGACTTTAAGATACAACCTGTAAAATTTAGCGCAACACTCCATCCCGTATTGCCAGAGTTTTTCCCAGACAGATCACCTAAATTGTAAGGAAACCTTCCTCACAACCGGCATTTGAGGCAACACCATCTGTACACAATTGGCTATCAGACAGGAAATCACATCGGAGACTCTTTCAGAGCCGTGACTGGACATCATCTAAAGGCTCTGCTTTACCCGCAATCTGGTGAGCATATTAACCGCCGTCAGCACTAATTATTCTGATGGTACTTCACTATCCCTAGTCTTTATTGGCAGGTACAAAGACAGACTGAAGCAGACATAACACAGACTTCGCTCATTTTACAAGACACAAAAAACACTACCAATTTGTGAGGAGATCCGATGTTTTCTATAATCTTTCACGTAAAACTGTAATACACTATAGCAGTTTTCTCTCCCTTTCAGGATATTTTTACAACTTTAAACCTTTTAGCACACCTCCCATCTTTGAATCACCAACAATCTCTGTTTTAAGAAGGATTTTCACTGCATATTTAGCATTGGGAAATGTTCCTTGGCTCCCTTAGGTCCTTCTAACCCTAACATTGGTGTTGATTTGCTTCATTGCTCTTCAAGTCCTACCTTCTTGGAAATTATGTTCCAATATCTTGCAAGTATGAGGTCTATGAGATGTCTGCACATTTGGATTTACAGTATGGCTCTGAAATATTGGGTTGCATCTGTCCTATTAAACCATTTGTTGTGGAAGGACAGTTGGACAAATTGACATTACATGAGTCATTTACATGTCTCTTGCCATAATTCCTTAATTGAAGGCTAAAGACTTTGATTTTTGGCGAAGGAGTTAACTAGAGAATATACTCAGCCGTAGTAATGAAAACCATTTGCACAGCTCATTTACCTACAGGTGCCAGTGGATATTATATAGGTTCTCTTGTTTTAAAGACTCCTTTAAACAAGGTTGTATTTACAGATGGTACAATATGAAATGAAACAAATATGTTTTGCACACAAAACTATGGGGCATGGGGCACGATTTTGCTCCAGTTAGTATTTTAGCATCTGCATTTGGCATTGATAAATGAAGCCAACAATCTTGTATATATATATATATATATATCTTAATCAATAAAAACCAGAGATATAACTAATTGTACAATATTATTGTTTCCATTATCTTATTCTTATAAAATTCTGCACGTTATTAAAGGAATTATCCATGGATCTTGCATTAGAAAGATGAATAAAAATTTCAGTATTATTGTAGGTGCTTGCACTGCTAAGTCTAATAACTTGAATAAGAAATGACAAAAGCAGAAGTAAGCGATTCAACTAACTGCTGCTTTTGGGTAGTAGACAGTAATTGCCTAGTTAGTCATACATTTTATTGGAAAAATGCCGCAGGGGTTAAGACCCATTAAGTGCCTCTTTCTGCATCTATCTAATGTACTTCGCTGTTCCAATACAGTAAGCCATAAACGTTTATTTTTATAAAGAGTGGATTGTATTGTACACTGTAATCAGCCAAGAACTATGACACAAGCATGTAATGAATTTTTTGGAGGTTTTATATATGCACTTTATTGCATAAAAGTTTAATGTGAATAGAATGTAACAAAGTATTGCTTTTTGTTTTTAAATTAAACTTAAACTTGTTTTATATTTTATAGGAATTTTGTAGTGACAAGCTCTCCTTGGCATCAAAATGTACAGTGTCTGGCACCTAGTTATTTGTTCATTTGGTCTAAGTAATCCCAATTACTCTCTTTCACTGGTGGCAAGTAAAACATGATGCATGATGTTAGGTAATGTTAAGCAGCACTTATAAATTCATCTAGTTTGATTTGAAACAAATGTACTGTACTTAAACAAAATTGGAACAAGATACCCCATATATTGTGAACTCAATTACATAAAAAGTTGCTTATATTCGAATATTCATATCTTGTGATTTTAAGAAAAAGTTGATATTTACATTACGTGAGATAATTGCAATAGCAAGAACATAAACTATCCTTAAAATTAAGAAAGCATTTAAAAAAAAAATTAAAAAAAATTTAATAGCATCTGTTTCTTTTTAACAAATATCATTATGAACCTCCATAAATACCTTTTGGGGAAATACTTTCAACTTCATATGTATATATTTACTTGAGGAAAGTTACTCCCAGTTTCAAGTATAGCATAATGTAATATACAGATGTGTTTTGTCAACATTATTATTATAATATATATAATAGCAAATGTACTCACCCTCCCATTATTCTGTGAATACATTGTGTCTTTATTCTTCCATGCATAGCCAACGTTTCTGCCCACATTAGGGCCTTTATAAAGGATAAATAAGTGCATGTTTAAATACCTTCAAAAATTGGAGCTAAGTATGATGTCATAGGCAGTAAGGTTTATTCCCAGGAGGACCAAAACACGTTGATGTCTTTGATGACCCAGTAAACGGAGTATTCCACTTGCCATGAGTGCTTATGAAGATTCATTTAATTTTCATTTTTCAATGTTGTGGTTAGCACCCAGCTGTTACTTCCATCATTGGTGAGTGCTGGTTCAAGCAATAAGTTAGCTATATATATATATATATATATATATATATATATATATATATATATATATATATATAGTAACAGGTAATGGTGCACACCGTTAACAAAAATCAAATACCTGGGTGCCCGCAAATGAAAAAAATTTTTTATAGTAAAAGAAGTTGCAGCACTCACAGGGTTTGTTTGGTGAAAAAAAACTTGTAATATTTATTTGAACTCAACGTTTCGATCCCCCACAGGGATCTTCGTCAGGAGTGACAAAACACTTTGATAATGGACTCTGCCATGAGTGCTTTCTTTGGATTTGCATCGATAATTTTGGTTAGCACCCGGCAGCAAATTTAATGAATGGTAAGTACATATATTTATACATCTGGACTTCCTTTTAGGGGAACTTCATGTACATACAGAACAGAAATACTGTTTCCACTCATCAAAGCTGGCTGGATAAATGTGGATGTGGAAGTTTTTGAAATATGAAACTTAGAAGCAAAACATTTAAGTTAAATGCAGTGCCCCCTTGTATGTAAGGAACATCGTTGCAAAGCAAAACCTTTTAGATTCAATAGAAGTGTTGGTGTTGAGGTGAGTAAAAAAATACATCCTTTTAAGGCTTTCAAGTTAGCTGGGACAGCCAAAACATTTAAAAGGTAAAAGTAAGCCAATAAATCATAAAAAAAAGCATGAAATCTAAAAGCTAAGCTAAATTCGATACAGCAAGCAGTAAAAAGAATTCCAAATTTCTTTTTTTTAACTGTAAATTGTACAAACATGAATCAGAAATGGGTGGGACCCTTGATCAGAGGAGGGTCAGCTAGTTGATGAGAACAAAAAAAAAGCTGAAATTCTGAACTATTTTTTTTACAGAGGATACTAAATTGTGCAGAACTATAGGTTCCATGCAGGATGTTGCAGCTTTGCAGAGTGATTTGTCTAAGTTAGAAAACTGGGCAGCAAACTGGAAAATGAATTCAATGTTGATAAATGCAAGGTTATGCACTTTGGCAAAAATAATATAATGCAAGTTAAACATTAGATGGCAGTGTGTTTGGACTTTCCTTAACTGAGAAGGATCTAGGGGTTTTTGTAGATAACAAGTTGTCTAATTCTGTGCAGTGTCATTCTGTAGCCACTAAAGCAAATAAAGTACTGTCTTTCATAAAAAAGGGTATAAACTCAAGGGATTAAAACATAAATATGCCTCTTTATAGGTCCCTAGTAAAGCCACACCTGGAGTATGCAGTGTGGTTTTGGGCTCTAGTCCTTAAGAGAGATTTAAATGATCTGGCGAGAGTGCAACTAAACTGGTTAGAGGGATGGAAGATTTCAATTATGAGGGTAGAATGTCAAGGTTGGGTTTGTTTTCTCTGGAAAAAAGGTGCTTGCGAGGGGACATGATTACATTTTACAAGAACTGTATATTAGAAGACATTATAGACAAATAGCAGGGGACTTTTTTACCCATAAAGAGAATCACCGCATCAGAGGCCACCCCTTCAAACTGGAAGAGAATAACTTTTCATTTCATTTTTCATAGTGATATACTGGCAGAGATAGGACAGGTTGTATAGAATAAACACAAAGGAAAGTTAAGAGTGAAGACTTCAGTGTCTATTAAAAGCAGTTATATTGTTGTAACTGAACTGATTGGACTAAGGTACCTGAAGACTGCGTTAAAGGCATGCATGGGTTTGTTTTTTTCTGTGTAACAGAGTATCATATTACACAGAAGAGGAGTGACATCAACACTACTTTATTGCTGATTGTTAAATGTGTGTGTGTGGGGGGGGGGGCTCAAAATCCCATGATCCTAGTTTAGCCAAAACAACAAAGTACAAAAAAGGTGTAATAATGACATTCATTCATTTAAATTACATTTAAATTTGGATAAGCACATATAAGAGGCATGTATTCTAAGTTGCTATAAGGCTGCACAACTCACCCCTTTCTGTCCCCAAGTTTACAAAGAGTGATATAAGGTCATACGATCGCTATCAGAACAAATGTGGGCCAATTCCCACTGAGCTGCTGGATCATAAAGCAATGGTGGTACATCCTGCAGAGGTGTACGGGCCTCATAAAGATGAGAACAATCCAAGTGTAGGATAAGCATGTTTCGGGTTCAATACCCTTCATCAAGTGCATCATTCACTTGATAAAGGGTATTTAATACGAAACATGTTATGCTTTCCACTGCCTGTAATAAAAAGTTGTTTGCAGTAATACTGCTGCAGTTCCTCTTCCTTCTCCTATACTTGGATTATTTGCAGCAGTTGCAGCACAGAGCAACTATTAAGGAATTGGATGCATATCATTTGGAAAAGCTGTGCTGACCACCATCCCTCTCTTCTGCAAAGATGAGAACCCCTAGCATCAGCACAATGTTGTTAGGGTCACATCGCATAGCAACCAATATTTATCTATTATCACCTGGCCCCCATTACTCAACTGGCTTACCATGGCTTTTGGGAGTTGGAGGCACTTGTGGGTTGTACTGCTGACTATTAATGCAGGCCAGTGTCACCCCAATTAATTCTCTACTGATCCCCATCATCTGCCACTTGATTGTAGGGGCCCTACAGGTGGCTCAACATGAGCAATTCACCAAGTACACCTGCAGGATAGATTGGGTCCCAATCTGTACCTGTGTCAGCCTGCAGCCCAAATATTGTCCCCAAACTGTGCCTGTGCCAGCAGCACCCAAAATATTGCTCCCAATCTGTACTTGTGCCAGCAAGCCGAAATATTGCCCCAAATCTTTACCTGTGCCACCAGCATTGCCCCCCAAGTCTGTACCTGTGCCATGAGCCATGACCCCCAAGTCTGTACCTCTGCCACCAGCTGGCCCCCTAAGTCTGTAACTGTGCCACCAGCATTGCCTCCCAAGTCTGTACCTGTGCCATCAGCAATTGCCCCCCAAGTCTGTACCTGTGCCACCAGCCATTGCCAGAGCAGCAGCAAAAATATTGCCCTAGATCTGTGCCAGGCAAAGGGCAAGTAAGAGGGAGGTGAGGACTGAAGTAGAGCAGAATGTTGCTGCTGGACACAGGGGCAAAGTTAAAACTTAAAGAAAAAAAAAAACCATTATTTCCCTTCTAAAGTGCGCCCCCCCCCTCCTATGACTGCACCCTAGGCGGCTGCCTACTCTGCCTACCCCTAGTTCCGGCTCTGGATATCAGCTTAAATGATATGGGGCACACCTGCTTTCCTATCACTCTTAAATGGACTAAGAACAGGGAGGTGACAGGGGTTATATAGACTTGCTGAATGGTCGCTTAGTCATATGTGTCAGCACTTTAGAGTTTTGAGCCAAAATGCAAGTTATAGAGTCTCATACTACGTTATAGGTCTAACCAAGCATATAGTAGAACCAATAGCTGTTAATATGTAGCGAGAAGAAAAAAATATATAAAGCAATACGACAAGGTGGGTCGAGAGCACAATCACTGTGGCAACTAAACAAGGCTAGATAAGTTCTACATAAAAAAACAAGTATGTGGCTCAATACTGGGTGATAGGAAAGATCATAATATTGTTCCAATGGCCAAAGTGAATGTCAAAGCAGATATGGAGATGTGATGTATTGAAGAAAATAGTTAATGGAGCTAAGATAAATCCAGGAGATGAAGACGTGCTTAAAATCCAGAGGTTATACCCAACAACTATTGGACAAACAAGCAGAGAAATCACTTCAATTCACACATATAGATCTATCTACTCTCCAGAAATAAAGATACTAGAACAAATGAGAGAGAGATTTTTATCACCACATTTAATAAACAGAATAAACAACTTGGGGACATTGTTAAAGAGAATTGGCATTTATTAAAATCTGATAACACTCTTCCTTTTGGTTCCTATGACTCACCAATGATTGCATTCAGGAGGGACAGGAGCCTTGGAGATCTACTAATTCAGAGGGACCTTATCCCAAACAGTAATTCCAGTTTCTCATCCTGGTTATCTACACCTCTTAAGACTGGCTGTTACCCTTGTAGTGTATGTAGCACTTGCAATGGCTTAATAAAAGGGACACACTTCAGTCCACATGGGTAAGAAATACAAGATTAACTTTCCCCTGACATGTACAAGTGATTATGTAATATATATGGCTTGGTGTCCATGTGGTTTGAAAAACTTCACAAGAAGACAACACATCTGGAAATTATTTATTGGGAAAGACTTTCTGTGAACTGCCTAACGCATTTCGGAAGTATATCTCTTAGTCATAGGAGCCTATGACTAAGGGGTATACTACCAAAACGCGTTAGGCAGTTCACAGCATTCTTTCCCAATAAATCATTTCCAGATGTGCCGTCTTCTTGTAGAATCTTTGATGCATTACAGTGGGGACACTGTGTGACTGAGCACCTGGAACCAGAGAAGAGTGGTGAGTTGGAGCGGTCTTTTCCTTTTGTTTTTTTTCCATGTGGTTTGGCCTACAGCGGAAAGACTATTATCCCTCTACACGACCGGATACAAAATCACAAATATCACTGCTTTTATATACTATCCACACAGTGTCTTAGCAAATAACTACACACATTTTGGAACCATTTTCAAGGGGAGGGGTATAAGGTTTGAATTTTTTCACTCTGTTGTTACCTTGACAAAGGTCTCAAGGCAAACCGAAAAGTTGGAATAACAAATAAACTTTTTCTCTTTTTCACCATATTTTAAGTCCCGTGAGTGCCTTGCTTTACATGATATTCTATATGATTTTCCTGCAGTGTGCACCCAGGCTTTTTCTCCTGTAAGTGTGGAGATGCAGGTGCACAGGGGGAACACACACCTCTATTACTCATTTGGGCCTCAAAGGAAAGAGAGGGGCGGAGTGTGGCAGTGTTTCACTAGGGGGGGGTGAGTGTTAAAACGTTTGTAAAGATTTTTTGAGAAAGGTCCTAACTGAGGAACGAAACGTTGATACAATAAGGCATAATCTATTTGTTAAATTCCCTGTGTGCCCTGGCATCTACTTACTTATGTCTTTGAAACTCCGCACTCACTTACTGGAGAAAAAGCCTGGGATAGATAGATGATAGAGCACAATAGATGGACCCGCACTCCATACTTTTATGAAGAAATTAACGTTCTTTATTCACAATGCATTCCCAACATTTCTGCCCACACTGTGGCTTTATCTACTTTATTCACAATGCATTTCCAACATTTCGGCCCACACTGGGGCCTTTATCAAAGGCTTGATAAAGCCCCAGTGTGAGCCGAAATGTTGGAAACGCATTGTGAATAAAGCAGATCAATTTCTTCATAAAAGTACGGAGTGTGGGTCCATCTATTATGCTATATATATCTATCTATATATATATCTATATCTATCTACATATATCTCTGCAGTGAGCACCAACCATTTGGTTTTTTGGTGTGCTACTACCGTTAATGAGGATATGATCTTAAAAGTTCTTGTGGTAATGTGGGTGTGGTTTACAGTGGGTTTGTTTTAAAAGGCGAAGTGGTCAACACTGACTTCCATTATTGGCCCTCCACCACATAGGCCAGAAAAGGTTCGGCCCTCGGTACCACAGAAGATGGACAGCACTGATTTAGAATGATTATATTACAGTGTACTTTTTACAAATGAAATAATTTCCTTTAATTCTTATTCCTTGAATCACTCTATAACATGATCTCTTCACAATGGCAGCATATTCTTTAGCTGGAAAAGAGTACATTTGTGAATAGCATAGCCTTTTCCTTATTTTTCCTATGTCTACTTGTGTTAGTCAAGGAAAACTAACACAACATGCAAACACTGTAGCTCTGTTAGTTAAAAATCTCAGGAGAAATCAACATTAAACATTCTTCCAAAAGTAAACTAGAAGAATTATTTTCCTTTTCTTTATTTTTTATTTTACCATACTTGAGCTGCTGAATTAACTTATTCAACAAGGTATTTGAAGGGAATCTACACTGATTTAATGGAAAATATGTTCCTATATATCACATTCATAATTAGCAGTAGTAATACCCGATATGCTATTATTACCAACAGTTAATGACTACTTTGTTGGTTAACAGCTCAATGTGAAGTTGAGGATTGTTAACACTCTATCAAACTCCTTGTTAAGTGTGCTAATTTTTATTTAAAAATACTTGGATTGCAGCTGGAAATGTGTTGAAGGAATCGCTTAATCCCTCCCGGCTAATAATTATTTTCCATCAGTCACAACATTGGTCTCCTATTATGTTTATATAACTACTATTAACGACACATGTCTGGTGCCACCATAATGGGCTTCTCTCACTAAACTTTAATATTCTACGCTTTCCTGTTCTTTACCCATTGTAACAGACGATAACATAATCTTCTACACACATATATTCCCAATGTGTTTGGTTCAGAACTAAATAAATACAATGCTTTCTGCTATTGCCTATGCAGAATGTAGCTCAGTTTTCATTTTCAGAGGGTTATTCAGTGCAGTAGTAATATATGAATAGGCAAAAGATCCTTGATCTGCATTATTTTTCATTAGAAGTGATTTATTTATGCACTCTGCAGCTACTATGGAAAAAAAGATACTTTGCAAAACATTGTAGAAACAAAATACAATATAGAATAGCATAATCTATCCATTCTGCATACAAAGAACGTTACATATATGATCAATTATTCAGTACTCATAGAAACCTGGATAAAAAATATAAGAAACTATAAAATAAAATTGAAAAATATAAAATTCAGTATTAACTGCATTATAATCTAGTTGTGTACAATTTTTCTGCATAAAATTCCTGTGTAAAAAAATATTTGTAAGGGGTTAGGACCCAGCAGCCGCAGGTGACCTAGGTGACTTATGTCTCTGTGTCAAGTATGCATATGACCCAATTGGTATGCAAGATCTCATTGCTGGGCACATGTGTCACGTTTTGGCACAGGTGCAATGTGTTTAAATAAATGCATTTCCTTGTGAAGTGATCATTGTCTACCAGTGCTGAACTTTTCTCAAAGTAGTTTCCTGAACTTGTTGAATTATTGTTTACTTCTGCCTGCTTTATCCTTTCTGATTTCTGCCTGTTTCCAATACTGATCCTGTATTTTCTGCCCCTGACCTTCGGCCTATCTCTTACTTGATTCTTGAAATGGTATAGGTCACTCCAGGCTTGTTTAAGGAAACAATTATTTCATTGAATTAAAATTTTACAATTCACTAAAATGCTCTATGGAAGACATCAAAATTGTTGTGTCTGAAAATTTTAATAATTAAAGTAACTGGTGTAATCCAGGTATTTTTTTATTTTTTACAGAGTACAGTTTCAGAGGAAGAAGACATAAGTTCTATTTTTTTGTGAATTGATTTCATTATCATGCTTCAGAGATTAGCTGTCCAAAGGGAAATGTTAACATGAGTTTAGTGAATATTGCTTGGGCTGAATACATTATTATCACCCTGCATAATGGACTCCTGCTTACAAAACAGTCACCACGACAGGTGAAAGAAGGGGTAGTATATAGGAAATGTAATTAGCTTCCTCACATGGAGCAGTTTCCAGTGTTTTTTTTTCCGTGGCAACTTTTTTTTTGAGACAAAATTTTTCCCTCAATACATTTTCGACATAATTTTGAGAAAAAATTAGACAAAACCAAAATGCAGAATTTCACCATAATTCCATGCCTGGTGAAAAATAATCATTCATCGCTATTTGGGTTTTCCAGAAACAGTTTCATAATTTGGATCACGATACTTTAGGTCCATTGTTACTGGCCATTGAAAAATGTCCTACCTAATATATGGGTATTATGATAGAAACAACATATCTGGGGGCCCATTTATTAAACCTCAATTTTTTCTGGTTTTGTGTGTGTGGGGAAAAAACGAAAATTTTTAGACATTTATCATACCCCAAAGCTGCTAAAAATCTGAAAATACACCAACCTGACGAGTTCATGTAGAAGTCACTGGCAGATGTCCCTGAAGTTGTTTCTTAACATCGCGATCTGCACTGAATAATCCAAGAAAGTCAGGGTTTGCGTCCAATAATCCGAAAAAGTCCAGTTTCTGCAGTGAAAAGTCAATAAAATAAAGTTTTTGGATTGTCAGTCATTTTGTTGCTTCGTTTTATGGCTCTGATTTTGTTTGAGAAAAAATTTTGATAAATCAGTTCAATTCATGGAAGGGAGTTTGGTCGGCATTGTTTTCATAAAAAAATAGATTAAGTTTAAGTTAGTAAATAAGCCCTCCTAATGTTTGATAGGATTTATAGTCTATTTTTCATTTTTGTAGCTTGATTGGAAGGGTTTATTTTGATTTTCTAAACTGGATTTGATTATGTACATATTGATTATTTTTTATCAACATTTCTCTTATGACTGGGAAAAAATTCCCAACTTTTGGATATATCAGGTTTCCACTAATAGCTTTGTCTTTTGCATCAACCCTTTTACTGCCAAGCACGTAGGTATTACGTTGGAAAAAAATGCTGTAACTGTCAAGCGTATAGTGCACTAGTGGCCTGCAGCCCCCTAGGTAAGCCTCAGGGGCTGCCCTATGTGTCCTGTAACGTGATGGCCACAGGGTCCAACTTTCTTACCTATAGGTCGCAGGAACTGATGCCATTGTGGGACACATCATCTTGCACACTTTGCACAAATCCACACACTCACTTACACATATACACATTTGTATGCACTTTTAAAGCTATACACACTAAAGCTATACACACATGCATACACAAACACACACTGCATATTTTATTTATTTATTTTTTTAGTGCTTCATTTTACATAGTTACATAGTTACATAGTTAAATTGGGTTGAAAAAAGACAGAGTCCATCAAGTTCAAACCCTCCAAATTAAAAACCCAGCATACATACACACACACACATCTCCACTCTTTCAACCACTAACTGTAGAGTTTAGTATCAAAATAGCCTTTGATATTATGTCTGTCCAAAAAATCATCCAACTCCCTCTTAAAAGCATCAACAGAATGAGCCATCACAACATCACCCGGCAGGGCTTTCCACAACCTCACCGTCCTGACTGTGAAGAACCACCTACGCTGCTTCAAATGAAAGTCCTTTTCTTCTATTCTGAAGGGGTGGCCTCTGGTGCGGTGATCCTCTTTATGGGTAAAAAGGTCCCCTGATATTTGTCTATAATGTCCTCGAATATATTTGTAAAGTGTAATCATGTCCCCTCGCAAGCGCCTTTTTTCCAGAGAAAACAGCCCCAACCTGGACAGTCTCCCCTCATAATTTAAGTCTTCCATCCCTCTAACCAGTTTAGTTGCACGTCTCTGAATTCTCTACAGCTCATTTACATCCCTCCTAAGGACTGGAGTCCATTTATATTATTAAAGTGCGTAACCTTGCATTTATCAACATTGAACCTCATTTTCCAGATTGCTGCCCAGTTTCCCAACTTAGACAAATCACTCTGCAAAGTAAAACCATAATTACAAAAATATATTGTTTTGGAGGGTGTATTTGTACTGTTAGGGGGTTTTGCAGCACATAATATGCAGTCAGGGGCTTTGTTCACAGAAGATGAATTGGCAGCTGACAAAATTCATAAATTCATATTTTTAGTATGAAAGAATTTGGGATTGAGATATATGTGGCAAATTGGAATAGTTGTAGGCGGAACCAGCAAAAACAGTTTTGCTGTATGGTTGTTTATAGTAGAATTTCCCATTTTGGATTTGTCGGAATGAGTACAGATGCAGTCACTTTGGATGGTGAGTTTAATGCGTCGCGACTTAACTAATTTATCTCATTTATCCCACTTATCACAGAATATTGTGTCACAGCATCCCATCCAATTAAAGAGTTCACCATTGAAAACAATGGGGCTTTGGTATGCTAATGAAAAGGTTAAATGCATTAAATGAGTTAAGATAACTTTAGATAACACAGTTTCTTCAATTAATGCTGAGTCACGACGCATTTAACTTACAAATCCAAGTGACTCTATCTGTACTTTCCAAAAATATGTGGTTTTCGGAGGTAACCATACTTTTTTGCTGCTTTCACCACACATAAAACTGGCAGTGTGTATATAAATTAGGGTAAATTTAAGCCATCAAATAAGTATGCATGTATGGGGTCTTTATATGCACGACACCAGATACCTATTTTCCCCAGCCTCTCCAGCAAGAATGGCTTGGTGAACGGGAGGAGGTCGGCACCACTCCTAGGATATAAGTCCAGAAAAATACCCAACACTCAAAGCCAGTAAAGTGGGGATGCACCCCTGCGTGTTTATTCCAAGTCAATGATGTAACGTTTCGGGGGCGTGCCCCTTCGTCAGACATGCAGATTGTTTTACAAACCAGATATTTATAATCAATGCAATCAGTGTTAAGTGAAACCACATGTGCAGATTAAATCTCCTGAACAAGGAAATATACAAAAATTATACAATAAATAGATGAAACCCGTTTAAGTGTCCTTTTATAGGAATAAAACTCCAATGGTGGTTCCAACAGTGCCTAAAATGTAATGAAAAAACTAGTAAAATATAAAAACAGTACAAATAGCCATAAATAAATATAGCCAAAAAAGTTGTATCCAAATGCCAAAATTTTTTTTTATACATTTAAAAGTAAACCAGCCTAAAGGGCTGTACTACTGTGGAATAACTGCCTTACCCTGATTCAAAAAGCTTTCCCTGGACAGATGCTTGATCACAGAAACAGTCTAGGAGGAAGGAAATAGTTACAATATCGTTACTGATTAAAGATGAATTTGCAACATTTTTATAGATAACAACTCAAGTTGAATTCCTCATTTAAACCCCCTGGTTGTTTAGTTTGTAACAACCATATCCAGAAGCATTCCCTTTGCAACAGTTTCTTTTTAATCTCAGTCGGATTGCTGCCATAGACCTTTTCTAATACTTGCCACCGTAGTTGGCTAACTCTATGCCCTTGGTCAAAAAAATGACGGGCTAAGGAAGTTTCCCTTTTCTTACGCTCCATATTAATTTTGCCCTCATCTTTTGTAGGTGCAAAATTTCGAATCACTGATTTATGTTCGTTTAGTCTTGTTTTGATACATCTACTTGTCTGGCCCACGTATGCCAATCCACATGGGCATTTGATACAATATATTATATTCATGCTGTTGCAATTAAAGAATCCTTTAGTTTTATGTTTCGTGCCCTTTAAGGGATGCTGGACACAATCCCCTCGGATGATGCTATTACAGTGTCCACAATCCCCACACGGGAAAGTGCCACTTGTAGCTGGAGCTAGAGTGTGGGCTGCCCTCTGTGTATGTGTGTTATGTCTCACCTGGTCACCTACACTTTTCCCCCTACGATAGGAGAACAGTGGAGGCTGGGTGAATATTTTGCCAAACTTAGGGTCAGTTCTTAAGACACCCCAGTATTTTAATACAATATTCCAGATGTTTTTAGCATGGATATCGTATGTGCTAATAAACGGTATTCTGTCCTGCATTTTGGCAGTGCCTGCCCTCCGTTGTAAAGTTACTTCTCTAGGGACCAGCTGAACCTCATTTTTTATAGTACGTATCTTATCCTCATTATAACCTCTCTCTACAAATTTTGAGACCATACTGGTAGATTCCTTTTCAAACATTTCTTCAGTGGATGTTACTCTGCGAACCCTTGTGAGCTGACTGCGTGGCAGGCCTTTAATAAGGGCCGGGGGATGAAAACTGTTAGCATTTCTATCTGTTTTTTTCTTAAATAAAGTGGTCTCCAATCTGCCATTCACTCTCATAACCTGTACATCCAAAAAATGTAGTGTGTTTGCATTATACTCCAAAGTGAATTTTATGGATCTGTGGATGCAATTTAAATGTTGTAGAAAATCCAACAACTTGAGCTCCGTGCCCGTCCAGATAAAAAAGGTATCGTCCACATATCGCATATAATTCAAAATGTAATTACCGTATTCAGTGTTAGCCAAAATATGTGTGTTTTCAAACATATCCATGAATGCGTTGGCGTAAGCAGGTGCCATGTTGGCACCCATTGCGCAGCCCTGTTTCTGCAGATACACCTCCCCGTTAAACGTGAAATAGTTCTTGGTTAAAACCATTTCCAATAAAGTGCAGATAAAGTTGATTTTGTAACCGGGAAATTTTGTACGTGTCAAGATGGTTCTAATACACTCCACCCCCTCCTCGTGTGGAATGGAGGTGTAGAGATCCTTGACATCTAAGGAACAAAGAAAAAATTGGCCCTCAGGGAGAGAAATGGTGGACAACATTCAAAAATTCAGTAGTGTCTAACAGACTATGTGCAATCAAGGGCATCACTTCCTGTAGCTGAGTGTCCACATACATCGCAAGTGGTTGTAAAATCGACCCAATATTGGATACAATAGGTCTGCCAGGAGGTTTTACTGGTTCCTTATGTATTTTTGGCAGAAAATACATATATGGTGTTTTAGGACACTCTGGGCATAATAGCTTATACATTTCATCAGTAATGATGCCTTCCATCACCGCTGCATTTAAAAAAATATTTATTTCCTTCACAAATTTACTTGTGGGGTCACTTAATAATTTTTCATAGTGAGTGGTGTTCCCCAGCTGTCTTAATGCCTCGTTGTCATAATCCATTTTGTTGAGAATTACTGTAGCTCCACCTTTGTCAGCCTTGATAATAATGATGGATTTATCTTGCTCTAAAGTCTCCAATGCTAAGAATTCATCCTTTGTTAAATTTCTTCTATATTTATTTTTATCCTTAAGCTTCATTTTATCAAAACACTGTTCCATCTCCATTAGAACCAAGGTTTCAAAGGTGTCAATTAGGTAGGGGAAAAAAAGGTACCTGGCGGGGAAAAATTACTTTTTAAACCCAGTTTATTTTTTAGGTCTATAACAACTTTGTCTTTAGGAACCCCTGGTGTTTTATCAGAGAAGAATTCCTTTAGTTTCAATGCTCTAGTGAACTTGTACATATCTTTAGTAAAGTTAAAAGGAGAATAAGCATTAGTGGGTACAAAATTCAGTCCCTTATTTAACACTGAAAAGTTCAGCAACAGTCAATGGATGTGTGGATAAATTGAAGACTGTAGTTACCTCCTCCTTTGACCTCTGCCCGTCCTGGTGTAGCCTCCTCTCCAATTTGGATCTTGCTTTTTCCTTTTTACTTTGCCGTGTCCTTGGCTTGCTCCTAAAAAAGAGACCGCTGCAACATCTTGTGAGGACATGGTAGATCCGCTCCCCGAGCCTGCAGATGAAGTTGCCGGTGTACTTTGAAAAGGCCTGGTGCCATGTTGTTGTATGCGTTGTGACCTCCTTCTCGCCTGCCAGGTGTATACCTCTCCCCTTTCGTAATCTCTCGTATCCCTCTTGAATTTCTGTAGCTTCGTCTGTAGGATTTCCTGCTGTAACTTGTAGATTCTTTGATCCAATTCCCGAAGCTGTGTGTCGTCGTCTCGTGGAAGCTTTGTTCTGCATTGCTCCTCCATGGCGTGTATTTGTTGTTTCAGCTCCTTCAGCCCAAGCTGTAGCTGCTGTATGGTTAGCGCAATAAGGTCTAGGCTGCATCTGTTTATATGCCATACATAAAAATATGTACAAATATATGTACATTGGTTATTAAAGTGTTCATCACACCCCTGCCATTCATATTTAGGAAGTTTATCCTGGTACTTAATGCTATGTGGGAGATAAGATGGAAGCTATTGTTGTCTGGGGTGAACTTACTGTTTTTGTACATTTTCCCCTCAAAAAATACTGTAAATGTGTTGATTTTGCTATCTATGATCTGGAATTACAGGACTGATAGCTCATATGGGGTGTCTTCATTTTGGGGCCCCTATATGCCACATACTTAGGTAAACCAATATACATTGGGCATTAAATGAATGCTTTCCAAAAATATATGGTTTACTGGGGTGAATGTACTTTTTTGTTAATTTGCTTCTCAAAAAATTTATTGATTTTGCAGTATCTGGAACTACAGAACTGATATGGCATGTCTTTATTTTGGGACTCATATATGTCACATACTTAGGTAAAACCAATATACACTGGGCATCACACTGTTCAGTGGACTCCTGGCATTCATATTTAGCATGTTTTATAATATTATAATATGTGGGAGATAAGATACCTCAAAATGGAAGTTTTGAGATATTTTTTTTTAAAATGTCAGAAAATGTTATAAAAAATTATACATTCAGGAAAGAATTGTAACTTTGTAATTTGGATTACATAAATGTACTTACCCATTTTTGATTACTCAGATTCTGTTCTTTCCAATAAATGTGTAATTTTCTAGGGTAAACCTAGTGTTAGTGGAATGTTTGGCCTTGACCTATGTAGTTTTGTGGAGCAGTGCTTTGGAAAGGCAGTAGTGTATTGCTTGAATTTTTGACCTATATAAGTGAGAAATCTCCATAAAACTATATATATTTGTTATTGGTGCATTCAGGACATGAAACTTTCAAATATGCTGTGTTCTTGTACATGTAATAAATTATGTTTCTGATATATGTGTGTTTGTATTATGGGAAACATGATTTAAAACAAAAAAATTATCCTATATCTTTTTACTCCAAAATGTTAGCATATTTTGAAAACGTATGTTGTCATGAAAAAAATTATGGATTGTTTTCCTGGGTAAACTAAAAGACCCTCCCAGGAAAGGCCCCTAAAATGAAATAGCACAAAATGTTTAAAAATGTTTTGGCAATAAAAGTACCAAATTGGCCAAATTGTTTGGCATTGAAAGAGTTAAGGGGAACATGACTTTTAAAAATGTTTACATTATCCAGAGTTTCTGCTCTTATAGGGCTCTCAGCTGAATGTAGAGTCAAGCGTCACTGGACCATTTCATTGGCTAAATCTTTTCAATATTTCTCTGTTAAAATCAAATTGATGAAAAAGCCAGTGGCAAAAATAAAGACAAATCTACTTCCAAAGAGATATGTTGTCCTACATGCATCATGAAGAGGGAAGTACCTAATGAAAATATTATAAATTAGGTAATTATGGTAAATAGGTAATTATGATTTCAGTGAGCATTATCACTATTAACTACAGGATGAAAACATTTATTCAAATCCTGTCCCAAAAATACATAAGAAACACATTCATTTAACATTTAGTTACACTTATCCAGAAAAAGGTCAGAGATCAAAGAATAATAATACTTGAACAGAAGATCAGCACTCTCTGTATGGTGAAAAAAATTATTTGTTGATTTATTCCACACAATTAAACATATTTCCGACATTTCGGTCCCACCTGGGGACCTTTCTAAAGGATAAAGAGAAAGGTCCCCAGGTGGGACCGAAACATTGGAATAAATCAACAAATATTTTTTTTTTCACCATACAGAGAGTGCTGATCTTCTGCTCAAATATATATATATATATATATATATATATATATATATATATATATATATATATATATATATATATATATATATATATACTGGAAAGAGGGAACCGCACTCACAGGTCTTAAAAAATATAAGATGGTTTTACACGAAAGACTATATAATATATATATACAACCTGAAGCTGGTGCACTCTCGACCAAAGGGTAATGCCCAGGTGCTGGTTATAGTGTATACAGAAAACCAAAAAATGAACCGCACTCATGGGGCTTCCGTGAAAAAAATTAGAGAGAGACGTTTCGGCTCTTAGACTCGAGCCGTCATCAGGAATATATATATATATATATATATATATATATATACAAAAACTTATAGAATGTCAGCACAACATGAAAAGCAAAAATTAGTTGCCTGGGTGCACAGGCAAGTAAAATAAACTGGAATCAGGTGAAGAGCTCGCACTCACAGGACTTATTCAAAAAAAATTATTATATATTTTTACATAGAAGCGAAGAGTTGGCATAGGATATGTTCTTAGTAGTGATGGGCGAATCTCACCCGTTTCGCTTCGCCGAAAAATTCACAAATTTCCAGCGGAATTCGCGAATTGGCGAAAAAATTCACGAAACGAGTCGCGCGTCGGTTTTGATGCGCATCGCGTCGTTTTTGGCGCGCGTCGCGTTGTTTTCAATGCATCGTGTCAAAAATGTTGCGCGACTCGTTTTTTTTGCCGAATTTTCGCTGGCGAATTTTTGCTGGCGTTTCGCGAATTTATTCGGCAGTGGCGTATCGCGGGAATTCGCCACTGGCGAATAAATTCGACCATCACTAGTTCTTAGTGACCCAACCAGAGGCTTCTGATTGAAAAAAGCAACTTAAAGTAAACAAATCAAAATGAAAAGGATAAGTATATGTTAACTGTTATTTTATAGTAAGATTGTATATTTAAATACTGTTGTTTAATTTTTTATAGTTTTTTTTCTGTCTTGGGTGCTAAATAGCAAAGTTCTGTGTGCTATTCTTATTCTGACGTTGATGTTAGGAAAGCTTTTCAAAGGATTTATAAAGAATAGAATACTGGACTTCATAGCAAATAACAACACTATGGGGCAGATTTACTAATGGTCAAATTTTGAAGTGAAAAAAATTAGAAATTCGACCATCAAATTTTTTGGGGGCCATTTTTGATCGAATATGGCTGTTTTTGATAGAAAATGGCCATATCCGATCAAATTAAAATCGTTCTAACCGAACGATGCAATCGTTCGAATCGATCAATTCAAACTATGTCCTCCAAAATCCTTCAGTTTTTGAGAACTTAAAATTCTAGGAGGTCCCCCATAGGCTAAAATGGCAATTTGGCAGCTTTAAGCTGGCAAATAGTCGAAATCGAAGGATTTTTAAAGGCCAGTAGTTCAAAATTTAAATTTCTAATTTTTTCAATTCAAATCGAATTTTTTCAATTCAAATCAAATTTTTTCGAATTGAAGTTTGGGGTACTCGATAGTCGAAGTAGCCCAAAATTTAAATTTTATTCAAATTTTCACTTCGACTCTTAGTAAATCTGCCCCTATGAGTTTGTGCCAGCATGGTTTTATGCATAATAGATCTTGCCAGACTAACTTAATTTCTTTTTATGAGAAGGTAAGCAGGGACCTTGATTCTGGGATGGCAGTGGATGTGATTTACTTAGACTTCGATACAGTGCCACACAGAAGGTTACTGGTTATATTAAGGAATGTTGGCCTGGAACATAGTATTTGTACCTGGACAGAGAACTGGCTAAAAGATAGACTACAAAGAATGGTGGTAAATGGAACATTTTCTAATTGGACCAGTGTTGTTAGTGGGGTACCGTGAGCTCTGTACTGGGTACCTTGCTTTTCAACTTTTTTATTAATAACCTGGAGGTGGGCATTGAAAGTACGGTTTCTATTTTTGCAGATGATACTAAATTGTGCAGAACTATAGGTTGCATGCAGGATGCTGCCACTCTGCAGATGCATTTGTCTAAGTTGGGAAACTGGGCAGCAAACTGGAAAATGAGGTTCAAGGTTGATAATTGCAAGTTTATGCACAAAAATAATATAAATGCAAGTTATACACTAAATGGAAGTGAGTTGGGAGTTTCCTTGATTGAGAAGGATTTTGGGGTTTTTATAGATAACAAGTTTTCTAATTCTGGGCAGTGTCATTCTGTAGCTACTAAAGCAAATAAAATTATGTCTTGCATAAAAACTCAAGGGATGAAAACATAATTATACCTCTTTATAGATCCCTAGTAAGACCTCATCTGGAGTATGCAGTGCAGTTTTGGACTCCAGTCCTTCAGAGGGATATAAATGAGCTCGGGGGAGTGCAGAGACGTGCAACTAAACTGGTTAGAGGGATGGAAGACTTAAATTATTAGGGTTAGACTGTCCAGGTTGGGGTCGTTTTCTTTGGAAAAAAGGTGTTTGCGAGGGGACATGATTACACTTTCCAAGTACATTAGTGGACATTATAGACAAATAGCAGGGGTCCTTTTTACCCATAAAGAGGTTTACTGTACCAGAAGCCACCCCTTCAAACTAGAAGATAAGGACTTGTGGAATGCACTGCCGGGTGATGTTGTGATGGATGATTCTGTTAATGCTTATAAGAGTGGCTTGGATGATTTCTTGGACAGACATAATATCAAAGGCTATTGTGATACTAAACTCTATAGTTAGTATTGATATGGGTATACTGTATATAATTTATGTGAAGGTATGGAGGTGTGTGTGTATGGATGCTAGGTTTTCATGTGGAGGGGTTGAACTTGATGGTCTTTGTCTTTTTTCAACCTAATTTAACTGTGCAACTATGTAACTATACAGTTGGCTAAACATATATACAGCTTTAGTGCCCCCTGCTACTACATATTGCATCATTGAGCTTAATTACCACATGGTAACAGGTCAAGTTGTGAACAGTTCACAAGACTTTAGGATAACTATATATCTATATATTTTAGGCAAATAGTTTTTTATACAAGTACGGGCTTTATTATCCCATAACTATATAATGAACTCATTGTCTAAAATATAAGGATGTTATACAAATCATATTTTCCCATGACAGTATCACTTTAAGTGCAGACCTTGGAGGCCAAAACTGCCACCGCAAATTGCTATGCAATTCCTTTTTCACATAGGGTTAAATGTAATCTGGAATATATGCTGGTGTGCTGCTAAATACATGAAAGTATCATCCTGTGTGGAGAAAGAGAAAAACATTAGCAAATATATTTGCCAAATCTGACATCTCAGACTGACAAATGCAAAGGACATACTGTACAATTGAAATTTAACCATAGATACACTAGTTTCGTTCCCTCTCCCCCACTATTTACTATTTTATTAACTTCCTTTAGTGGCACAATTCTTTAGTGGCTATATATTATTTAGCTATTCTCTCAGTATTGAAAAACAATCTATCACAAATTATCTTTGCTGGCAAGCTCTGTTGCAATTCGGAGCTTTTGAAATGAAAATGAGGTGTAACACCAAATAATTTGAATGATGTCAGTATTCTGAGTAGAAGCATTTTTAGAAAAAGAATACAGATATTTTTCTTATTTGAAATTTAAACATTATCAGCGTTCCATATGAGCAGCAATGCAATACTGCTATATTGCACTTTTGTAGATATCCCTAATCTCTACAAGCCGGACAGCAGTATTCAAATCGAAGCTGCAATTAATAAACTATGTACACTTGTGATAAATGCTCTCTAACAATCAATATTTAGCCAAACAAATCCATTTAATCAAACCAACAACTTACTATCAAAAGAATCTATTTCTTTGTAATGCCTGTCATTTTAATCCAGAATTCATTATCATATTAATGCCTTGACTTGGCTCCCCTGGCCCTCTGAGTTTTGTTTGTTGAAGAGCTTCCTGGGGCGTTTGCAGAAACAAAGGAGGCTCTCTGGAACATGAGGCATTCAGAGTAATGTACAGATGGGCTTTGGCTCTTTGTCTCTCTCTGCCTGGGAGGCTGTTATGGGAAGCAGCCAACCTGCAGTCTGTCACAGTGAACATTGTCAAGTCATTGTGTACTTTTAATTGTTACTATGTACATGGAATCTAAAAGGTCGCTCTGGATATATCGTACAAGTATACAAAGCCCTTTGCCAGACCAAACAGCTGGCCTGTGTTGTTCCAATATTTAGCTCTAGTCACCTTTTTTTTCTCTGTTAATGTATCTATCTGACACAGTTTTTAGTATACATGATGGGTTTAGAAAACATAGTATGCCCTCTAAACACATTCTTTTTTGATAAGTACCTAGAGTTGCATTTATATTGTTATAACAACACTGGTCTAAGATCAATCTCTAACAATACCTTGTACTTGTTAGTAACCAAGCTGCATACATCAATACTTGTGAGCTTGTCTAATGAAAGCATATATTTTTAATAGTGTACAGTTTTATAGGTATGGTGATTCAAATAATGGAATTATTCTTAATCCAAAAGCTCCAGTTTGTATAATAGTTTCTGGATAATAGCTACTGTACTAGTAGATTCTATTTGAAACATCAAAGGCTATTTTGATACTAAACTCTACAGTTAGTATAGCTATGGGCATATATGGTTTGTGTGAAAGAGTGTAGGGGTTTGTGTGTGTGTGTATGTGTGTGTGAATGCTGGGTTTTAATTTGGAGGAGTTAAACTTAATGGACTTTGTCTTTTTTCAACCCAATTTAACTATGTAACTATGTAACTATGTGCCATTATTCGCAGTCCCACCAATTTATAAAGAATTTCAGTGTTTGCTTTTCCCTGATTTTACATCACATTTTCCAGGGTGTTACCCCAAATCATTGCCTAGGTATACCAAATTGTCTGTTTTCCTCTGTGAATATTTTTATTAGTGAAAAGTAAAAGTTAAAAGGTAAAAAAAAAGATGCATACTTTGCCATGGTTCTGTCTGTAAATAGTCAAGTCCAATTACGATTGGAATCCCAAATCCTAGAACTAACCCCAAGGTCCCAGGAACGGCTCAGTCTTTCACATATAACAGCCGCTTTTCACTTCATGAGGAGCCCTCCGCTACTTGGATGCTGCCAAGTCTTAATACAAGAGAACAAAGGGGAGAGTTCTAGGCAAGCACAGGAACCACACATAATACCGGATCGGAGAACAAGCAATGTGGTCAGAAACAGGCCAGCTCAAACCAATCTTAGGAGGCAGTACAGATTCGGAAGGCTAGAGAATAGTTTGGGTCACAGGCTGGGTCAAAAATTTCAATATGGTCAATAATCAGGATAATCAGTGTAAGGAGAACTTACCTAGCGTCGCAGGATGACGTCATCCCTCCGGTTGATCCGCCTGCTTCCAACTCTGCGTCAGAGCTCCCGCGACGGAACGAGTCGCGCGCGTCGACTTTGACGCCGACGCTTGGGCGTCGCGTCGACTTCGTCGCTGGCGACGAAACGTCATCGCGTCCCTGCGTCCAGTTTGGCGCCATATTGGACTATTTAAACCACCAGCTAACTACAACCTATGCCCAAGTATAGGTCTTTGTTACAAAGTTCCTGGGTGTGATTTCCTGCTATTGATTCCTGTTTTGACCCTTGCCTGAATTCTCGTCTACGAACCTTCTCTGCCTGGATTGACCCTTTTGCCTGGACTTTGACTAATCTCTTGCTTAACCCTTCGGATACCTCGTTTGTATTGAACTTTGCTGGATTGACCCTTTTTGCCTGGACTTTGACTACTCTCTTGCTTAACCCTTCGGATACCTCGTTTGTATTGAACTTTGCTTCTTCCTTGGTCCTCAACCTCTCTCCGGAGCCTTCGGGCCCTGACAATCAGCATACGAAAACCAGGGACAGGCAGGATCAGAAAAAACTTGGAATCACAGAAAAAGCACCCGCAAACTTATGAAAATAAATTTACGTTGGGCAGTTTTGAAAAGACAGATTTACCTTTAAATATTCATACCTTCACACCAAAACGTAATGACGTCAGATGGGACAGAGTGTCAAAACACAGTTCATCGAGTACATGCTAAGAGAGGAGCGGTGCAAGAAGAAGCAGCAAACAACAGGCTCCCCCCGGGAGAGGGCTGTGTTCTGGAAGATAGGTTTATTACAGAACCTTATACAATTTTCTGCAGATAAGAGCACCGGCCAGAGGTGTCATGTAAGTAAATACAATCACTTGGTCCCCCTTCCTCCTTTGTACTTTACCACATGGCACTTACTCATTGAATATTTATATTTATTGTAATGTTCATCCTCCCAGTTTGTACTCGTACTTGTATATTGTATAAATGTAAAGTACTGAATATACTAGTAACACTATGCTATCTGATAAAATTATGCAGGGAATAATGTATTACGTATAAAAATGATAAAATATAAGGCTATTACAAGTCACCAAGGAGTTGCAAAACATATAAACACACAAGGCCAACTACTGTGTGCTATAATATAGGTCATGAAACCCAGAGGTGACTTTTAATTTCCTTATATTATAAAACACAGAATACTTTATTTGTTATATTACTCAAGTTTCAGGTGACAAAATTTACATCACTTAGCACCATATATATACATAGTCATAGATATGAGGATATACATTTAATGAATATACATGTCACTTGTGTACATAGATATATACATCTGGTTGGGGGTACTGTTAATGATAGGGAGGACCACATGTCCAATATGGTACCAGTATTAAATGTATATTTGTAAATGCAAGGAGTCTGACTAGTAAAATGGGAGAGCTGTAGGTGCTGGTGCTGGAGGGAAAATATGATGTGATTGGTGTGGCTGAAACATGGCTGAATAAACCATATGACTGGGAATTTAACATAAACGGCTATACTTTGTTTCAGAGGGACAGAGGCAATAGAAAATGAGAAGGGTTATGTCTGTTTCTTGGGCAGGATTTAAAAGCGTATATAAAGTAGGGATGGCGCGAACCGGCGCAAAAAAGTTCGCGGACGCGTTCGCGAACTTGCGACAAACGCGCGAACGGTTCGCGAACGTCGCGAACCCCATAGACTTCAATGGGAAGGCGAACTTTAAAAGCTAAAAAAGACATTTCTGGCCAGAAAAATGATTTTAAAGTTGTTTAAAGGGTGCAACGACCTGGACAGTGGCATGCCAGAGGGGGATCAAGGGAAAAGAACAATCCATTATTTTCTTATGTCAAAAGTGTTACAAAGTATCTTACCTGCACCTGTTAGCTGTTCTGGACTCTCTGCCAAAAGCCAAGTTCAAATCTTTGCTTCTTTTTCTGGCTGTTCAATGAGGGTCTTTCCAGTGAAAGAGGGTCCTCCAAAAAGAGGGTGTCTTTCCAGTACAAATGAGGGACAGAGGGTTGAGCTCGCAAAAGAGGGACAGTTGGGACTCGGGAGGTATGCACATTTTTTTTTTTTAGTTCAGGGGGTGTGTGGGGGTGGTCCAGGGAGATCTTCCTGATTGGCTGCGATGTATCGGCTGGTCTGGGGTGAGAGGGCAAAAAAATGCGGCAAAAAAAATGCGCCAAATTGACGCGAACCCAAAATGCGAACGTCGCGCGACGTTCGCGAACTTCCGGCGAGCGCGAACAGCGGATGTTCGCGCGAACAAGTTCGCTGGCGAACAGTTCGCGCCATCCCTAATATAAAGGAGGAGGTTATGAGGGGGCAGAAGGCTTATAGGTGGAGTTCTTCACCAATTGTAAAGAGTCCAGCAAATTAATTGTAGGGGTATGCAATAGAGGAGGAGGAGGCTAAGCTCCTGATGCAAATAGAAAAGGCTGCTAGTTTGGGTAAATTAATGATAATGGGGGATTTTAATTAGCCAGATATTGACTGGAGCAACAGTATGGCCAGATCAGTAAATGGGAACAGGTTTATGAGCATTTGGCACAGGTTTTTGAGGAGCCTAACAGAAATAATGCTTTTCTGGATCTAGTGATCTCAAATGACCCAGAACTTATGGCAAATGTGCAAGTCATTGAACCCCTGGGTAATAGTGACCATAATCCTATATAATAAAGTTCAAGTGTCTCTGCGTCCAATCCCTGTGTCTGTGGAATTGCGCTACTGCGCATGTGCCCCACGGACAGCCAGCACGAAGCGTCTAACGCTAGCGCAAATTCGCCAGCGAGTTTACGCTAGCAAAGTAGATAGAATACAATAGATAACAATAAGTCCCAAAAAACGCTGTGGCGTGTTTTACCATTGTGGGTGATGGTCTGAAAAAGAAGTGTATGTTACAGCCACTACACATGCCCAGGACACCATATGCCATATGTCAGGAAATATAGGGGGGAAGGAGGGTAACACCCCCCAAAAAAAACAATGTTTTTAAGACTATCACCCACAATGGTAAAACACGCCACAGCGGTTTTTGGGACTTTGAAAAATTTTCAAATTTTTTTTCAACATCCTATCTATTGTATTGCTCTAGCGTAAGTGCTAACGAACAGCAAAAAGTTGATCTTAGTGAATTTGCGTAATTACTATCCTTCGCCAGTGCGCAACTTCGCCTGGCGTAAGGGTGCGAAGTTGCGCAAGTCTATCTACTTCACTAGTGTAAATTCGCCAGAGTCGGTGTTCGTGAATTTGCAATTACGATTTGATGTCATGCTGGCGAATTTGTGCTAGTGTTAAACGCTTCGCGCTGGCTGTCCGTGGGGCACATGCGTAGTAGCGCAATCCCACAGACACAGGATTCGCGCCGTATGCAAATTAGGCTTCGCTAGCGAAATTGCGCTATGCCTAGCAAAGTAACACTATCGTAAATACGTTACTGTTCGCGGACCAGAGCGTAAATTCGCACTTTAGTGAATTAGCGATTTTTCGGATCTTAGTGAATGTCCCACTTGGAGCGCAGAGACTTCTGTTAGTGGTTTATAATCTGCTGCCTTCAATCTATGGAAAGACCGGTGCTACATAACGGTGTGCCGCTCCTCTGCTCACCGCTACACCGGCAGCTGTACACATGCCCAAGCACCATGTGACAGAGGAGCAGCTCGAGCTGTGGGATGTGTGACCCGGGGAGTCCGCGGCGCAGTCAGTAAAGGTAAATGGGGGGTCGGGGTAGAGAGAGACTTCCAACAGCTCCTCACAGAGTGTCTTGCCTCTTTATTTATTGCCTAAAAGCCCCGCCCTCATGGGAGAGCCACAGCCAATCCCAGTGCACTGCCCCGCCCCTCTTTGTTGTGCTGCCCAATGGCAGAGGGATAGAGCGTTGCTGGCCGGCGGGTGACAGAGGAGCAGCTACTGTCTGGCCTCCCATAGCTGTGAAAGTACCTCCCGCTCTCTGACTCACTCAACTCCGCCTACAGTACGCCAAGGAAAAAATATGATTGGCAGAAAATGGGCATGCGCACGTGAAGCGCAAATGATCAAGAGGCGGGTGCGGTGCCAACTGTTCCTATCTTTAATCTCGAGTTGTTAGAAGCGAGACCCGCTCACTCAGTGCATGTCCCTGATGTTGCTACGGCAACAGGGATGCTGAGCTGACAAAGTCAGCTGGCTCTTTTTCTAAAAGTAACATTGAGGCAGAGTCGCCTCTGAAATTCTGTAGGACAAACATTTTTTTGTGGAAAAAAAACACTGGTGTGATCTATACCATAAACAAACATTGCCCAAACTCTTTAGGAAGCAGTAGTATTTTTAAAACTACTGAGAAGCACTCTAGGTGTCCACCATGGTTGTCCATTTTTTTTGGACTGGAACAAGTCTGTTTTTATAAATGTTTGACTACATACTGTATGTTCTAGCGCCCGTTAATTTAGCGGGCTTAATGTCTAGTGTTATATAATGTAATGTCTGCTGCAAAAAACAAATATATACTGTGGCAACAAAAAACATAAATTTCAGAAAAGCTAATTTTATTGCCTTGAGGGCTGCCCTTCAGAGCATTGATTGGTGCATTATGTTTTCATCTAAAAACACAGAATAGAAATGGTTGTCATTTAAAATGGTATTAAATCATTACTTTTCTCAGTTTATTCCCTTAAGGTGTAAATGTAGAAGCTCCAAGAATAACCCTATGTGGCTTAAGACAGAAGTAAAGAAGTTAATAGGAAGTAAGAGAAAGGTATTTAAAAACTACAAATCTGTTGGAACAGAAGCTGCATTTAATAAATATAAACACTATAATAAATGTTGTAAATCCGTAATCTGGAAGGCAATGAAAGGAAATGAAGAGTTAATTGCGGCACAACAGTAAACTAACACTAAAAAGTTTTTTTTAAAGGAGAAGGAAAGGAAATTTTCGGTAATTAGTTTCCAGTGTCCCCCACCACCTCCCCTCCTGAACCGCCGCATTAAAACTTGCCATTGAAGTTTGCCAGCCGTGTCCTTTACTCCCAAAGCTTTGGCGCCACCATTTCTAAATTCAGCGCGTCACTTCCCCTCTCTTCTCTCCATCAGTGCGCATGCGCCTCCTGTATGACCCCACAACGCTTTATTAACAGCTCCTGCGCTCGCTCGCTGGCTGTGTAGGCTGTGTAACTGTAAATCAGATTTAGAGCGAGCGCAGGAGCTGAGCTACGGGGAAGATGTCTCCCGATTGGTGGAATGCATAATGTGGGAGGGAGGATGGAGGTCAACGATGACGTTTGCATATGTCACGTGACCGTTATCAGTGAAGTCTGCACGGCAAAGATTAGATTACACAGAGCATGCGCAGGGCACTGCTGATACCTACTGCGCATGCCTGTGCCCCATTTCAAGCGATTTCTGCACAGGAGAGAGGGTAGGCATTTTTCTACATGTAGTTAATATTATTAAAAACGATCAGAGCATATAAAAAACATAGAAAAGTAATGCATTAATGATTTATATTAGCTAACAGATGATTAGCTTGCCAATAACTATATATTAATTTCATTTTTGAGTTTCCTTCTCCTTTAAATATATTAGTAAAAAGATGCAGGTTGAGAGTGTAGCTCCATTAAATAATGGTACCAGTATTACTGTAACAGATACAGAAAAGGCAAATGTGCTAAATCAGTTCTTTTCTTCAGTGTATACAATAGAGGAGTCGGGCTCACTTCATAGCTGCACTGATGGCTCAGCTCAATCTAGTCAGTGGCTGACTCAGGATATGATCCATAAACATTTAATAAATGAAGAGCCTGATTGCATACACCCCCAGTTCTAAGAGAGCTTAGTTCAGTTTTAGACCATTTCCTATTTCTAGGAGGTCCTCTGCACTCAACCCATTATCAATATGTTTAGACATTTGTGCATACAGCTGCTAAAAAATGCCTTACCCTTTAAACCAAAGAGGGATTGTTTGTCCATATATTGCAATATATTTAAGCTGGCCAACTACGTCAAAGTCATCCCATATCTGGCCAGTCCTATGCTCAATTTTCATCTGATTCATTAAGAATTCTATTGCTTCATAATACATTTAACAAAAGGACTAAGTTTTACCTGCAACTTACTTGCTGCTTTCAAAGTAAAACTCCCAAACTTGGTTGCCCTTTTATTAGACACCAGTGGGATCACCTGACTATAGCTGGGAAGGGTGGGGGCTACAACAAGGAGCTGGTCACTGCTCCAGTATAACTAGTACAAACAAGGAAAAGTTGTACTCACCACTAATTTTTAAAACCATTAGGCGGGGGTGCAATGAGGCTGTGACCACATAATACATATAGACAACTACAAGAGGTCATGTTTTGCACCCCCGCCTAATGTATGTATTTTGTGGTCACAGCCTCATTGCACCCCACCTAATGGTTTTAAAAATTAGTGGTGAGCACAACTTTCGTTTGTTATAGCTATTTATGTTTTTCTCAGGTTCACTTTCATCTGGTATGGTGCCTATGCATTGGAGAAAAGCTGATGTAATTTCAATATTTAAAAAGGGATTACGTTCTCAGCATGGCAATTATAGGCCAGTAAATTTGTCATCTGTGGTGGGCAAATTATTTGAAGGCTTCAACATTTTGTCCTAGTGAATGGTATTATGAGCAGCAAACAGTATGGTTTTATGAAGGATGGGTCATGTCAGACAAATTTTATTGCTTTTTATGATGAGGTAAGTAAGATGTTTGACTGTGGGGGGGGGGCAGTAGATGTGATCTATTTGGCTTCTGCCAAAGCATTTGATACCGTGCCCCACAAATGGCTGCTTTCTAAACTAAGGTCTGTTGGGCTTTGTGAAGTCGTTTGCACATGGATAGGAAACTGGCTACAGGATCGGGAACCTAGGGTGGTTGTTAATGGTACATTCTCTACTTGGTGTAAGGTTCTTAGTGGGGTCCCTCAGGTCTTGGTATTTTGTCCACTTTTATTTAACTTGTTCATTAATGACATAGGGGAGTGTATTGTAAGTAATGTATCAGTGTTTGCAGATGACACAAAACTATCCAGGCAAATGCATTCCATCCAGGATGTGGCATCCTTGCAACAGGATCTTGACAAACTGGCATTCTGGGCAGCTAAGTGGCAAATGAGATTCAATGTTGACAAACGTATAGTCATGCACCTTGGATGTAAAAATATCCAATCTACTTATACCATTAATGGGACTGCACTAGGCAAATCCATTATGGAAAAGGGCCTTGGCAAGCAATGCCAGTCCACAGCATCAAGGGCAAATAAGGCCTTGAGCTGTATTAAAAGGGGCATAGAGTCATGGGAGGAGGGTGTCATTCTTCCCCTTTATAGAGTACTTGCAAGGCCCATCTTGAATATGCAGTACTGTTTTTGTCTCCATCACTCAAACAGGACATTATTGTACTAGATAGGGTACAGAGAAGGGAAACTAAGCTGGTAAAAGGTATGGGAAATCTTAGCTATGAGGAAAGACTGGCCAAATTGGGGATGTTCATGCTGGAAAAGAGGCACTTAAGGTGTGAAATGATAACTATGTATAAATATATAAGGGAAACATATAATAATCTCTCTAATGCGTTATTTACCAGTAGGTCTTTCCAGCTGACACAAGGTCACCCATTCCGATTAGAAGAAAAGAGGTTCCACCTAAATTTTCAGAAGGAGTATTTTACAGTGAGAGCTGTGAATATGTGGAATTCTCTCCCTGAATCAGTGGTACAGGCTAATACATTAAATAGTTTTAAGAAGGGTTTGGATGGCTTTTTAGCAAGTGAGGGAATACAGGGTTATGGGAGAAAGCTCATAGTACAAATTCACCCAGGGACTAGTCTGATTGCGTTTTGGAGTCAGGAAGGAATTTTTCCCCCTCTGAGGCAAATTGGTGAGGCTTCAGATGGGTTTTTTATTTTTACCTTCCTCTGGATCAACTAGCAGTTAGGCAGGTTTTTCAACCTAACTTACTATGCTACATAAAAGGCCATGTCACTGACCAATTAATAATTTAGGATTTACTTGCTAAGTAATTTGTATATGTATTTGAGTTTATGGTGTATTTGAATGAGGTTAGCTGATGTGGCTACTCCAGCTCCCACAAAAATAAAATTATATTTAGTCATCATATTCTGCAATACTGACATCTGTCCCTGACCTCTAAGGGCTTACAATTTATGACATTCATAAACATGATGGTTAGTTTTTTGTTACATAACGTGCCTGTATTTTTCATCTGGAAACTATAGTATCCACCAGAAACCCATGCATAAAGAGTGATAACTTACAAACTATTTGCCTGTAGTGCCCTATTTGGCATTAAATGTAGGTACCCAGAACTGCAGTGCAACAATGTTAATTCATAAATGTGGCACTAGTAGAAACTATTTAACTCCAAAGTAGGGATGGGCAAATTCCTGTGATTCGCCGGCGACGAATAAATGTGCGAAATGCCGGCAAAAATTCGCCTGGCGAAAATTCGCCTGACAAAATGGATTCGCCCATCAGTACTCCAAAGCATACAAAATGCCTTATTTGTGAAAGTGTGTGAGGAGGGTTTTTTGAATTTTGCATTCCTCTTAGTTCCAGTAGTTTTAGTCATTTTATTTTTTTTGAGTTTACTTGGGGGTACCAAAAGTTAGGCACCCCCAAGTGATTGTTTATACTTACCTGAAACCCAGGGCCAGTGCTTCTATCAGCAGAAAACTACACTGGTCTGGGGTTCTTCCAGAGAGCACCACGGAGCATTTGCTTCCTACGTCTTCATTATTTGCATGGGTATAAATGCGCAGTAGTTCGAAAAGCCAAACTTTAATGAAGTGTGCTATTTCATTTAACTGCACATGTGTCTGCCACGGGAAATTTGAAGAAAGAAGAAGAAGGAAGCTTATTGCTCTCTGGTGCTAGCTGGGAGATCCCCCAGACCGGTGCAGTTTTCTGCTGATAGAAGCACCGGACCAGGGTTTCAGGTAAGTAGATGTAAACTCAGCCTTTCCTTCTCTTTTAATTTACTCCACACCCCTAATAATTATTATATATCACAGCCAATGTAAAGTAAATATATATATATATATATATATATATATATATATATATATAT
>CM044441.1:67881473-67891672 GCA_024363595.1 Xenopus borealis
CTTTTCTCCTTTGAATGGCTGCCCCCATTGCTACACAGCATCTTATTTATATAAACAATATTAGTGTTTCTGAAGCAAAAACAGCAGTTTTTTTTATTACTTTAAAACACTTTTAATTTTAGATGTTACTGTTCCTTTAAGAGTCTCTCTGATTTGCACAGACACTGACCTAAATGTTTAGTGCTAAGGCCAAAAAGTAAATTTTAGATCAGATAACCTTTTTTTAAAAAAGTTAGCTGTTTCACCCCTTTCCTATTGTCAAAATGCAGATGGTATTTAATAAGAGTTATTTTCTGCAATGATTTTCTATTTGCCCAGTTGTGTTGATCATCTAGGTCAGTGCTGTCCAATTTCTTTTGTACCAAGGGCCAGAATTTTTCTGGTCTCCATGGTGAAGGCCTGATGGTGGAAGCTAGTGTTGACCACTCCCCTTTTTAAACCACACCTACTTTTAACCATACCCATGTTACCACAAGAACTATTAAGACCATACCCACATTAATAGTGGTAGCACACCAAAAACCCAAACTGTAGGGCTATCACTCTGAAAATTAAAACATACCCCTACATTCATATGCATTATCATTCTCTGTGGATAACACAATGGCACCAGCACAATTAAACATCTTAAGTGCCCCTAAAACAATTTCCAAATGATAACAAACCCCCAGCAAAAAATTCCTGAGTATGAGCAGAGAATGGCACACACAGGAGCAGAAGACAGGCACAATATGACACACACAGGAAGTGTAGGGCAGGCAGAGTATGGCACACACAGGAAGCATAGGGCAGGCAGAGTAATGGCATAAACAGGATGGAAAGACAATTTGATACAAGAATTAACAAGGAATATTACAAATATCCACATTAACAAAATTCCACAACAAACAAACATGCAACCCACGGTAGGGGCAACACTGATAGTATGGAACCAGGCACAAATAAAGTTTAACATGGTCCCCTACCTGTCACCAGAACTTGAGCTGGTTGGGAAACCAGACTTTCTTTCTAGCTGGGAAAGAGGCCAACTAGACAGATGGGCAGGTACAAAGGGGAGACCCACTAAATTAAAGCATTTTATCAGAAAAAGGAAGAGGATCCAATTAATCAAAGTTTATACCAGGTGGGGCAACCATCCGCAAAACTACTGTAATTATTTACAAATGTACAACTATCTTAAATCAATGGGAATAAAAAAATTGACAAGACCTTCAACGGAATGGGAATCTTTACTACAGCAAACGCAAAACAGTCACCCTATAGTAAAATTTTACAAAAAGCTGATAGGAGATTCACAGAAAGAGGAACTAGGATATAAAAAGCAATGGGAGAAAGAAACAAACGTAAGATTCACTGATAAGACATGGGAAAGCATAATGCACACAACACATAAAGGGTCGAGATCATCCAGAGTGCAAGAAGCTAATTTTAAGGTGCTAAATAGATGGTACAGGACACCTGCAGCACTACATAAAATTTACAGCAATGTGCCGAAAGTATGCTGGAGATGCAAGAAGGAAGAAGGAACATTCAGCCACATCTGGTACAAATGTGATAAACTTAAAACATACTGGAAAGAAATATTTAAAATAGAAGAGTTAAGACCGAGGACTTAAAAAAATTATATGGAGACAGTAATCTTCAATATAAATACAGTAACAGGAACAGTGATAAAAGACAGATTGATTCTTCATATACTACAAGCAGCAAGAATGATTATACCTAAGAAGTGGAAAGATGAGGAACCTCCAAAAAAAGTAGACTGGATTAGCGAATAAGAAGAGACAAAGACAATGGAAGAACGTCTAGCACTAAAAAATGGCAATAGGAAACAATTTAAAACAATACTGAAGGATTGGCAAGAGTTGCAAACTGAATAACAGAAAGAAAGATAGATAGACAAACAGAATACAATAGACTAAAATAAGCTGAGAGGATCTGAAAAGATCTGAAAGGATAGATTAAGGTGCAAATTTACTAAATTCACGTACAAACTTTTCGTGAAGTCGTATGTGCAAATTTGGCCTCTTCGATCATCAAATATCGAATAGATCGAATAGATCAAATGATCGGATATTCGATAATTCGATGATCGAAGGATTCAAAATTTTAAATGTATTCGACTGCTTACTTCGCCAGATTGAACCTACCGAATTGTAATAGTTTCCCATAGGCTTCTAAAGCCTGCTCGAATACCATTTGTACGATTGGAGCGTTCGATCGTTCAAATCGTAAGAATTTGTTGGATGCTCAAATGAAGTTTCATGATTTTTCCGTGAAATCGTACGATCGATATCCGATCGTATGAATTCATCAAGAAATCGGATATCGAGCAAAATGATAGCCTAAAACAATTTGATAAGCATTTGATGGTCGAATGCTTATCGAATTTCGATTTTGGTCGAATTTATTTTGGGGAATAATAGTAAATTTGCCCCAAGTGTGGTTAAGTGAGAAAGTTATTATATCTGCTTCCTTAACCACCCTATTCCCTGCCCCCCCTTTATACATCAACGGGATACTGTTAAGAAAGAATGCCTGGAACCTGAAGAAGGTTAGGAGAAAGTTTAGAAAAGAAAATAGGTATAGGAAGAAAAAAATGTTTATACTATGTTATACTATATTGTCATATACTGTATGCTAATCTTTTCACTTACCTTGTTACATGGAAGTTTCCCCTCCCCCTTCTTCTTCTGTACCCCTAAATAAATGAACAAAATAAAAAATAAAGACAAGCATGTCTCATATGTCCAATCCAAGTAAAGTTACAGGACATCTTACAAACAAATGGCCAAATGCTGAGAAGAAACTCAGTCCTGAGCTTCAAACTTACTACAGGATTAGACATGAACTGTCATTAGTAGATGGCTATGTTGTCCGTGGAGCTCACCGCTTACTGGTACCAGAGACCTTGCAAGAAAAACTCAAATGAGAGTCATCAAGGAATTGTACGTACAGAACAAAGACAACGAGAATTATACTGGTGGCCAGCAATGGACGCCAATGTGGTAACTGCCATTCATTCTTGCGTTACTTGTCAGAATCATGACAAAACAGCTATCACACATACACCATCACTTCAGCCAGTACCATTCCCTGATTCAGCATGGGAAAAACTTGCTATTGATATTGTCAGTTCTTTTGCAGATGCTACTATAGGCTGCAGATTTCCTATAACTATGATAGACTATTACAGTAAATATTACAGTAAATGGCCAAGAAATTGCATTTGTTTCTCATGTAGCATCAGCTATAGTAATAACATTTCTGTCTACAGCCTTCAACAGAGAAGGTAATCCAAAGGAGTTAATATCAGACAATGGGCGACAGTTTGTTTCATCTGAGTTTGAATTCTTTCTGAGCGAGAGGAATATTGTGCATAGGAAATCTTCAGTGTATTACCCACAAGCTAATGGAGAAATCGAATTATTCAACAGAAAGTATTTACAACAGAGTTCCTACATAACTACAGAGCAATGTGCCATGCAACAAGCCAAGCATCTCCATCTGAATTACTACATTCAGATGTGCACTAAATTATATGTTTCAGACATCAAACTTCCACAAAATACTGTATCTACAAAATCATCTACTGCTGGCATTGTCAAATGTCAACAAGCCAGATGCAAGGCTTATACTGACAGAAAATGTGGTGCAAGAGCACTTTCAGCCTGGAGTCAGAATTAAGAAACCAGGACTACTGAAACAAGGAGAATCTAAATTTATTACACCACTTGAAGGGAGACGCCAGCGAGGACCATACACATATGAACAATTTGATAGACATATATCGAATGCAAGTCGTCTTGTGTCTGCTAGATGTGACTTTGGAGAAGATCCATTTGATGAAGGACATTTTCCTACTCCTGATGAACCTATAAGGCATACTGAGAGAATCCGAAAACTACCTGCATGGACCAAGGACTATGTCATGTGTAAAATGTATATTATTGCTTTAAGATGCATTGTTGTTGTTGTTTTTTTCATCACCATATGTATCATATGAAATGCCCAGTGCTTTATTTTATTACTTTTACTTAGTACTTTTATGGATAGTTAATTTTGAGACAGATATTTAATATTCTTAAAATAAACAACATTGTTGATTTTTTATTTTTGCTTGTTGCAGTTAGTGCCCATGTAAACCAGATGCTTAGAATAGAAGGGAAACCAATAAGCTTTCATCAATGCCTTATAAAAATCAAATTCAAATATTCAAACATTTTTATGGTCAAAACTGTCAAATTGACTAGGGAGTTATACAAACTTATTCCAGTTCTTGAAAAAAATGTAATTTGATGTTTGAGATCATACTCTGGACGTTTAAGAATTCAAATTCGACTATTTGCAACCTAAAACCTGCTGAATTGCTGTTTAACTCAGTGGGAGAGGTCCGGGATCAATTTGTAGCTGTTTGTAGACTTCCTGACATTCAAGTTTTATCAGAGAAAAAACTCGAATTGGGTTTGATCGAATTCAATTCAATTAAAATATTTGGGTCGTTTCAATCCATCCGAGTTTTAAAAATTTGATTTTAATAATAAAATTTGATTGGTCAAATTTAGAATTTATATGCGTTAGGGGAGTTTTCAAAAACTCACATGAATTGAAAATTTGCCTCCCCATTTCATTGAATGTTTTTGCATAGTCCCCTCCAAACATTCTTTAACATCAACAGCTGAAGGAAAAAAGCAGCTGAAAAAAATCAGGTGGGTCATCTATGTTAATATATTTACTATATAAAAATATGTTTGATGAAACCAGTAAAAACTGGTAAACTTTCCTTTCTTTGTTCAGAGAAAATAAATTCAACCAGGAAATTAGAGTAAGTAACAAGGGAATAATAATCATATACTGTGAAAAATTTAAACAAAGGCTCTTTTCATGCAGTATCAGTGCAAATATTATACATAATATAAATAAATCTATGGGCATTGAAACAGTATTAATTTTCCCCCTTTCTTTTAAACTGTGTGGACTTTTTATGCTTCCAAATGTTATTACTGATGGAAGATATCAATAAACTGATTTAAAATGTAATATTGCTGTTTTATTTTAACAAGAAATAAATTGATTTATGTATTTATTTTCCTTCTAATGATGAGCCATGATCAGTCTATAATGATTTTTTTATGAGATTTAAAAATAGAAATGTTTCATTTTGAAACAAAGCAAATTATTATATGTAATAAAATTATGTAATATCCTTCTAATTAAATAGACTGAGCATCAAATAATCAATAGATTTTTTTCAGAAGTCACTAAAACGTTAATCATAATTAATATATACATTTCATATTTTGAAATCATTTAGGACTGCATATCTATTAATGTAAATCATTAACAAATGGTGTTCACTGGAGGTTGTATCCTGTCACTAGTGATGGGCGAATCTCCCGAGATTCGCTTCGCCGAATTTTTCGCGAATTTCTAGAGAAATTTGCGAAACGGCGAAAAATTCGCGAAACGAGTCGCGGGACGATTTTGTCGCGCGTCGCTTCAATTTTGTCGCGCGTCTGTCACGCGTCGCGTCAACTTTGACTTTGAATTTTCACCAAGCGAAATTTCGCTGGTGATTCGCGAATTTATTCGCCAGCGGCGAATCGCGGGAATTCGCCGCGAATTCAACCTAGGCGAATAAATTCGCCCATCACTACCTGTCACTTCACAATTGTAATGCATCCTAAATAAAAAATAATCCTTGCAGTTTACAAAGATCAATATACATATGGCCAAGACTTTTCCACTATGCTTTGCTTTTACAATATTAAGGGGACATATTTTATAAACTGTGAACTTTTTTTCACCCTTTGATATCTATTTTGTGCAAAAATGGTCCTGATTACCTACTGTTTTTGTATTTCAGTTGGAATATAATCCTCATGTAGAACACCTCAGAATATAGTATGTTGCCACTGATAGATAAAAGTAATGATAATATGTCACTGTATATATACTATATAAGTGATTGTTGAGTATGACATATGTAAACATCCCCCTCAAAATGACCTGTATATGTGCTGCACCATTCAAAACCATCCAGCAGTGAGATTACATGGGAACTATCTTTCAGATAACTCGGTAAACTAAGGGTTGTAGATAAAAATCAATTAGTTCTGAAAGTGGTTCCCCTAAAGAACTAATCCCTGCTATAATTGGTCTCCCACGTGGGGGGCATTCGCTTTTATGTACTTTAGGAAAGTGATAGAAAATGGGACAAACAGGAAATTTGACCTTCAAATAATCAGCTGTTTCCTCAGACAGAAGTGACTGCTCCTTGGTTTCATCAATAAGTTCAAATAAAATGTCCTGATATTGTTTTGTAGGATTGGCACTCAGAGAGCTATAAGTATCTTTGTCATTAAGTTGCCGTAGGGCTTCTTCCATGTAGTCAGCATAATTAAGTATGACTATGGAGCTATGAACTATTGAGGGGGTTCAATAGTCATACATAATTATACTGACTAAATGGAAGAAGCTAGAGAACATATATATAATATACATAACTACTATGCAAATGGGTATGCACACTCAAAATATATCACAATACTCAAGGGGTGTATGCAAAAAAAGTTTTTACTAAGTATTTCACCAAATACAATCAATAGTAAATATACATATGGTACACAAACCAACAATGTCCAATAAAAATATACATACCCCAAAGGAAGAGAAAATGTAAGAAATGGCAGTTATTGATACCCACAAGCTGCAGATACTATACATAAGACTAATGTGGCAAAGCATTTTCATTTATGCAATTCGAATAATCTTGACTGTTTTTCTATAATGGGCATAGAAAGGGTCTTTATGGACCAAAGAGGAGGAGATATCACCAAAAAACTCTTACATTTAGAAACTAAGTGGATATTCACCCTAGCAACAAGATATCCACTGGGGATGAATAATGAATATGATGTGACCTGTTATTTTTAGTTCCAATGTATCCCTCATTCTATGTTCTCTTTGACCCATTTACAGTCTCCAGTCTGTGAAATTTACCCTTGCAAAAGATGTTTTTCAAATAATAATTTCTCAAAAAATAATGTTTCACAACTATTAATATACTTTGAATTGATTAATATGAATAGCTTTATCTCTGATTAGATTACTCTTATTTACTATTTGACAGTGTATGGACTTAGAGTATTTGTTCCATCCTCTGTTATTACTTTTGTTTTATTAATATTCTTTGTTTATATTTTGTATTGTTTATATAAAGTTTTTGTGTTTTTGAAATGGCTTCCTCTGAGAGCAACAAGATGGTGGCTTAACTATCTATCAATCATTATTATAACCTAAGGCTTTCACCTGCAAAAGCTCGTTAATGATGTTACATCTCCATGTGCTCTGATTGGTGGTTATTCATTTAAATATGCTATGGGATGTTGTAAAACTTAGCTTATGATTAAGTATCCAAGTGATACGAAATTCTTGGGCACTGCAATAAAGTTTACTTGATGATTTGACTGAGCCTCCTGGAAGATTGGTCTTTTGAAGTGCCTGTCTTTTTTTCATGTAAAATTATGTAAATGGAAAGCTCTGCATTATTTTCAAGCTTTGTCTTGTGGAGGAGTTTGGATGCTCCTTAAAGCTGGGCACAGACTTGGTGGCATGATTTTTTTGTTTACAAGGTTACATAGTTACGTAGTAAGTTTGGTTGAAAAAATACATATGTCCATCAAGTTCAACCTTTTAAGTATACTGTATATACAACTGGCATTACTGCTAGTTGATTCAGAGGAAGGCAAAACACCCCATCTGAAGCTTCTCCAATTTGCCTCAGAGGGGGAAAAAATTCCTTCCTTCAAGATGGTAATCAAACTAGTCCCTGGATCAACTTTTTCTATGAGACTTTCTGAGTAATTATTGAAGACTTTTCTCTACTCATCCAAGCAGCTTCTTCAGTTCAACTGACTGGTATGGGAAGTTCTTGGCAAATAAATTCTTCCACTAATCCAATCACAATAGCACATTGTAACTCTTCAAAGAGATTACATCTGAATTTGATTCTGTGTAGTTACTGTGATGGGATTACCAATATGTCATGCAACTCCTAGACACAAGTGTTACTTGTGAGAGTTGCATGAATGGATGTGTGAAGTGTTCTGAAACCTCTTGGGTACTGATGTGAGAACAGCATTGTATGTAGCAAACAGGTGGCGTCGAAGAAACTCCACCTCTATTCAGGGATGGTTTCTCTAAATTGACATGAATCACTTCTTTCACACCTCTTTCAAACCAGCGGTCTTCTTTGTCCAAGATATGGACCTTGCTATCTTCAAAAGAGTGTCCCTTATCTTTTAGGTGTAGAAAGATAGCCGAGTCGTGTCCTGTAGGGTTCGCCCTCCTATGCTGAGCCATTCGCTTGGTGAGCAGTTGTTTTTTCTCCCCAATGTATAGATCTGTGCACTCCTCACTACACTGGACTCCGTATACCACATTGCTTTGTTTTTCTTTTGGTCTTGGATCCTTTGGGTGTACCAGTTTGTGTCTCAGTTTGTTGCTAAGTTTGAAAAACACAGGGTCGTGGTGTTTGTTGAAAATCCTCCTGAGTTTCTCTGACACTCCAGCTACATACAGTATGGGATGACTATGTTTCGCCTACTATGGGGCAGACTAAGATCTGAAAATTCGCCAGCGCAGACTTCGCTAGCGTTTGCCGCACTTCAACAGGCGAATTTTCACCAGCGCTACGCAAATCCACTAAAGTGCGAATTTACACTCAGGTCGGCGAATGGTAGTGTAGTTGCACTAGTTTTACTTTGCTAGGCAGACTGCTGTTATGCTAGCGAATCCTAATTTGCATACGGCAGGTACTGTAACTTATAATAGAAGTATATGTTACAGCCACTAAATTACACTACACAAGCCCAGGAAACCTTTAATAAATTATATAAAGTTGTCCTATTGCCCTACATGTGCCCCCTGTATAGTTGAGTTGCCATATGTTAGGAAATGTAGGGGGGGAAGAAGGGTAACCCCCCAAAAATATTATCGATATTTTTCAGACTATCACCCTCCTATGCTAAAATACGCCAGCATTTTTTTGGGACTTAGAAAAAATGTAACATTTTTTTTTTCAACCTCCTATCTATTGTATTGAAATTCGCCTGGTCTGACCAGGCGAAGTAATGTCTAGCGTAAGTGCTAACGTTGAGGAAAATGTTCATCTTAGTGAATTTGCGAAGTTACAATCCTTCGTTAGATGACCTGGATGAATGAAAATCTTCATAGTCATATTGTTCTATGAGCTATCTTTTATAACCCTGTATTCCCTCCCTTGCTTAAAAGCCATTCAACTCCTTCTTAAAGTTAAAGCTAAAAAATATTCGAATTTGATTCAAATTTGAAAATTTGAAAATCAGAATGTCAAATTCGACCCTTTGCCACCTTAAACCTGTCAAAATTGCTGTTTTAGCCTAATTGCTTTAAGGACTGTTTCTGAAAATTTTTGAAAATATAATTTTGATTCAAAAATGGACCTATTTGATCGAAAATGGTCCACTTAAAAAATTAGATGGCAGAATTTCAAAGTTTTTTAACTTCGAAATTTACCCTTAGTAAATCTGCCCCTTAAAACGTAAAAAAAAATTACAAATTATTTTGATTAATAGTGCTATTTAGATACAAATATTCTCACTGATGCATTGATCATTCTTCGTGATGCAAGAGAGAAGAGGAATTGAGTACCGAATAGAAATTTTGAAAATGTTTAAACAGTTAAAAAAAATAGTACAGTCTCATAAGACTTTGCAGATTCACTAACAGGCTAGGTGGGCTTTTTTTGCCAAAATTCTACAAAATGTCTGTTTGCAGGGATATTGTCAATTAACTAAAAGCGAAGTGGACAATTTTGTCAGATGTTCTTTTGCTGCAAATATGTGTATTTATAAAAATGCATAAAATGTGAAAGTTCTCCCTTTAGTAAATTTGCACCTGTGTCTGAAGCCTCTCACTTTCATATGGTGATGGGACTGTCTAATATCCTAATATAATGTTAGACTTTACAAATAGGTGCACTGTAAAAATATATAGGCATTATTAGGGATGGCACGGACTGTTCGCCGGCGAACTTGTTCGTGCGAACATCGGCTGTTCGCGCTCGCCGGATGTTCGCGAACGTCGCACGACGTTCACCATTTTGGGTTCGCGTTAGTTGGCGCTTTTTTTTACCTCTCACCCCAGACCAGCAGATA
>CM044441.1:67898614-67910713 GCA_024363595.1 Xenopus borealis
GAAATGTCTTTTTTAGCTTTTAAAGTTCGCCTTCCCATTGAAGTCTATGGGGGTTCGCGAACTTCGCGAACAGTTCGCATTTTTTACGCAAGTTCGCGAATATGTTCGCAAACTGTTTTTCCGACGTTCGCTACATCCCTAGGCATTATACACTGGTGCCTATACTCAGGTAATTCTTTCTAAAACATTACATAGAGCCTTTGTAAATAAGTTAAGCAAGTGGATCCATCAACTGCATGTGTTAGTATTGTGTATATTAGGTTATTTATTTACTGAGGAATCCCTGCATTGAATGATCAAATGAAGAGAAATCGAATTTATTTTCCTGCGATATAAGACCATGCGAATATACAGGTAGCACTTCAATTAATATATTACACTTTACACACTGATTAATTTCAGGACAAATATTTTTGAAATATAATTAAAAGAAGCACAGACATTCTTCTTTCCAGGAAACCCTTTGTAATCTACCTTATTTTATTAACATTCTAGTGGTGGGCCAAAGGGAGGTTACTACTTTTACAATGTATTAAGTTTATTTTTAAATTGTAATACTATTCTTACTATAATTGAATATATTGTTTTATTAGTTCCTATTGAACTACTAAGTTCAGTAACATGTTTTTGACATTTAAAAAACCTAATGTGCATTTTCACGAAACTGAAACTGCAAGGACACATAGATAATGAGGCAGGGTGCTCAACATAATTTGTTGCTAATCATTGAGCTATTTCTTTTCAACTGTTTTAAGATTACTTTTTTCAGTCTCTGCTACAAGCAAATGATTGACCATCGCTTTCCATGTTTGTATCGCAGCTCTTCAAGCTTCCTGACTGTCTAGATGAATTTGCCTGCAAACATTCCTCAGGCAAATATCTACCTTGTGCAACATGCTCAGAGCAATGCAAACATAGCTTTGGGATATACAACGCACATAAAATACCTTTTATTTGTGTTGCTGCTGTTAAGTTCTAGATATAGCATTCAACAGTTATGCCACTGCTGCTGGACTTTGTATCACATAAATAAAAACAGATGTTTTTATGATGTACTTACATTGACAGAAAAATTGTGGAAGATAAAGAAAGAAAGAAAGAAAGAAAGAAGTGTACCCCAATGTACACAATTGTTACTTCATATTCAGTTTCCTCAGAACATTTAATTTATTTCCACAAATGTATTAGGAGCAGCATAAGGTTGTCAAAAATATAAATTTTCAGAATGTTTTTAGAGCTAATTTATGATAAAGTATGTTTGCATAGAAATATATTTCTTTATTTTAGGGAAAGAGGCATCAAAGAGAAGCCAAAAGATTGATGGTGAGGGTAATATAAAAATTATATTGGGGCTTATAACATAGCCAAGAGAACAAAAGCAAAAAATAAAAAAGCAACTGGAAAACAATTCCAAACAAACAAACATTTTAAAACATTTTGGGGGTTATTTACCAAAGTCTGAATGGCAAAAACTTTTTTTACTAAACAATCATATTTTTTATTGTAAAAACCCCTAACATTTTTCAGAATGTATTAAACCCTGAAGGGTGTTAAAAGTTTAAATTAAAAAGTACTCCAACAGACCTGTCGAGTTCATATAGAAGTCTATTGGAGAAGTCCTGCACTGAGTTTTCGGGGCATCAAATCTGAAAAACTTTTTCACAATTTTATCAATTTTTTTCCAGCACAGGAAATTTTTGGAAAAATAGATTGATATATAAGGGGAAAAATCTGTGTGGAATTGTGTGTTAAATTGCAATTGTTTTGTAGATAACAGGTTGTCTAATTCCAGGCAGTGACATTATGTGGCTACTAAAGCTAATAAAGTACTTACATAAAAAATGGCATTGTCTCATAATTTTGCCTCTTTATAGGTCCCTGGTAAGGCCTCACCTAGAGTATGCAGTGCAGTTTTTGGCTCTAGTCCTTAAGAGGGATATATATGAGCTAGATAGAGTGCAGAGATGTGCAACTAAACTGGTTAGAGGGATGAATTAAATTATGTGGGTAGACTGTCAAGGTTGGGTTGGTGCTCTGGAAAAAAGATGTTTGTGGGGAGACATAGTTACATAGTTAGTTACATAGTTAAATTGGGTTGAAAAAAGAGTCAACCCCCTCAACCCTTCCAAATTAAAAACCCAGCATACACACACATCTCCACTCTTTCACACAAACCATATATGCCCATAGCTATTCTAACTGTAGAGTTTAGTATCAAAATAGCCTTTGATATTATGTCTGTCCAAAAAATCACCCAAGCCCCTCTTAAAAGCATCAACAGAATCAGCCAACACAACATCACCAGGCAGTGCATTCCACAACCTCACCGTCCTAACTGTGAAGAACCACCTACGCTGCTTCAAATGAAAGTCCTTTTCTTCTAATCTGAAGGGGTGGCCTCTGGAGCGATGATCCTCTTTATGGGTAAAAAGGTCCCCTGATATTTGTCTATAATGTCCTCGAATATATTTGTAAAGTGTAATCATGTCCCCTCACAAGCGCCATTTTTCCAGAGAAAACAACCCCAACCTGGACAGTCTAACCAGTTTAGTTGCATGTCTCTGCACTCTCTCCAGCTGATTTACACCCCTCCTAAGGACTGGAGTCCAAAACTGCACTGCATACTCCAGATGAGGCCTTACTAGGGATCTATAAAGAGGTATAATTATGTTTTCATCCCTTGAGTTTATGCCCTTTTTTATGCAAGACAGAACTTTATTTGCTTTAGTAGCTACAGAATGACACTGCCCAGAATTAGACAACTTGTTATCTATAAAAACCCCAAGATCCTTCTCACTTAAGGAAACTCCCAACACACTGCCATTTAGTGTATAACTTGCATTTATATTATTTTTGCCAAAGTGCATAACCTTGCATTTATCAACATTGAACCTCATTTTCCAGATTGCTGCCCAGTTTCCCAACTTAGACAAATCATTCTGCAAAGTGTCAGCATCCTGCATGGAACCTATAGCTATGCACAATTAAGTATCATCTGCAAAAATAGAAACCGTACTTTCAATGCCCACATCCAGGTCATTAATAAACAAGTTGAAAAGCAATGGACCCAGTACAGAGCCCTGCGGTACCCCACTAACAACACGATTACACTTTAAACATACATTAAAGGATATTATGAACAAATAGCAGGGAATCTTTTTTTTTTCCATAAATAGGATCTCCACTCCAGAGGCCATCCCTTTAGACTAGAGGAAAATAACTTTCATTTGAAGCAGCAGAGGTGGTTCTTCACATTGAGGGCAGTTGTGGAATGCCCTGCCGGATGATGTTGTGATGACTGATTCTGTATCTAAGAGGGGTTTGGATGTTTTCCTAGACAAGCATAATAATAATAACCCAAAGCTATTGTGATACTAAAATCTACAATTAGTATAGATAATGGTGTAAATAGTTAGAGTGTATGGAGGGATCAGTTTGTGAATGTATGGATGATGGTTTTCATTTGGAGGGGTTGGACTTGATGGACTTGATAGTATTTTTTCAATCTAGTTTAACAATGTAAGGATCTAGCTATGAATTAAAATTTACATTTGTAAAATACGTTGAATAAACCATTTGAACCAATGCTATTTGAATATTTAAGCCCTTGGACAACAAAAAGTAAAACCGAAAACAACTGCCTGTGCACAGAATCTCTGAAAATAATTTAACTCTCTTGTCAGTGTTGACTGACAGCTTTAATAAATTCCTACATTTTAAGCAAACTTACATTTCACATGCATTTGCTTTCCACCAAAGAGCAGAGTGGAACATCTATTGTCAAATGCATAAAATATCATTATAAATTCAAACTTAATGTGGCCAATTGTAATATATTATTTAAGACTTATGGTCCTGGATAAGGCTTATTTTCTCCAAATTGAAATTTATAGTTTCATTATAAAGTACTAACTTGAATATTGATGGAGTTTAGAGACAATGCTGTAAAATAGGAATGGAAAACAAAGTAACTACTTTGCACATAACAGCTATTATGGTAATGTATGGAAACTTAAATCGAAATTGGTCTTTTTACCTGGATTAATAGCACAGTACATTCAATATATAAGCATAGATTTATGGAAAGCAGACACACACAGCATTATGCTTTCATACTGTCAGTTGCCTTCAAAGATTTCTATGTTGACAGATGTTTGGTTTAAAAATCTGGATTTCTCTACAGACTTTAAAAGTTGAAAAGCTATATAATTTAAATGTTGATGTACCTCTAAAGCACCATGTTATGATTGATGGTTTTTGTTTGACTGTTTTCCACTAAGGTGACAACTTGGTGTTGTATTGAAAGATCTCAGCACCAATACAAATATTTGCTGCATCTATTTGCACTATTTTGGATGGATTTCTACAATTTGGCATCACAATGGTATCACAATCTAATGTCTTCACAACTGTCATTTTCATTTATCATAGACTAAGTTCCCTAGAGAGATGGCATAGACTTTGAAGTGGTAGGACCTTGATCATGATTTCAGTTTTAGTTTTTGTGATGATGGTTGAATCACATTTTTCTAAGACAAAAATAAAGAAAAAAAAAAACATGGAATTGTGTTTCACATATAGAAGTATCACAGCTGTTACATTCTAATATGAAAATTCAGTGACTCCTGCATAAAGCCAATAGGGGAAAGCGGGTTTTATAGCTTTATTGATTTTGAATGAGCCATAATGACCTAGCTTTTTATTAAAGCGAAAAATATATTTATGATCAAATTTAATTTGAAGCAACAGAAGCCATTATTTTGATCACCTACAAAGTTACATTCCCTTGTGCTCATACTCACTGAAAAAAGCTAAAGAAAATTGTCCACAGTCTTTCAAAGAATTCAACATATTAAACCAACTATACTAATAATAAATTCAGATTCCAACAATGAGAACAAGTTTGTGTGCATTGGGCGCCAGTGTCCAAAAAATGGACGCGCATGTCCAAAATGAGACGCCGGCAAATTTTGTGAATTTATTCACCTGTGGCGAATCATGAAAATTCACCTTGAATTCGCCACAGACAAATTAATTCTCCCATTACTACAGAACATAGTTTGCAGATAATGATGGGCATTTTTCAGATGAACTATCATAGGTATCAACATTTGGTAACTGTGTTTACTGAGAATGGAAATAAATATATTATATGATGCATTACAAGAACTGAACTTAAGCAGGAGACCAGAACATAATGCTTTTGTAGCAAATACTATATACAGTAAAGGCTACAACAGTGACGTACAGTAGCACAAGTCATTCAGCATACTGACTTTACTTTCCCTCTGGCCGAGCTAGAGGCAAGAAATATCCTGAAGGGTATTCAAGCTACTAGAAAAATTGTTCTGGAGGATTAGAAGGCTAGTATTTTGACACAACCATAAAATAAGTTTGAATCCATAGTTTGTTACCTGAAATAGTTTGTTTTAGGTATGTTTACTTTTATTTTTTTTAGAAACAGACAGATGTATAATGTTACATTCCTGTGCCAGAATTTAAATAATATTATTTAAAGACTGCTGGATATATATATATATATATATATAAATAACATAAATCCTTGAGAAAGGTCCTAATGAGGACCGAAACGTTGGATATCTTGACATGCCAATAAAATATTGAAGAATTTTCAAATGGGAGTGCTGGTTTCATGAAACTGTGTATGAATACCTCTCACCGTGCACCCTGAATTCACAATTGGACACGCTGTAACAGCGGCGGCTTTGGAGTGCGGACACTCATCAGGTACAATATATATATATATATATATACATATACACATATATATCTATGTATATATATATATATATATATATATATATATATATATATATATATATATATATATATATATTTATGAACCCTTAAAGGCGCCAAAACCTTAGTGATGACGTGCAATGTGGGCAGGAATAATCTGCAATGAAGTAACACCTCCCAATATAGTAAAGTGAACAGTTTATGATACAAGAAATGAACACATCGTGCTCTGGTGTATAGTATGTGTCAAATGCCCCTGTGTTTTGGGTTATCCAGGTTAGGGTAAAAACTTCAAAGTACAGAAACCAACCCATACTTTGTGACCTCAGCGCCATTTCTCTCCACCATTGTCACTGCGAAAGCAGTATTTTTTATTTGTATTTACAGCACAGTTTTGCAGTGAATCCCTTTCCTTATCACTGTATTATTTTGCCAGTGACTTCGCAGGCCACAGTTTTGAATTCACAATCTGTACATTCCCAGCAGTTCCCTGACTGAGAGTTTCAGCCTCTGCCACAGCTATTTCAATTTGGCTAGCAACTGTAATAGCCTTTGCAAGGGTTAAATCTTGCTCTAGGAGCAGTCTCTCTCTAATGCGTATTGAGTTTGTTTTTTCCACTATTTGGTCTCGTAGCATTTCATCTGTTAGATTAACAAACTCACAGGTAACAACCAGATCTCTCAAAGCTTCTACAAATTGTTCTGTGGATTCACCATTACGTTGTCCACATTGGCGGATATCTTTCAGCAACCACATTTACTCTTGGCACAAAAAAGTTCTTTATAGCAGTAAGAGCAGTTTCATAAGTATCATCAGGTAATGTATGGAATATACGCTGTCCCTCTGCCCCCAGGCAGTGAATAAGTAAAGATTTCTAGCTGCAGAAATCTCCCCTTGGTCAGCAGTGATAATAGTAATTATCAAACATACCGATCCAAGCAGTAAAAGGTATGGTAAGCTCACCAGGGTTTGGTAGAAAAGGTGCAGGCTGCTGCAGAGGTAGAAGAGACATCCTTGTCGTCATTTGTATTGTTTTGGTAGCCGAGGATGAGCAGGGTATAACAGTGCTTTATTAACAGGTTCATGCAACCATTACACAACTGCAATACTTCCTACTTTAACTTTCAAGCTGTACAGAAAGTCCTGTGTATACACAGTACAAGTCTTGTGCACATTGACACCCACAGGCCATTTTTATAAAAAAAAAAAAAAAAATATATATATATATACAGTAGAACCCCCATTTTACATCCCCTGATTTTAAGTTTTCCCTCATTTTACATTGTTGTTTTGTGGTCCCACCTATATATTATGCATAATACATTTCCCTGATTTTAAGTTTTCCCTCATTTTACACCATTTTTTTCTGGTCCCCTGAAAAACGTAAAATGGGGGTTCTACTGTATATATATATATTTATCTCCCAAAAGAAACGTTGGGAATAAAACCTCATTTTATTTATCACTTTGCAAGTCCTTGGAGTGCGATTTGCTTATGTACTATATATATATATATATATATATATATATATATATATATATATATATATATATATATATATATATATATATATATATATATATATATATATATATATATATATATATATATATATATGCAAAAGAATGTTGTCACTTAACAGTTATCTGAAGCATTGTGTCTGGGTGCAGTCCACAAAATAAAAGATGCTTATGTGTTTATAGGAAATCCACACTCACTCACAGATCTTTGGCTAAGAGGTTAATTTAATGAAAAGCCAACAATTTTGCTGATACATCTTGACAAAGGCTGGTATAACTGTTAAAGTGATGGCTTTAACTTTTTACTGCAATTTTTTTAAACTAAATTTCCAAAATGCAAATTTTCAATATTTAATAAGTGCCAAGAACTCAAAAACTCTAAAAAATATTGTAATATTTCAAGTAAATGTCATTGGAATTTATATAAGCAAAATTCAAGATATTTTTCAATTTGAGTTTTAAGATTAATTTTGAAATTTTACAGACATTATGGTTGATAGAATGTTATTTTTACAGCATTCAAGTTGTTTTATTATGTTTTTACATGATCAAATTTACAATTCAAGTTTAAAAATTCTAGATTTTTCAGGATTGTTTATTAGTAAACATTTGGGCATTCAATTTTTTATAAATCGGTATTTAAGGGCCAGTTTTATTAATTTTTGCCTTCACATTTTGCCTTCACAAGTGCAAACAGAAATGTATAAATCTGCCTCTATATGTTGGCTGAAACAACACATCAGAGAAGGCAAAAGTCACTGGTACCAATATGCATCACTGTGAATTCTTATTCTTAGAGTCTAAATGAGACAAATGTATTGACAACTCAAGTTAACTCAGTTAACTTAATATGAGATTAGCATAAAAATGAACCAGAGCAAGAAAGTCTTGTTTTATAGGCACATACGAAAATCATAAATTGCCTTTAAGCATGTACCCTTGTGATAAACTGTCAATATCCTGTTCTGTCATTTCTTTGTGAAATTAGATAAAGCAAACAACATATTTTGTTTTCATTTTTTTTCAGGAAGGGGCCCACAATTTGATTAGGTAAAAATATATGAGAAAATGTTTTGTAAAACCTGAGAGTTAAGTTATTCAATTATTCATCATTGTGAATATTTTTACTGTCTTCTTTAGTGACCTAATGAAAAATTGAAAGTGGACAGAGCAATAAGGTACATCCTTGTAGCAAGGGACATTTCCGGCACTGTAAGGCTTCACCGAGACAGCTCTGCCCTAATTTCTTCTGACTCTGAATGTGTGCAAATCATAGAGCAATTTGAACTGACTACAGACTGTGAAAACAAGGAAAGACAGAAAATCATTGCAAATCACAGCCTTATCAATATTTTACTAAGTCAAGACTAGACACTGTTTAATAAAAAAAAGAACTCTATGTTTCAAATATATACCAGTATATTAGTCCTATTATAAAAGCTATGAATATAAATTAGAATTATATTGGAATTATACCTTTTGTAACTTTACAGGAAATCATACTGCACAAAATTAGCTGCAATATGTATCGCTGCACACATCTTTTGTGGGAAATAATAACTTGCGCTAAGTAATATTGGACATGTTATGCTAGATAGATTATGTAATTGATTTGACCTTGGCCAAGAATTCAAAGTCAAAAAGGTTTGTAATCCTCTGTTATGTGGGTGGCCTTTCTAAATGAAAACAGAAATTGGACAGCAATAATTGTATGTGTACTTTAACACAAGGTGGTCAATTGGAAGATAAGTAATGTTTATCATTAGCACAATTACCTGAAACTTCCCTATATAAAAAATGTGGATTTTATAAAACTCATATATGCTTAAATAAATTTATCAGAAATACACAGGTTTCAAAATGCTGAAGGTTATGGAATTAATCTTTCTTATTCATGTATATATATATATATATATATATATATATATATTATATATATATATATATATATTTACAAAACAAGCAAATACTCTACAAGAAAATTAAGGACTTAAAATCTGATTAGTAGATGTTTACATTTTTTAAAAAATATTATTGATATTGGGAACCATTACTTTTTTATTAGTACGTTATAGGAATTATTTTTAATAAAACTGATCATGTATAAAACGTATACCCAAGTGGGCTTCTTATATGAAAATTCATGTGAATGCCATCCATTACATTCTAATTAAATTACCACATTTTTTTCAACCTGCAATCTGATATTTTATTTATTATTTTATTATTATTGCAGGGATTTCAAAATCTAGTTTTTCATCAAGCAGAAGCAGACTCATCAGCACATTAGTTATTGGCCCTTCCATGTCTAATATGAGGACTATGAAACAGCATAATCCCTTCACCGATCTTTGCAGTAGCTATGATGACTAAATTTCCAGTGTCTTATCACACTGTCACAGGCTAAAATTAAGAAGAAGGATTCTTAAGACATCACAGCATGAAAACTAGATGGGAGACGATCAGATTACCTTCTATTGGATTTGTCTGCAGACCACCAATCTTCCAGGACCAGGCCTGATTTTAAGAACTATCAACTCATGATATCTTTCCAGCATTTGATGTTGATAACTTATGACAATTTGCTGTTCTCAGATAGAGGAAAAAATCTTATGTGGTTGTTGAAACACAAGCTGGAGTTCAGGGCATATCCAGGTAAATGGGAAATAATATAAGTATATGAATTCTTTCTTTAATGAAAACTGAGATACTATTATGGACACACGTATAGAACACAGTCCTATTAAAGAGATACTGACATCAGAAAATAATCTTTTTTATTGTCTATCATAACATTGTCTTTGAATGCTATTTATAATTTTGCCAAAAAATTATTTTCCTGATGCTTTTACATTACTTGTCTTTCCCCCAAATTCCTCTATGAGAGGGCTGCCATATTTGGGCAGCAGTAGACTGTTAGCATTAGAAACTCTAACTGACAGCTTAAGAAGGAACAACCAGACTGGAAAAAAAGGCAGTCACTTGTCACTTCAAGTGACAATTACTTACAAAAGCAGATCTATCAGCTGCCGCATCTCATTTTGGATGCCGACACCCATTGCCGGCGTCGCAAAAATGGAAATTTCGGGGAAGCAAATAGCCCCAGATTCGCCCTTCACTAGATATGATCTGTACCAAGCAACATTTATTACAAGCTTATATTTGCACACGATATATAGTTACATAGTTAAACTGGGTTGAAAAAAAGATAAAGTCCCTCAAGTTCAACCCCTCCAAATTAAAACCCAGCATACACACACACCCTTCCACTCTTTCAAACAAACCGTATTTGCCCATGGCTATATTAAATGAAGAGTTTAGTTTCAAAATAGCCTTTGATATTATGTCTGTCCAAAAAATCATCCAAGCATTAACAGAATCAGCCATCACAACATCACCCGGCAGAGCATTCCACAACCTCACTGTCCTCACTGTAAGGTGCATAACCTTGCATTTCTCAACATTGAATTATCCAGTTTGCTGCCTAGTTTCCCAACTTAGACAAATCACTCTGCAGAGTGGCAGCATCCTACATGGAACCTTTAGTTCTGCACAATTTGGTATCATCTGCAAAAATAGAAACCGTACTTGCAATGACCACATCCAGGTCATTAATACACAAGTTGAAAAGCAAGGGACCCAGTACAGAGCCTTGTGGTACACCACTAACAACACTGGTCCAATTAGAAAATGTTCTATTTACCACCACTCTTTGTAGTCTATCTTTTAGTCAGTTCTCTATCCAGGTACCAATACTATGTTCCAGGCCTACATTCCTTAATTTAAACAGCAACCTTCTGTGTGGCACTGTATTGAATGCTTTAGCAAAGTCTAAGTAAATCACATCCACTGCCATCCTAGAATCGAGATCCTGGCTTACCTTCTCATAAAAAGAAATTAAGTTAGTCTGGCAAGATCTATTATGCATAAAACTATGCTGGCACAAACTCATAGTATTGTTATTTGCTATGAAGTCCAGTATCCTATCCTTCATTAATTCTTCAAAATGCTTTCCTACCACCGACATCAGACTAACTGGCCTATAGTTTTGAGGCTGAGAATTGGATCTATACAAATTGTTGGTAGTAAGCTCTAGTCCTCTTTAATGAATGGACCGCAGGTATGGCTCCCTGTCCTTAACCTACGGTGCTCACCCTTAGTTTAAGTGGGCCCGGGTGCACATGCCCCGGACCTATCACTTCCAAACAATCCTCTTTCAAAGAAAACACCGTGTAATAGCAGGCTACTCACCGCGTGTGGGGTCACACGAAACGCGTTGGGAAAGCTGTAATTTGGGAAATAAAAAGCCTTTTATTCACCGTATCCTCCTGAGTCGTGGTGTGCGTGCCAAGTGGAAGTTTTGAGAATTGGATCCCTTTTTGAATAGTGGAACCACATTAGCAATTCACCCGTCTCTCGGGACTATGCCAGACCTCAATGAATCCTGAAAAATTAAGTAGAGGGGTTTGGCAATCACAGAGCTAAGCTCGCTAAGTACCCTGGCATGAATCCCATCTGGCCCTGGACCTTTGTTTATCTTAACATGTTCTAGTCTCTTTTTAGCTGGTTCCTCATTTGTGTAGACAGATGAAAAGTATGTGCTCAGAATCTGAACTTTTTGCTTGTTCTCATGAACCAGCTGACCCCTCTCTGATAATTAAATAAAATAAATAAGGTCCAACCCCTTCCTGCTTCATTTTTTACTCTAAACATATTAAAAAATAATTATAAATAATAATAAATAAATAATTTTGGATTCTTTTTACTGCTTACTCCAATATCCTTTTAGCTTGCCTGCTTTTTTTTTTTTTTTTTAAA
>CM044441.1:67910813-67936555 GCA_024363595.1 Xenopus borealis
AACATGAAGCGGGCAATTCTCCCCTTGTGAATGCATAAGAGAAAGTATCTAATAGTTTGGGGGATATTTGTTTGACCATTAGTTTGTACCAGGCGGCTGGTAAGCCGTCTGGGCCTGGGGTTTTATTGTTCGGAAGGCCTGCTATGACTGCATCAATTTCGGCTTTAGTAAGGGGCTCCTCTAGGGATTTAGCTTCTTCCGCCGACAATTGGGGAATATCCGAGTCTGTCAGAAATTGATCTAGTTCAACAACCGTGTTATTAGATTGTGCGGAATAGATTTCTTTATAATATTCTGCAAATCTATTAGCCATAGTAGTGGGTTCCGTCACCAGATCCCCTGCTTGATTTCTTAGCCCTGGAATTACTGTAACCTGATCTGACAGTTTTGCCATATATGCCAGGGTTTTGCTGTTTTTATCCCCTAGTTCAAATCCCCGCTGTCTGGAATATAGTAAGTTTTTCCTAGCAGTATCTGAGAGCAAAAGATCTAGTTCTCTTTGAGCCCTAACTAGCATGTCCTGATTTTCTTTAGATTTATTCTGACAATATATCTTTTCTGCCTCAAATAGCGCTATTTCTGCAGCTTTAACACTGGCTTTTTTATTTTTCCTGGAGGCATGTATAGTAGTTATAAGGGTACCTCTGGCTACTGCTTTAGCTGCATCCCACACCACTGTGGGGGAGGCGGAATTTTGATTAATCTCCCAATATTCCCCAAAGTTTTTTGTGCAGCTGTCTGCGACTGTGTCATCTGTGAGCCATAATGGGGAGAGGCGCCATAGTCGCTGACCCTGGAGCGGTCCTACTTGGATTTCTACCTTTAGAGGGCAGTGGTCTGACAGTGCTCTTGGTAGATATGAGATATTTTGGACTAGTTTAGCAAAATCTGGCGACCCTAGTGCTAGATCGATTCTTGAGAGGGAGCCATGACTGGATGAGTAACAGGAAAATTGTTTTTCATGCGGATGTCTCTCCCTCCACAGGTCAGTCAGACCCAGTGCATCCATCCATTTAATTAGATGTTGAGATGATGGATCAGTCTCAGAGGTTCTGTCTAGCTTGGGGTTAGTAGTGGCATTGAAATCCCCCAACAAACATATAGGATCTGGAGAGAGAGCAGTAACTTTTTGGTAAATTAAGTGCAATACCTCTATAGAAAATGGTGGCGGAACATAGACATTTACCAGAATCAGAGGTTGGTTATTAATTTCACAGTGCAGTATCACATAACGACCATGAAAGTCTATATGTACCTGTAAAAGTTTGAACATCAGTGATTTCTTTATTAGGAAAGAGACCCCTCGAGAATATGTAGAGAAGGGGGCATGGTACACATGGCCCACCCAGAATCTCTTTAGAGCCAGAAGTTTCTGTCCCGTGAGATGGGTCTCCTGGAGTAACACTATATCTGGTTTATACTTATAAATGTGGTTAAGTATTAAAGCCCTCTTAAATTTTGAGTTGAGCCCTCTTACATTCCAGGACACAAGTTTAACTATCCCCATTGCATAGGTATATATTTGGTACTGACCCCATCTCCATCGTGGCACTGCAAAGAATTGACTGATATGCTGAATAAGTGCAAACAAGTTGAACAGTGAAAATACCCAACCCCAAACATGGGTGAGCCTATACCCAAAACCAATTTCTATCATAAGGAGGGTTGTTATGAGGGCCGGGACAGCACCCAGCAGTTATACCAATAGTAAACACATGTTAACATACATTGATAACTAACAATTTTACACAACTAAGTGCTTCAGTTAGCAGTTCCCCATGCACCCATAATAACGTCTGGAGTAAGGCACAATAGGATTGCCTGGGGCTTGTATATAGTGCATGATTAGATAAGCCAATATAGTTCACATATGAATTAGTGCAACAGTATGCCGACCGAGTTCTATTGCATGATCACCCTGGCTTAGGTAGTCTGGGCTGAAAAACCAAGGCCTTGTCCACATATCTTGTGAACTCCATACTTCGTAATTAGCAGAAACTGCCCAGGGTTCATGCTGTTACAATCTTCCCATACCGCTGAGGGGGGGAGTATTTTACTTTGAAGATATATAAGTACTTATCTGGCATCCAAGTGTATTCAGTCACTCACCTCTCCTTCGTGTTCACTTAAACTGTTCAAAGGAGTACCACAAGGAATAGGCCTAGGGCATGCAATCCCAGTTATTCTCTGCCAAAGTAAAATTCCATATGTGCCCATTTCACAGAATGCGCTTTACAAACCAGTATACACCAGATACAAGGGGGTAGTCTTGTCTTCAGTTGCGGGGGGGCGACCTCCTGGGGTTTTTTTGAGTAAGCCAGTCATCTGCTTCCGTTGGAGAGTTAAAGAATTGGACTCGGTCTCCATCCTGTATCCGCAGCCTTGCCGGGTAAATCATGCTGTATGGGATTTGACATTCCCTAAGTCTTCTCTTAACTGCAGTAAATGTAGCTCTCTGCTTTTGAATGATGGGCGAGTAATCTGGGTAGAGTGATATAACGACTCCGTTATAGGAGATAGGTCCTTTAGCTCTAGCCGCCCTAAGAGCTGCATCTCGGTCTCTGTAGTTTAGCATGCGAATAAGAAATGGCCGTGGAGGAGCACCTGGTGGCAGAGGTCTGGTCGGAACTCTGTGCGCTCTCTCGACAGCGAAAGTCTTAGAAAATGTGTCCGCACCCAGCGTATCGTTAAGCCAGTTCTCTATAAAGGTTTCTGGATGTTGGCCTTCTGATTTCTCTGGTAGCCCCACGATACGCACATTGTTCCTGCGTAGCCGATTCTCCAGGTCGTCCGATTTTTCTAGAGCTGTTTTGAGCTGCTGTTTAATTACCCCAATTTCATTTGAGAGTGGAGTTATTGTGTCTTCCAGTGTGGAGACTCTGGTTTCTATTTCAGTGGTACGTTCACGGATATTTTGGAGATCATGACGAAGTAAAGAGAGGTCCACCTTTATCTCCTCTAGTTGTGTAGTGGTTGCAGTTCGACTCTCCATTATTGCGGCAAGCAGTTCTGAAGGTGCAGGTTCCCGTGCCTCCGAGTCCATCAGGGGGGAGTTTGGAGATAGTGGAGGTGAATTACTGTCAGAGTCCGGTGGAGGACCTTGATTTGTGGTTCGTGCAAAGCGTTCTAATTTATTTGCCACATCTGACTTTTGTTTTTGTGAATGTTTCCCCATATCTATAGCCTAGTAGTTCAAGGAGTTCGCCACCAAGAGTTATATCTTAAAGGCAGAAAATTTCCACTGACAAGGTTAGTTACAGGATGTCTAAAAGGTGCATGGGGTAACTGCATATATTGCCAGTTTAGTGTATCATGTTGCTTAGTCCAAGTCCACAGCAGTTATTTAAGGAGGCACTCATATCCAATCAAAGCAAGTGGTATGGGCTGCCACTCCTCGGCTGCCACGTGGATTCTGACCGCGAAGAGCAGCAGATGGTGTCCTGCTATATTCTGCAGAATAAGCCTATTTCCTTCGGGCACTGCTAATATATGTCAACCCAAGGGTACACGGGGCACAGTTCCAGTTGTTATAATAGTCAACACAATAGTGCCAGCACATGCGTGGGGGGTGTAATTCAGTCCAGTTCTGTAACCAGTTAAGGGCACTTGAGTTCCAGTGATAGGGGTCTTTTCTGCTCTCCCACCAGTCCTCTGTTATAATAGGGATCTTGGAGGCAGTGATTGTACAGGCTCAGATGTTGGTACAGCTGGGAGTTCTTTTAGGGCCTGTTCTGTACTCACCCCTTAGTTTGTCTGTCTTAGGCTGTGTGTCTGTGGGGAGGGTGCGTGGCACTGTTGGGTAGTTGAGCTTCCAGGGGCTGTAATACACTCACCCCTTGATGGTACTTGTAAGGGACCTGCCAATATTTTTTCCCCCCTGTGGCAGTGCGTTCCGTCCCCAGTTCCAGTCAGCGCAGGCCGCTGGGTCGCGCTCCACGCGAGTCCGGGGCTCCCGCTGCGGGAGTAGGCCTTTCCTCGCGCGTCTGTCCCGTAGCTGCTAGAGAGCCGGTTTCACCCCGCCAAGACACCGGATGATCCGCTCCGCCTGCCACCCACAAATGTGCAGTCACAGGGGTGCCCACACAACCGATTGCAGGCAGACCACCCTCCTTGTCCAGGGAGCTCCCCTCAGGTGCGTCCTCACCGCTGCCCAGCCAGCCCCGCCCCCTTCTTGCCTGCTTTTTTGCATGATTTATTGGCCTCCATTTACTATAAATGATTTGGCTGTCCCAGCTAACTTGAAAGCCTTAAAAGTGCGTCTTTTCTTAGCCACCTCAACACCAACAATTCTATTGAACCAAAAAAGATTTTGCTTTGCAACAAGCGGAATACACTGACCTATATTTATTAAGCAGCATTTTAAAGACTTCCCATTTTTGTTCAGTGTTTAACCCCGTGAAGAGCATTTCCCACTTAATATGTTGCAGAGATGCCCTAATACTGTCAAAGTTTGCACGCCTGAAATTCAATGTTTTAGTTACTCCCTTATAGAATTGTATCTGCAACAGAATCTCAAAGGAAACCATATTATGATCACTATTCCCTAAATGCTCACCCACACAAATGCTAGAGATGAGTTCAGTATTATAAGTTATTATAAGATCCAAAAGAGAGTTATTCCTAGTAGGTTCTTGAACGAGCTGGGATAAAAAGTTGTCATTAAGCATATTTACAAACCTACTAGCTGTATCTGTTTTGGCAACCCCATTACCCCAGTCAATGTCCGGATAATTGAAGTCACCCATAATAATAACTTGACCTAGTTGTGAAGCCGCTTCTATTTGTAAAAGTACCTGGGCTTCATACTCATCACTTATAGGAGGTGGTTTATAGCATACAACATAATTTTCTTTCAAACCTTTTGCCCAGTCAAAATCTCTACCCAGAGGGATTCCACATCCTCACCAGTGCCAGCAATGGTTATTTCTTTAGTGCATGACTGTAATTCAGGCTTTACATACAAACACAATCCTCCACCCTTTTTAATCCATTTAATCCCTCTGTCCCTCTTAAAAAGGGTGTAACCATAAAAAATTCCCAATTATATCATAATGTTTAGAGCATGCAATTAATTTTAGGTCTCCCATTTTACTTGGCAAACTTTGTGCATTTGCCAGCATACAACAGAGGTTACTAATTTTACTTTTTAAATGTGAATTATGTTAAGGACAATTATATGTTAAATTAGTATTAGTCTGTTTTCCTTGTAACGGAGGGACCTCCTTAGCTGGTAAACTGAATGCCCTCTCACTCCTCCCCCATGACCCCTTACTAATTCCACTACCCCATCTACCCTAGCTTCCTCATAATTCTTTCTCTTACCCACACCCACTTGCCTAGTTTAAACACTCCTCCAAACTCTTGGCCATTCTTTCCTCTAGCACAGTGGACCCCCTTCCATTGAGGTGCAATCCATCACAACTGTATAGGTTGTACCCCAAGGAAAAATTAACCCAAACCCTTCCTTCCTACACCAAGACTTGAACCATGCATTTAGCTCACTAAGCTCCCGCTGTCTTCTTAAACTTGCAAGTGGCACAGGCAAAATTTCCAAAAAAAGGACATTGGAAGACATTCCCTTAATCCTAGAGCCTAGATCCCTGAACTCACTCTTTAAGGTCTTCCATCTACCATTTATCTTGTCATTATTACCGATATGTACTAAGACTGTTGGGTCATGCCCAGCCCCACCCAATAATTTGTCTACCCGATCAACCACATGCCGAATCCTTGCACCAGGTATCCATTTTCCTAATAATTGAATCCCCTACAATCACAATGTGCTTAGGCCTGACTCCCGGCTCGTCTCCCCACCACTACTAGAGAAACTGGCCTCCCGGCTGTTAGAGATATCAGTCCCATCTAGAATTGCCAATCCAGAGTTCACACTCCCATCACCTTCACACAATCTGGCAAAGCTGTTGGGATGTATAAACCCAGGATCAGTCTTCCTTTTCCTTTTGCCTCCTTAGATTTGATAACTGTCACCCAGCTAGCTGCCTCCTAGCTAACATCCTGCTACTGTTCTGTTCCCCCCCAAACTATCTGACCCTGCTAGGTCCTGCTCAGTGAGCAAAAGGCTCCTTTCAAGATTGTCAATTGACCGCAGTGTTGCAATTTGTTCCAAATCTGCATACACATGGCAGACTGTGCACAGGGTCAGACCGTAAATCTTATTAGCACTCATTACCCCAGTTACAGATCAAAACAGGAATAAAAAAAATAGGGTTTAGAACAAACTTTTGACCTAGTTTGAACCTTTTTTGGTTTGTAACTCTGGTGTTTGTAACTCCACTTACAAAGCCCCCACTAAAAGAGCAAACACTTAAGAGCAGCTAAAAAGCAAGCTCCACTGGAGTCCCAGGGGTTCTTTTTATATAGTCGTTTCAGGTGCAACTAATCAGACCCCATCCCCTCAAACTGAAGGAAAACTAAGTGCAAAAGTAAAGCAGGTTATGACAAACTTGCTGTAAGCACAATATCACACCAAACTTTGCTAATTAGCACCAAATACAGAAAAAATATATAGAAAAATGAAACCACAGTATTTAAATATACCACCTTATTATAAAATAACAGTTAATAAATACTTATCCCTTTTAGTTGATTTGTTTGTTTTTAGTTGCTTTTTCCAGTCAGCAACTTGTTTGAATAAATAAACTATAAACTGTCAATACAAATTAATGATCTATGCACACAAGATTATCAGGTTGATTTATTAAACATTGCTATTTATTTATAAGCAGTACCAACTTATTGCACTTGTAGAAAAAAGATGGTACAGAAGTCCTAAAACAATTTATTTTCTGCACTGAAACAAATCATTCTGGCATGGAAAAGTGTCTAAGTCCAAAGCCATTTTCCCCACCTGTGGTATGCATGGGAGCAAATATTTGGATAAGTGATGGTGCTCAGTGCTGCTTCAACCATTTGAAATTTGATTGCTCAAAGAAGTCAAACTCATGACAAGGGGATTCATCAAATGGCCCTTCATTTTCAGTAATCCCACTGATCCCCCATTGCTGCATACCTTAATGAAACACCAGAAGCCAGAAACAGGGTAAAATAGCCACAGCATTTATTCACATTTCATCTGGACCTTGCCAGCCCCATGCCAAGGCAAAATTCTAAGCCAGAAGTCCATAAAAGATTGTTACTATACTTCCTCACTGAAGACTTGAGATCAGCACAATGTCATTACTAGTTATGGGCGAATTTATTCACCTGGTGGCAAATTCCCGTGATTCGCAGCCAGCGAATATATTCACGAAACGCCAGTAAAAATTTCATTACGTATATCCACCACTGTGTATTAGGCTGCCACTACCTACAGAGAGGATGACCTCGAACTCTGCTATCAGCAGGAGCTGCATCTTTCACCATGAGAGAAGTTCAGCAGGCCTGTTGCATATCCAGGATCTGCAGTGTCAATGCAGGCTGTCACCTAGCACAAGCAGTAGTAGCATCTGTATCAATTAGGGATGCACCGAATCCAGGATTCGGTTCGGGATTCGGCCAGGATTCGGCCTTTATCAGCAGGATTCGGGTTCGGCCGAATCCTTCTGCCTGGCCGAACCAAATCCTAATTTGCATATGCAAATTAGGGCCAGGGAGCTAAATCATGTGACTTTTTGGCACAAAACAAGGAAGTAAAACATTTTTCCCCTTCCCACCCATAATTTGCATATGCAAATTAGGGTTCGGATTCGGTTCGGTATTCGGCCAAATCTTTCGGGAAGGATTCGGGGGTTCGGCCGAATCCAAAATAGTGGATTCGGTGCATCCCTAGTATCAATCAAACCACCATGCAGTCACAGGAGAGAACCTCCTTTTTCCCTTTTCTAAAATTTCCTGTGCAGTACTGTGGTAAGGTCCTAATGCCACAATGAGCCCAACTGAAAACCTTCAGTTTGATTTATCCCCACCATAATTTTATAACTGTTGGTTATTTATTATTAAAACATAGAAAAATAATAAAAACTAAATATTAACAAAACATTTTGTTTGTATCCCACATACTGTACCACAGGATGGAAACAAACTGGCTATTAGCCTTATGATTTAAAGTTTTGTTTTTTTTAATAATATCATATGTATGCAAAACATAAATAAAGTCTTTAATTTATATACCTAAATAATAATAATAATAATTAAATAATCTATGACTGTGTGCGATTGCTGGCAAAGCCAGCTACCCCCCATGGATATATTTATTGGACAGATTACAGCAAGGCAAAATTTCCACTAGGCTTCCTGCCTTACCAGCTCAAATAGTTCACTGCTATCAAACTGGATGTGCACAAAAACTAAAATCACTAGAACATTCCATTGGCCAGAAGACTTGACCTAAGAAACTGTAGCATTATTTTGCTACAATTTAACATATACTCTGCCCATGTGGTAGACTCCATCCTGGATACCAAATATAGCCTTCTTTTAACCCTTTGCCTGCCAAGCATGTACCTGGTACGTTCTTGCACGCAAGGGCTTTGACTGCAAAGCACATACCAGGTACGTGCTTTCAGTTATGGGGGCTGTACACTGCATCATTGGCTTTAGCCACCTCTGCAGAGCTTTAGCAGCATTGACAACCCCCTGGGCAACGAGGCTGAGGAGCTTTCATGTCAGTCCTATGACAGGATTGTCGCAGGGCCTACCTAAAAGAGGCAGACGCATCGGATGGTGCATTTGCCTTGCTGCACAGCTTCCTCCTGAGGCTCCTTCCTTACCTTGTGCTCCGCCCACACACTTTCTGCTTACCGACTCTGCAGAAATGCTTCTCCAGGGCCCCTCCAGCAATCAGATCGCCCCCAGGAACAGTAAATAGCCTTTATTTTCCTACCTACATACACTTCCATACATGTATACACACTTACATATTTTAGTAAAAAAAATGTTTTTTGCATTTTTTACACTTGCATACATGTATTTATATTACACTTATATACAAAGTAACACACTCACACAATTTTTAGAAGTGTACACACATGTATACACATTTTATTGTTTTACTTTTTCATTTTACCAATTTGTGTATTTTTGAATACAAAAAACTGTTTATTTTGGCAGCGTGACTATTGGATAATCGATTTTGGCCATTAATTATGCTGTCAGTCAGTTATTCTGTTATTTCATTGATTTACAAAATTTTTTGCTGTTTTATTGCAATTTTATCCCTGCATTATTGTTCCTTATGTATCTTTAGTAGTGATGGGCGAATTTATTCGCCAGGGGCGAATTCGCGCGAAACACCAGCAAAAATTCGCCAGTGAAAATTCGCCAAAAAACGGTGCGACGCGCGTAAAACGTAAAACGTTTGCGAAACGGAAACGTTTCGCAAATTTTTTTGCCAATTCGCGAATTTGCTGGAAATTCGCTAATTTTTCGGCGAATCGAAACGGGTGAGATTCGCCCATCACTAATCTTTAGTGCAGTTTTGCTGTTAGGTGCTTTGGTATAGAAAGATGTACAGTATCTTACCTTGTGTGATCCATCAGAATGTGTACTTTCCAAAAATACATGGTTTTCTTGGGTCTTTTTAAAGTTTGGGGGTGTTATGGCACATACCGCACAATTGGGGCTCTCTTTTCTGCAGTTGAGTTGGCCAGAGTGAAAATTCAGATGCCTGTTTTTCATTTTTGGGTCTGTACATACCACATACTTTGGTAAATCTATGCAGATTGGGCATCAAACTATTCAGTAGGCCTCTGACATCCATATTTACGGGGATTTTTCTTTGTAAGTAAAACATTGTGTGAGATAAATATGGCAAACTGCAACATTTTACAGCAATTTTCAGAAATGTTGTAAAAACATTTGTATACCCAATTTGGATTTGTGGGAATGTATACTTTCCAAAATTTATGGTTTTCTGGGGTGAACTTACTTTTTTATAACTGTTCAGAGGACCCTAAGCTTTCATTTATGGGGTGATTTGTCTTGATGCCTAAAAGTACGTGGGAAATACAATGCTACAGGGTGGAAGTTTTGAGGCTTGGTGCTTTGGAGTAGAAAGTAATTTTTGGAAATATCACTAAAATCACCAAATTTAGGAATGGTTTGCGGTTTTGTACTTCAGAGTACAAAGACATGCATACCCAATTTGGATTTGTGGGAATGTGTACTTTCTGAATATATATGGTTTTCTGGGGTGAACTTACTTTTTTATAACTTTGCCCCCCCAAAATGATGTAAATTTGTTTATTTTTCAGAACCTGAAATGACAGACCATATGGGGGTCTTCCTTTTGAGGCCCCTATATGCCACATGCTTGGGTACACCTATACATATTGCACATACTGTTCAGAGGCTTTCATATTTGGGGTGATTTCTCTGGATAACTGGGGAAATACGATGCTGCAGGGTGGAAGTTTTGAGGCTTGGTGCTTTGGAGTAGAAAGACATGCATACCCAATTTGGATTCAGGGAAATGTGTACTTTCCGAAAATATACGGTTTTATGGGGTGAACGTAATTTTTTTCTAATTTTGCCCCTCCCAAGCCAAGTAAATGTGTTGATTTTGCAGTATCTGGAATTACAGAACTGATAGCTCAAATGGGGTGTCTACATTTTAGGGCCACTATATTTCACGTGCTTTGGTAAATCTATACATATTGGGAATAGGGTTGCCACCTGTCCGGTTTTGACCCGACAGCCCGGTATTTTGAAGGGCTGCCCGGGTCAATACTTCCTGCCCGGTTTTAAAAATAAGGAAAACCGGGCGGGATTAGCTTGATTGATGCAGCAATCGGCCAATCGGTGATCGTGTCGTCATAGCACTGCCCCATGATGTCATGGGTCTGCCCACCGACGTCACGGGTCCTCCCATGGTCCGGATTCAGCCACAGGAAAAGGTGGCAACCCTAATGTGTACTGCTTGTAGGTTTTGATCTATACAAGTGAGAAATCTTCATATAACTATATATATTTGGTATTGCCACGTCCAGGAGACATACAACTTTCCAAATCGGGTGTTTTTTCATACATAAAATAAATTATTATTATTATATGTTCTTTGTGAAACATGATTTTTTTCATTTTATTAGACACTTAGAAGCCTATATTTTTTACAGGAGTGGAGTTACACAAAACTTCTTACATATTCTGAAAGTTCAGGTTATCCTTAAAAAAAAAACAATATATTGCCTTCTTGGGTAAACTAAAAGACTGCCCCAGGAAAGGCCCTTAAAATGAAAAAGTACAAAATGTCTAAAAACTGCTTGGCAGTAGATGTTCGTATTTAGGACAAAAAGGCTGGCAGCAAAAGGGTTATTAACAACGTAGTGCAGATCAACCTGCCCATCTGCTCTGGAGGCCCTTATCTGCCCCTGCCCAGCTCCAAGGGTAAGGTCAACCAACCACTTATCATGATTCTTCTGTAGCAGCCCATCCGCTCTGAAGAGACCTCCCTCCAGCTTTACATGCCTGGCTCAGAGGGAAGGTCAACCAACCACTTACCTTGCTTCTTCCATAGTGGCCCATCATCTCTGTAGAGACCCTCTCCATCTGTACATGCCTGGCTCAGAGGATAGGTCAACAAACTATTTATCATTATTTTTTTTGTAGTACTCTATCCTCTCTGCTCTGTTGAGACCCCCCTCCAGCTGTATATGTCTTGCTCAAAGGATAAGGTCAACCAACCATTTTGCCATGCTCTCCCAAAGCCACCCATCCATTCTGTGGAGACACAGCTCAAAGAGCCCAGCTCTGGGGTTAAGACCAACCAGCTACTAAACCATGCTGCTTCCATAGCAGCCCTTTCATGCTGTGGAAACAAAGTTCAGAGACACCAGCTCTGAGAGTAAGGCCAACTGGCCATACTACTATGTTGCTTCCATAGCAGCCCTTCCACACTGTGGAGATCCAGCTCAGAGACCCCCAACTTCTAAGTTAAGGCCAACTGGCCACTCTACTATGTTGCTTCCATGGCAGCCCTTCCACACTGTGGAGATTCAGCGCAGAGACCCCAGCTCCTACGGAGTTGTTAGCCTATCCCTTTGTGTAGAGACCTCCCTCCAGTTGTGCAAGCCTAGCTCATAAGGGCCCATCTCAGGGAAAAGTTCAACCACCCACTTTTCCTAAGGCGTTTCTATTATGGTCACTGTAGTGACAACTAACCACAGAAAGAAATAACTGATAACCCTGCCATGACTGGGAAGGGGGTTATTAGTTTCTCACTTGCTTGCACCATTACTCCTTGCTACTGTAGCTTTCCCAGGTGATCATCAAATATTATATTGACAATGGGGAACTGCTTTCTGTCCAGAAAATCAAAACTAAAGTCTATGAAATAACGTTTAGCATTGTGCCGAAGAAGCTAAGTGATCAGCTTAAATATATAAACATAAAAAATCTACCCCTGGTGCACAAAGCTACCATAAGCAGGCCCGCATTATATAATCTTGGGGGAAGGTGTTAATTCTACATACTCAAATATGATGAAATTGCATCTAACCCCCAATTGATATGCAAGCTGAGTGCTGTGAAACTGCAAGCAACATTGTGCTGGGTGTACAGTATTTTCACTGGCACTGTGGATTTTATAGAAGCCCCTTTTTCCAGAGGGAATGCTTGCCAATAATCAACCACCATCCACCTTTCTGGGCCACCAGACATACCAGCCACTCAACCGCTAGCAGTCAGGTGGGCAAGTGTAACAGGCAGCCAATTGTCACCACTCCTGTGGGACCCCTGCCTGTCAAGAGCCTGTCTCATTCTTATATCAATCTTGGCCATAGTCCCGCAAGGCAAGCATCTCAACTTTGTTCTAGCTGTATGCTTTAGGCACTGTGAAACCTACCATGTTTTGGTGCTGTATAATATTTATCAGGCTCTGTTTTTCATACTCACCCATCGACATCTGGAAAGCTACTAGACACAATAACAGAGTATTATATGTAGCGATGGGTGAATTCCTGCGAATCGCCAATTCACGAAACACCAGCACAAAATTTTTTTATTAAAGCAAAGCCTGGGAAAGTTACTGTATTGCCCTATTCCAGACTAAGCCCCACCATCATCTCTGTACACTCAAACTGCAGCTCTCTGTATACTCTAATTCCCACTCTCTGTATACGCTAATGAGATGCAGTGACAGACACCCAGCATCACAGCCTGTATTTGTCTCTTATACTGAGGATGCCTTTATGGCCCAGGCTGACTTCCATGCTGCCTGAGTGACTACAGTGAGATTATCTGCTGTAAAACATCAAGGAAATGGCACAATCAAACAAGCAGCCTGCTCAAATAGTTCTATCCCCAAAGCTAGCAGCATTAAGGTAATGTTTATATAGAATAGCTTATAACATTATATAAAAGAGAGAGAGCTTGCCCGTATGTTCCGTGATACAGGAGAATCTGTACTGTACTCTATATATCTGCTTAAACACAGTAGAGCTAATTCTGCCTTTTGCACACTGTCCATTTACTCAAAATACAGCACTCTGTATACTCTTGAGTTGCAGTAGCTGCAGCTTAGTGTCACAGCCTCGATTTTTATATAATACAGTGGGTCCCTTTTGGGTCCATGCCATGCTGTCTGAGTGACTACAGTGGGAATAACGGCTGCAAAACAGCACATAAACAGTAAGACAAGCAGCCTGCCCAAATGGTTCTACCCCAAAAACCAGCAGTATACTGAGTTAATGTGTATATACTGCGGCTAATAACATTATTTAAAAGAGAGAGCTCTGCCTCATGTTTCTACCTGCTCAGAAGATAAGGAAGTAAACTGCTTCTTCACCTGACATCACATCCCTCTCTTTCTCCACCCCATCCCAGCTTTCCCCCTCCTTGATTAATTGTTTTTCACCCAATCACAACTTCAAGTGATTCTGCCTGTACTTTAAACATAAACCAGTGTAATCTGACTGCTGGTCATTTGGATCCCTTGTCATGCAGCCCCCACATGTATCACTCCAGGACTTTCAAATTGGCGCAGGTATTGACTTTGATAATTTCTGTACAGCTTATGATAAATCTTGAAATAGATTGCTATGGATTTTTCCAGTTTGATCTATAATAAATCTAATAAGTATGCATATCAAGAAGTATCACTGTATTAATGTATCCACTTGCCTGTAAGATGTCTTTAGTGTGTTATATCCCTTACTACCTATGATTACGCTAGTCTTGAGAGAAAGATCATCTGGAGGCATTAGTAACTGTTGGATTCCAATCACATAACATTTTTCAGAAGTTTGTACCCACTATTTTTGATCTGGCAATGGATCTTAAAGACAGTGGGTCTGCATGGTTCACAAAGGGGCAGATTTACTAAATTCACGTGAATAGATCGAAGTTCGATTGAATTCGATCGAATAACGATCATAGGATTTATTCGATTGGTCGAATATGCAAATTTGGCTTATTCGATCGTTCGATCATCGAAGGATTTAAAATTTTACAATTAATCGACTGCCTACTTCGCCAGATTGAACCTACTGAATTGTAATAGAAGCCTATGAGAACCCTCCCATAGGCTTCTGAGGCTAAGTCCTGATCGGATAGGATTTGTACGATCGAAGTTTTCGATCGTTCGAATCGTACAAATTATTCGAATGATCGAATAATTAATTTGAATGATTGAACGATCGTTATTTGATCGTCGAATGATCGAAGATCGAATAACAGGGTATCCTAAAACCATGCGATTAGCATTCGAAAATCTAATGCTAATCAAATATCGAGGAAAAACAAATAATTTTTGGGTGGATTTAGTAAATCTGCCCAAAAGTGTACATATTTGTCATGGTTATGTTTATACAGCTGGATAAGAGTGGTATATTTAATGTGCAATTCCGAGTTTAAATCGCTCTGCGAATTTCTATAAGAGCTCTGCGAATTTCTATAAGAGCTTTTTCAAATTAGCGTAATTGTGAATATTTCTGTGTTTGAGTTATAGACAAAAATTTCTCCAATGGCACACAGGTCTGGGTGAATTCTTCAAAATTTATTTGTGCGGAGTGCAGATGCACTCCGCACAAATAAATTTTGAAGAATTCACCCAGACCTGTGTGCCATTGGAGAAATTTTTGTCTATACAGTTACTGGGGGGTGGCCGAGCCTCCACCATTGTGCACCAGGCGTCTCTGCCAAGATCAGGGTGTGCGAGATCCTACACCTGTTTCTACTGTGTTTGAGTTATGCCATGACTTTGGTGGTGGACAAAATATTCACAAAACAGTTGTGCAAATTAAAAATTTAATTTACTGTCACTGCAATTTTCGCTCACAAACTTCACAAACACCAGTCTCTTTTGTGAACCATTTGCGAATATTTGTATGAAATGGGAGTTTGGCATAAACTGGAAAGACAGACACAGCAGTGCAATATGTTCAGGAAAACAAGCATTTACAAATGCACTGCACAAACTTTATAATTTAGCACCAGGGTTTTATAGTGGATGGAATTCCCAGTGACTAGGGTGGAAAACCATATATCATGTTAAAAATATCCTTTGCTTTATGTTAATATTTACAGACTACTAGAATATTTACAGACCATATATAAAGAGAATATCAGCACTCATCGCTCCCGTAGTTAATTTGTTGGGTGCTAACCAAAAATAATTGTAGCAGTTCATGAAAGCACTCACAGCTATCGTGTATCAACAAATCATTTATTGGTGCATGGTATATAAATGCGTTTTGCCTCACATGGAGCCATCTTCAGTATGAAGACCTGAAATGTCGCAGATGCATTTTTGTATAAACAGGTTGTATATGATGCTTATTTGTGAACTTTGCAAATTTTTAATACACTTTTTTCACTGATTTTTCTAAAAATGAGTGCTGGCTCCTTCTTGCCTAGATATGTTGTACATTTTATGTGGGAAGGAAAAGAAACTTCCCCTTTGAGACTTTAAGCTGATATTGAGCTAGTGCTGCTTTATGCTTTTTTATATATGTAAATAAATATATATAAATATAGATAGATATACATATGTATATATATATATATATATATATATATATATATATATATATATATATATATATATATATATATATATATATATATATATATATATATAGTATAAATATATATATATATATATAACAAATCACTTCAGGATTCAACAAGGGAACAGCAGAACAAGCAAGAATGCATTGCAGATAACCGTCTTCCTTATGCAAACCAATATTTAATAATGTATTGACAATAGAAGGATAATATTTTCCGAGTTAACCCCATTTTCAGTTTAGTGCACATGCTAAAATAAGCTTAAAGGGCATTATCTGAAATCTACTGTGCAGTATGCACTAATTAATTAAGACAACATACAGACTCAAGGGATGCTCATCGAAAAACAAATAGCTTTTAAATTAACAACTACACTCTATTTTGTTTTGAAAGTAGAGTTTTTAAAGCAAATGCTCCATCAGCAGCTTAAGACACATTAGTAATGAATTTCAGTCTGGAATACTTAGCCCAAACTTTTCCCCCACAGAGCATAATAAAACACTGTGAACAGAAAACTACAATTCAGCAGATGTACATCAATATGGTAATGGCTCAAATCAACTGAAAAGGTTTGGGAGAGGTCTTAATTAAACAAAAGCTGCTTCTACAAATTATGTTTTCAATGTATTGATACAGTACTAGTCCTTGAGGTTAAAAATGCTTGAGTGCTGATCAATACTTTAAATGTATGGATTAATTTTCATCACAATATAGATACATTTTCCATAATGAGTATACTATTAAGGTTTTATGTATTTGAACAATAGATCATTTAGTGTAGACTTATAACTTCCTGTGACTATTAAACATTAAATGATGGGGTAAGAATAATGCCCATTCCAATGCCCATCGTGTCTAGATTTTTTATGGAAACACAAATCTATGGAGTATTTTTATCAAGATGACCTCAGCTCCCAAGTGATTAATAAAGTAATAACAAATAACAATTAGGAGAAAGTTCTATTGATCTTGCAAAGATTTCTTTTCATCCTCAGGATAGCTAAAGAGGAAGAGAAAAACTTTAAAAAACTAACTTAAAAACAGAAACCACTAAAGTCAATATGTAAATTCCCCTACTGGGTGAATCTAAGGTCTAGTTTAAAGAGACTTGTCAGCAAGGAGATAATGGATTTTCATGTGATCAATATTCAAACATATATTTTAAACCTGAAAAATGTGAAACAAAGTATTGTCTTTTGCTGACAACAAAAGAATTGTAATATTTGTTGACTTGCACTTTTAACTTGTTATTCAGATACATTTGTATTCAAAGTAATGCCCATCTTTATAATTCTGTTTTAGTATGGTTAACATTATTAGACAACAACCAATTTACCATGTATAAACCTAAATCTGGACATCGTTAAAGGGAAATAAAAAAATAGAGAAATATATAGTATAGTATAATATGTTATTTTAAAGAGGAATATAAATATAACTCTGTAGCATAAAGCCATTTTTACTACAAATTAACTTATTTTATATTGTTACTTATTAGAGACTAGTTATTTTCAGCTTTGTTTTAGAGCATTAACCAAGTTAATAAAAGAGCCACAATATAATGGCACTGTGAGAACAAACTCTGGTGGTCTAGCGGGGTTCCGATACTGAATGGATAGCCCCACTGTCCATTTTCTAGTTGCCCAATGTAAAGGTTCCTTCTGAGTTCCTGGGTTCTTTGTTGTCTGAATTTTGATCTTGTCTCCCATGTATTGACCCTTGCCTATCCCAGACATTGCTTCTTGCTGCCTGAACTGACCCCTGCCTGGCTGCCAACTCTCTTGTTTCTGATTTTGGTATCACGTTTAGTGATGGGAGAATTTATTCGCCAGGCTTGAATTTGTGGCGTAATCCCGCGATTTGCCGCCGGTGAATAAATTTGCGAAACACCAGAGAAAATTCGTTTTTGACGCTACGCGATGAAAGCAATGCGCGTCGAAAATCAACGCAACGGAAACGGCGCGACACATCGAAAACTACGCGATGCGCCGAAAACGACGCGATACGACGAAAACAACGCGACGCGCAACAAAAACATGCCGCAACTCGTTTTGCTAATTTTTTCACCAATTTGAGAATTTCGCTAGAAATTTGCAAATTTTTCGGCGAAGCGAAACTGGCTAGATGCGCCCATCACTAATCACGTTGGATTCTCTCTGTGTTTGACCTTAGCCTGTGACCTTAACCTTGCTCCTGATACTCCTTTTGGTACTGCTTTGCCTGTGTGGTTTGACCCAGCCTGTTCATCAACTCCATTAACTGCTCCCCTGTCTTATCTGTACATGTTTGGTCCCTGTGGTTGCCCAGAACTCTCTCCCCAGTTCTAAACTGGGGGTATGTGGAAGCACTCTAAAGGCAAAGTTATAGTGTATTTAAGTATAATGGAAGTGCTAGTTTTAATGAACATTCCCTGTGCCCCTGTCTCCAAAAGGCATTGAAAGCACCTAGATCTTTCTGGGGGGGGGGGGCTTGTCCCTGATTTAAATTTATTAAAAATGTTTTTATTATTATTTAGCAGGCTAGGTGAAACAGGTGCTTGGATGACACTCGAAACAACAACAAGATGGCCTGACACTGAAAGGGATTATCTTTCACCCCTTCGTGTTTTTTTATTTATTTTTGCACTCCAAGAAACAAGCACAAAGAACTGCACATCACTCTAAGGCAGCATTGCTTGCATCCATTAGCACTATGTACAAGAGAGGCTGTTTGTGGGCACACATGGGCATCTCCTGGAAAACCATATAGGCATAGGGTACTCTGGAGCCCTGTGTGAGTTGTAGCCACAATCTTGCTTACAACCTTCTTTACCAAAATGTAGAAATGTAAGCCCTTAAGCACCATGCTAGCACCAATAAGAATCTCAGGGAAATTGGTTGCACAAATAAATAATGTGACCCTTCCAACACTGATCAAGTTGAGGGCTGGGCACATAGATTTCTTAGGTGACTACCTCTATTCATGTTTGTGCAATCCAGGGAAGAAAATCCCATTTCACTCCTGTTTTTAATTTTATCTACTACTTGATATGCTAAAGCTCACTCAGGATTTTAAAGCACAGGCAGGAAATAACTGATCAGATTCCAGCAATAGACCGATTGCATACTATTTGGGGCTTCTCAGCATACCGTATTGCATGGTTTCCCGTGTGACACATGTAGAACAAGGTAACTTGATCCACATTATTAGTATTTCAAGTGAACAGAATTTCTACTCATTTTTATGCAAAGAAGAATGAATCCTGGAAAAACTGCACAGATTACTTTTGCATAGATAGCATTTTATATGGATACTGTAACTGAAAACTAAAATATCTGACAATAAATAAACTTGACTAGTGATGGGCGAAACGGGCGCGTTTCGCTTCGCCGAAAAATTCGCGAATTTCCAGAGAAATTTGCGAAACGAGTCGCGCGTCGCGTCATTTCCGGCGTGCATCGCGTTGTTTTCGGCGCGTCGCGTCAAAAACGACGCGCGACTCATTTTTGCGCGGCAAATTTTTTTTGCGAATTTTTTTTGCAGTTTCGCGAATTTATTCGCCAGCGGCGAATCGCGGGAATTCGCCGCGAATTCGCCCCTGGCGAATAAATTCGCCCATCACTAAACTTGACACCTTCATGAAGACTGGGTAATTCTGAACCTGTGTAGTTTCACTTACAGTAACCAATCAACAGATAACTTTGAACAGGCTATTAAAAGTTAGAAACGTAAAACAGATGTCTTATTGGTTTAAGTTGCTGCAGTTTTTAAAAATTGCCCAACCTAGACAGTCTACCCTCATAAATTAAGTCGTCCATCCCTCTAAATGCACAATATGTAATAATAATTTGGAGTGTAATAATTGTACAGTGAAACATTGTGAAATGCAATTATTTTATTTATGCTATATATTTTTTTCATTTTACTTCCTTTCTCAAACTGCAACCAATCTTATATTTTTTTTCTTGTCAATTTTGTCAGGACATTTATTTAATAAACAAATAAATAAAACAACATAAATATACATTTTTTTTGTTCTAGTAGATCACTTACTAAATATGTCTTGTCAGAACAATTAAAACATCTGAATAATCTCACTACCTTTTTTGGAATTATTTGTTCTGGTAATTCAGAAAGAAAACCTTTATTTGACTGCTATGTCTTGTAAAAAAAAAAGGGAGACCTTTAGGGTCATTGCATTGTCATTTATATTTGTCCAGATCCATTTTATTTTGTTAGATTATGCCATAACTGAGTAGTTTGTTCGAGACATGGGCTATAGTTATGTATGATTAGCCAGGACTTCTGCTGTATAGATATATTACAATCAAGAAATGCTTTAAATCCCCCAAACCAATTATTAAATGCATTATAAAAAATTAAGATAGTCATAAATATTTTATATAATACACATCTTTAAAAATGTAAATATCTAGCTCCTTTCATGCAAATGTAATTACATATCTTAATTATACAGCCCATAGTAACGTTGCTTTCTTGCATTATAGTGAAATACAGCAACAATCAAAAACCTGGGCATTATTGCTGGGGGAAAAGTAAAGTGATAATAAAAATAAAATTGTATAAAATATTAATATTCTTTCGAGTTAACCTCATGACTGAAATTGAATCCACAAAACTTCAAAGTGGAAACAATATCATCCTTATATAAAAGCCTAGGAAATATTTTATTCATAATACAAGTGGCACCAAAAAGGCATCTTGATAAATTTGTTATGTACATATGATATTACCCCATGCAATATTACACTAATAAATCACTAAGTGGGAAGGTCAAAACATTTTAGAGCTGGCTGTACACTTGTGGTTTGCCTTTTTTAACCTGCTTTGTAATGAAGTTAGAAATTAATGAAGTGCTATGACATAGAGGACACACATACATACCCGCAACTTGGTCGATGATTAATGCAAATGTGCTTTAAGACATCACATCTCATTCACTCAGTTTATTAATGCAAAATGGTTTGTAAGATCTAATGCTTCTTGCATTGCCGTATCATGAGGACACAAATTCATCAAAGGTTTATGGATTTAAATTTGAAATTCATATAGACAAGGAAACAACATTTTAACCTTTAGAATCTGTGTAGGAAGTGATTAGAGCATGGGACATAAATAAGAAACCATAAGGACAGCTAACATTCAGTCACCTGAAAGATTTGAGTGTTCAGCAGAAATAATTAATTCACCTTTGGAAAGGAGATAGCAGCTTATACAATGTGCTGTTTACTTGAGTACCTTTGGTATATTTTAGTTTTTCCTTTTTTTGCTAAGTGCAAAATAAGTACAACTGCAAATGACGGGCGAATCGGTGGCGTTTCGCTTACACACATTTTTTGCGAATTTCTAGAGGAATTCACGAAACGGCGAAAAATTCATGATACGCCACCGCATCTCTTTTGGATGCCAGCGTCCATTTTTTAAAAGCCAGCAATGGGTGCTGGCATCCAAAAATGGACGCCGGTGTGGTAAAAAAAGAGACACCTGCGAATTTTTGCCAGGCAAAATTTTGCTGCCGTTTTGTGAATTTATTCGTCTGCGGCAAATCGTGGGAATTCGCAGCAAATAAATTCGCCCATCACTAACGGTGGTAATTCCAGGGCTTGCTAAATTGATACCAATAGATATGTATTGCACTGCAACCTGTGTACAATTTGCCAAAGTAAACACGTATTCAAGGCAAGTTGCAGTGGGCACTCTGTAGCTGGAGCCCCTAATAAGGATTCTGGGGAAAAGATGCATTGTGCCTTTTTGTATTCCAAAGTTATAAAGGTGCCCAAGGAATTTTTTTGATAATCATTTTTTTGATAATAATTAAAAGATGTTGTAATTCAACCCTGCTGTTCAAAACTGAGGTAAGTAAACTGTAGTAGAAAAAGTTTTATAAAAACTATTGTAGAGGACACACACAATATTTCTATAATCTATAATCTAATTCTATAATCTATATAGTTTACTTTTTTGACCAAAATATACCATAGCTACTATGTAAAGAATAAATGAAACTGCACATTCCAAATAACTATTGCAGAGGCCAGAAGAGGCACCTGCCTAGGTAGGGGTGCAGGGCAAGTACTTCTTGATGAGTCTTCTGCCTTGAACTGGGTTCTCTTGCCATTGTCACTGCTTCACACTGTATGTGCGCACACTGGGGGGGGGGGAGGCCTCCAATGACAATGATGATTTTTCTAGTATCTGAAATTATAGCCAATGCAATTATTACCCAAATCACATAAATAATTTGTACTGAGAAGATCACTATTATATTATTTTCATTAATGTTCTCACAGAAAATTACTAGTAACCTCCTTCTCCCATGCTATGCAACTAAATATTTTGCTTAAATTCATTACTTTGACTGACAATATGATAATGTGATTACCAGTTAATAGTCTTGGTTTTACAAGATTGACTGACATTGCATTACTCATTTAATTTCCGTTTCTTATAGTTTTTCCTCTCTGACACCCAGGGAATTAATATTATCACATCAAAGGGCTGTGTTAAAAGGAGGAGAAACAATTATTTAACAGGACACAGGCTGATTATTCAAACAAGTTTACCTGCACATTTGTTATACTGTATAGAATTTTTATTGTACAACTTAATTTTTGTTTCAATTGTTGTTAGTTACTAAGAGAAGACACCTAATTGAAATTTATACCAAAGTGGTAAAAAAGTTTGGACTTTAAAGAAATATTGAAATATTAAGAACATAATGCAGGATAAAATAAAAAAGGTCTCATTTTAAATGCAAGTGTGCAAAATGCAATTATGGATGTGTAGGGACCCACAGGGGTTTAAGGACCTACCCTTTTTTCTTCACCCTAGTTACTAGGCAGACGCTTATGTGTCTCATTCCTATTTGCATATACCCTGCTATTGGCCAGGTCCTGCCTCAGCCTGGTATAGTGCTGGGAAAGGAATGTCCTCCATCTGAGGAGCAGGGTGGATGTGTGCGATAAGCCTGCGCATGGGTCCAGTAAAGTCTGGAACCAGGCAATCCCCTGAATAGGTTTGGCAACTGTAAGGCACACTTGTAATAATCTCTCTACGAGAGAAAGGTAGATAGGGTAAAGAGAAAGAGCAGCTGAAGCTCCAACGAGGATTTGCAGGAGGAAGTAGTTTCCCAGAGGCTTTTTAAATGCCTGAGTGCAGGGACCTATCTGAAGAAAGACTGTAGGGTATAGGCTGCTTCCTGACAACTTCCTGGAGGGAATGGTTGTAGTTACTGCAAATGCCTAATGGAGTCTTTTCCTCAGCTGTGTTTCCTATTACCTGATTTGACTGTGTGTCATGTGGCAAACCTCATCTGTCCATGTGAGTAAACCTGGGGACATTGTGTATACCTAATAAACAGTTCGTTGTTTGCATCATAAGAACCTCCTGGCGCCCAATCATTTTTGTATACACAGTAGTCTGGGTGTTGTAGTTGCATTACACCTTTGAGGGAATGCTTCCACTTAGCGAAGGCCCCAGCCTGCTGTGTGAGCCCAATGTAACACATGCTCCTATCACTAGCTGGATATTAACTATTTGTGGTCTGCTAAAACCAAATTAGCATTACAGATGCAATCTGAAATGTGTGCCCATAATGCAGTGCTTGTTAAAATGTGACATTTGCACAATTTTTTACATTTATTTATTTATTTATCCAGTTTTTATTTTTACACTGAACTGTTCCTTTAATACCTATGATCCCCCTGCATTGATCACACTTGTAACACCTGTATTGTTCACACCCCTAAAGCCTTGTACTGTTCACACCTGAGACCTAGACTGAAACTGCCAAAATTGTTCACCTGCTCACACTTTATACAAAATGCTAATGGTGTACCAGCATTGTGTCACTCTATGTAGTACATCTTAGAGTAGTCCTGATGGGTTTCTCTGTCTCCTGCCCTATTCTGCCTTCCCAATGCTCCATGTGTGCCCTGCTCTGTCTGTGTGTGCCATGCTCAGCCTGTGTGTGCCCACTCTGCCTGTGTGTGCCATGCTCTGCCTGTTTGTGACATACTCTGCCTGTATGTGTCCTGCTCTGCCTGTGTGTGACATACTCTGCCTGTGTATGCCCGGCTCTGCCTGTGTGAGTGTCCTGCTCTGCCTGTGTGTGCCCTGCACTGCCTGTGTGTGCCCTGCACTGCCTGTGTGTGCCCTGCTCTGCCTGAGGGTGCCCTACTCTGCCTGTGTGTGACATAATCTGCTTGTGTGCACCCAGCTCTGCATGTGTGTGACATACTCTGCCTGTGTGTGCCCTGCTCTGCCGGTGTGTGCCCTGCCTGTGTGTGACATACTCTGTCTGTGTGTGCCCTGCTTAGTCTGTGTGTGTCCTGCTCTGCATGTGTGTGTCCTGCTCTGCCTGTGTGTGCCCTGCTCTGTCTGTGTGTGTCCTGCTCTGCCTGTATGTTACATACTTTGCCTGTGTGACATGCTCTGACTGTGTTTGTAGTTCATGTGTGCTCCCAGGGTGAACCAAGTTCTCTGCAGCCCCGGGTGCAAGCCATACCCCTTGCCAGGGCAAAGTTACACAAGTCCAAATGAAAACAGCAGCACTCCAGTACAACTAAAAAATTGAAAAACTGGACTTAAAGGCAACGTTTCGGGCTACACAGGCCCTTTGTCAAGCCATTAATTAACAATATCTATGTGTGTTTAATTAAAACAGGAAGGTGTCACAACTTTTCACCCCATATTACCCATGATTCTCACTGAAACATTTCAGTGCATAAATCATTAGATGTTTATAATTGTAGTGCATAAAATAATGATTCATAAAATGTGACCATTATCTTTACCTCAATTAAATAAAAAAATACTGAAAAAGTAGTGTTATATAATCTAAAGTGCCATATATATTTTGTTATATGGCACTTTAGATTAAATAACATTACCTTTTCACTATTTTTATTCAATTGAGGTAAAGATAATGGTCATATTTTATGAATCACTATTTTACGCACTACAAGTTTTTAAATTTTTCAATTATACTCTGACTGTGTGTGACATATCTGCCTGTGTGTGACATACTCTGCCTGTGTGTGACCTGCTCAGCTTGTGTGTGCCATACTCTGCCTGTGTGTGCTATACTCTGCCTGTGTGTGTGCCCTGCTCTGCCTGTGTGTGCCCTGCACTGCCTGTGTGTGCCCTGCTCTGCCTATGTGTGCCATGCTCTGCCTGTGGAACATAAGCCTGGTATTTGTTTGGGGGGTTTGTTAGCATTTGATAATTAATTACTGTTAGGGGCCCCTAAGGTGTTTAATCATGTGCTGGAGGTGCTGGGTTATCCACAGGGGAAGAGGAGGCATATGGATTTAAGGGTATGACAATGTTTTTCACATATGAGTGATAGCCCTAGAGTGAACACCAACCATTTGGTTTTCTTGGTGTGCTACAACAACCAATTGATTTGGACATGGCCTTTTGGTAACATGTGTGGTTTAAAGTGGGTGTGGTTTAAAAACAGGGAGTGGTCAACACTGGCTTCCATTATTGGCCCTCCACTATGTAGGCCAGAAAAATTTCAGCCCTTGGTAACACAGAAGGAGAGCACTGCCCTAGGGTATTTCATATTAACATAGTAAGTTAGGCTGAAAAAAGACTCACATCCATCAAGTTCAACCATTTTAACTTTTTTTTATTTTTTATTTTAACTGCCTAACTGCTAGTTGATCCAAAGGAAGGCAAAAAACTCCATCCGAAGCCTCTCCAATTTGCCTCACAAGGGGAAAAAATTCCTTCCTGACTCCAAAAAGGCAATCGGACTAGTCCCTGGATCAACT
>CM044441.1:67958315-67989242 GCA_024363595.1 Xenopus borealis
ACATGTGAACAATGAAGTGACATCATATGATACCATTGTTTCTTCTGCCTCTAGTGTCACTCCATGAATCTTGGTTAAAAAAATTCTTTGGCGTTCTGGATATAAGATGTTAGCCATGGATTTTGCAATGCTGTATTTCACTGAATTTATGCTGCTGATAATTGGCCTTAGTGGGGATCCTTCTTTGTGTATCTTGGGGAGTCCATATAAGCATTGTGTGATTCTCTGGGGTACAGATGGTGGTATAAAACTTGATAGATGGCTTTCTCTTTTTCACGTTGTTGTAGGCAAGCTATGAACTTTTTCTTGTAACCGCTGGTTGGGTCTTCCCTTATGGGTTCAAATGTATTACTGTTAGTAGTAGAGTAGAGTGGTTATCTTGAAGCGATAGTCAGTTGTGTTGAGCACCACTGTGCATTGTCCTTTAACTGCTGGCAGGATAGTGATGTTCAGGTCCTTACCTGAACTGAGAGCTCTCCTCTCTTGTGTAGTAAGGTTAGAGAGAGGTGTTCTGGCACTTGACAAGGCAGCTGACATTTTTAGTTGGAATTGTTCAGTTTCTTCCTTTTTTATGTGATTATTATTGATAATATTATTCATTATTATTGATTCTATGGCTCAGCTGTCACCTCTTTGAAGAGTTACAATATGCCATTGTGATTGGATTAGTGAAAGAGTTTATATGCCAAGAACTTCCCACACCAGTCAGTTGAACTGAAGAAACTGCTCCGATGAGTAGTGAAACATCTTCAATGATTACTCAGTGCCCCATGATGTGAATTTCTATCTTTATTAATAACTGCTGCAAACCTATACTAACTTCTTGAATGTGTGACTGCTGCATATACAGATGAAGCCACTTAGGATTGTGTGTTTGACACAGAATAATTAAACTCAGACATCACACTTTCCCATTTAACAAAGAAAATTGTGTCACAGCATCCCATCTAATTAAAGTGTTCATCATTGTAAACACTGGTGCTTTGGTATGCTAATGAAAAGGTTAAATGCATTAAATAAGTTAAGATGACTTTAGATGGGTGAGTGTCGGGTGAGTCACAACGCATTTAAAACACAAATCCAAGTGGCTGCATCTCTACTCATTTATAAGGCCACATAAGCTCTGTGATCCAGTTACTGTATACCAAAAATATAGTAAAAGGAAGGGAGACAATCTCCACCATCCTGCTCTCCTAAAAGCTTTTACTAATTTCACTAATCAAGTTGCAACATCACAGAGTGGACAGTCGCTTGTTAAATTAATTATATTCACAGAATCTAAACATCTAGACATCTCTAGATGAAACAAACATGTGGAAAGCCACACTGGATTGTATTATCAATTGTTTGCACACTATTACTTTGCATTGAAATTTCTATTAAGGTTTCTGGGAAAGCAGGATTATGGAAGGTTCCACTGCTTTTTTACCATCTTTGGTAACAGTGCTTGTTGCATGGCTGCTATGCGTGAGGAGAGATCCTGAATTGGTTTGGAACTGCAAAGACTGAAATATCTTACTGAAAATGCATTTGACAGAAATTGCTAGTGCTCTTTTTATTGTATTTACTTAAAATGGAACAATAGTTTTTTCTTTATGATTCTTTATATTCAATTCATATGAATCTACATCCACAAATCTGAAAGTTGCATTGAGGATTGTCATTTTTTTATTTCTATAATATCTTTGTTAGCATCTCTATGTACACCATTGGTTTGCCATATGCAATGGTTCCACTTCATTTAATTTCCCCTTTGTTCTTAAAAGTTATGGTTTGATTTTAAACATTTAATTCCATAAATGTGGTAGCATGTTTAAAAAACTTGGTGAAGTTTGCAGCACACAAACATTGATCTAATTAAGGTTTTGTGCAGTTAATAATTTATCCATTGCAATCAAATAAAATATAGAATGATTTGAATTGCTTACATAAAATATACAATTCCTTAATGTTGATATGCTCTTCTAAATATCCAGCTGAGAGGTGTTTTTTTTTGGGGCACTAATTGTTTGCAAACAACATTGCAGATAAATAATATCTTAGACATTTTGTCATGTACAAAACCATTTTTTAATCAACAGATTTTTATTTCATGGAAAGTAAATAGAGCCAACAGTTATAAATTGTACTGCAGGTAAAATGCCATTAAATGGCTGAAACACTGTTTTATGCAGGAAACTTTCACAAACTTTTTTTCAATCATTTTTTGTTGAAAAGTCATACAACCTCAGCAGAAAATTAAAGAAAATATTTATTAAAGCATAATTATATAAATTGAAATAGTGTTGTTTTGTCATTTTAGATCAATTGTTTTGCATAAAACACAAAGCTTAAATAAGCTGTTGTATAAAATAGGAATTGATATTATTATATTACCTGTATAGAAGTGCCTCATTAGAAATCCAGTATAAATACTGTAGATAGTGTTGCACAGCTTGTGTTCATGACAGTTCTTTAATTATAAAGCATTGCTTACTTTTGTGAATTACTTTTTTTCAGTACAATATTGTCAAAATATACTACACAATTTAATATTTAATATGAACTTATTATATTTCATATTCTTTTTAAGTAGACGTATTTGGTGTGTTTTTTTTTTTCTCTCTCTCTAATAAATATTTTATTTATATATATATATATATATATATATATATAGAATCAATGTAAAGAAAGCACTCACGGCATAAGACTGTTAGAGGCAAATATAATGCTTTCGTGCATTAAGACATCTACGCGTTTTGATCCTCTAGGGCAGGGGTGTCCAAACTGTGGCCCAAGGGCCAAATGCAGCCCAGGATGGATATCAATGCAGACCAGGATGGATATCAATGCAGCCCAGCTTGAAACCCTCAGTTCCCAAGAAAATGTCATATTGCAAAGGATATAGGAGGAGGGGGGACTCTGCCATTACCCAGTTAGTAATAATAATGTGTTTTAAAAAAAAGTGTTATAAAAATGTGTATTTCATTGTTTTTCCAGTGTGGCCCTCAAAGCCAAAAGTTTGGACACCCCTGCTCTAGGGGCCATAAAATAAAAATATTTATTGGTTTACATTAAAAAGAACCAGCCAATGTTTCAGTCTAAACCTAAGACCTTTATCAAAACCCTGTTCACAGTAAGCCCTCTGTGCGTAAAGGGATACTGTCTGCTCCAGCAGAATTCTGCACTGAAACCCATTACTCAAAAGAGCAAACAGATTTTTTTATATTTTGTTTTGAAATCTGACATGGCGGTAGACATTTTGTAAACAATTTCCCAGCTGCCCCTGGTCATGTGACTTGTGCCAGTACATTAGGAGGGAGCTGCTTTCTGGCAGGCTGTTGTTTTTGGATTTCAGTGCAGAAGTCTGCTGGAGTAAAACTATTAATTGATGCATTTTGAAAAAAAACATGTTTTCCCATGACAGTATCCCTTTAAATAGCTAAAACATGTCACTCACCCAGTCGTGCACACCCACATGATCATGTGACTGTGAAGAAACCCAGCACCAAAGTTTAGAAAAAAAACATACGTTGTTGCTGAAATATACTGAATCGAGGCATTATATGGCATTGCTTATACTGATGCATGGTACAGGCGCCATGGCTGCCCCCATTGCCATGCCTGAGATTTGCAAATAAAAACTGTTTTCAAAGCGAAAATAATTCAAAGTTAAAGGGATCCTGTCATGGGAAAAAAAATTTTTTTCAAAATGCATCAGTTAATAGTGCTGTTCCAGAAGAATTCTGCAGTGAAATCCATTTCTCAAAAGAGCAAAGAAATTTTGTTATATTTCATTTTGAAATCTGACATGGGGCTAGACATTTTGTCAATTTCCCAGCTGCCCCAAGTCATGCGACTTGTGCTCTGATAAACTTCAATCACTCTTTACTGCTGTACTGCAAGTTGGAGTGATATCACCCCTCCCTTTCCCCTACCCAGCAGCCTAACAAAAGAACAAATGGAAGGTAACCAGATAACAGCTCCCTAACACAAGATAACAGCTGCCTGGTAGATCTAAGAACAGCACTCAATAGTAAAAACCCATGTCCCACTGCATACTATTCAGTTACATTGAGAAGGAAAAACAGCATCTTGTCAGAAAGCAGTACCCTCCTAAAGTGCTGGCACAAGTCACATGACCAGGGGCAGCTGGGAAATTGACAAAATGGCTAGCCCCATGTCAGATTTCAAAACTGAATATCAAAAAATCTGTTTGCTCTTTTGAGAAATGGATTTCAGTGCAGAAGTCTACTGGAGCACCACTATTAACTGCCACTTCCAGTAACTCCAACACAAAAGGAATAGGTGAACCACCATAAGACGTGGATGGTTGAAGGGATTGTCTTATGGCATCTATCCCCGCCAAGTGTAGAATTATAGTGTACAGGCTCATCACATCCAAACTGGCCAGAAAATATGGTGTATCGTGTGTAAAAAGCAATTCTTTGATGCTATCTAGTAGTTGTGATGTATCACGTAGGTAAGTGGGGATCTCTCGTATAGAACTGGGCACTTAGGAAAATCCTGTTTTAAAAAAATCACACAAGGTGGTATCACCTGTTTAAGAGTAGTGCTGATAGTGAATTCCTGGCCCGCATAGGCGAGAAAGTGGAGGCATATAAACAAGATCATTTAAGGTTCAAGTACTTTAACCCTTTCAATTGGGAGGTTGACTGTTTTAAATTTTACCTTACATTATGCCTCAAAGATCACTTTAAAGACTATGCTAATTCAACATCGGCTTTAAAATTGAAAAGCCCCCTTTGATTAATCCAACTATTAAACAATACAAACAAGGAATCGAGAGGGTGGGTGTTATTATGCCTTCCAACAGTATACGTAGAGATAATATCACCAAGGAGGAAAGAGATGCCATTAAAATTCTGATGTCAGACAATATTGTGATTCGCCCCTCCAATTACAGTGGGGGAATAGTCATCATGAACTATACAGATTATCGTAATGAGATCATGGGCCAGCTATCAGACTCTACGATGTACAAGTTGCTTACATGTGACCCTGTAACCAAATTTAAGTCTAAAGTGGATGCAAATTTATTTGATACCACCTTGTGTGATTTTTTAAAACAGGATTTTCCTAAGTGAGCGTTCTATACACCTAAGGTGCATTAAAGTTTATCTTTGCCCCTGGGGCAACCAATAGTATCGGGTCACAATTCAATTTTACACCCAATTGGTATCTATTGCAACCTGTAGTACGAGAGATCCCCACTTACCTACGTAAAACATCACATCTACTAGATAGCATCACAGATTTGCACATGATACACCATATTTTCTGGCCAGTATGGATGTGGTGAGTCTGCACACTATAATTCCATACTTAGCGGGGGAAAGATGCCATAAAACAATCCCTTCAACAATCCACATCCTATAGTTGTCCACCTACTCCTTTAGTGTTGGAGTTACTGGAATTAGCATAAACTTTGAATTATTTTCGCTTTGAAAACAGTTTTTATTTTCAAATCTCAGGCAATGAAAATGGGGGCAGCCATGGCTCCCGCACATGCCAACCTATTCATGCATCAGTATGAGCAATGCCAAATAATGCCTTGATTCAGTGAAAAATAGTTTTTCTTGAAACGCTACATTGATGATATGCTCATCATTAGTGATCGGCGAATTTATTGGCCAGGCGAGGATTTGCGGCGAATTCCCACGATTTGAGCAGCGAGTAAAAAACTGCCAAAAAATTAAACATTACGTGACTCATTTCACAAATTTTTCGCCAATTCGCAAATTTCACTGGAAATTGGTAACTTTTTCGCCCATCACTACTCATCATCTTGAGGGGGTCCCATGATGAATTCATTGAAATGTTTAATTAACTTAATACATTAAACAATCCGGTCAGGTTTACTTATGTGATTCATCCTAAAAAAATCCAGTTTCTGGATATTGAATTGGTGTTACAGAAAACCGACTGACAAGAATGTACTTTTGCATTACAACTGTTGCCATCCAGGATCAATGAAAAAATCCCTTCCCATCTCACAGTTTTGTAGGGTACTTTGTAATAACTCTGATAAAAACTGTGCTGATATCATGAGATATGATGTGGTCCCATTTTGAAGAGCGAGGATACCCTGATATAGTGTTACACAACGCTCTAGAAACAGCTAGGCGTAGTAACTGTGCAAGGGACCTTTGCAAGATCATAGAGGCAGAAAATTCCTTGAGAAAAATCTTGGAGGGACCTCTGTTGATTGTTATATTGACCAAATAAAATGTTACTCTAAGAATACGAGTGGTTGGCTAAGCAGAGGGAAACCTGGCTGTTTCAAATGTCCAAATAGCACTTCTTGCAGATACATGACCCCAGGAACTTTGTTCCTGAACCCCCAAACAGGCAAACAACTTTTCATTAGACATCATATTACTTGTACCACCACTCATGTGGTTTATTTAATCACATGCCCCTGCGGACTACCGTATGTGGGAAAAACTGACCAAACTTTGCGGTTGCGGATGGATGGGCACCGCCCCGCAGTTAGTACAGCATTCAGAGATGGGGTAACCAACAAACCAGTTGCTAAACATTTCTTAGAAAAAGGCCACAGATTACCCACCTTTAGATTTATAGCCATTGACCTCATCTCCACTTTGAGGTGAGGTGGTGACAGGTCTAAACTATTGCTGCAACGTGAATCCATTTGGATACGTAAACTGAATACTCTCGCTCCTTCAGGTTTAAATGAATATTGCTCCAATCTATGTTTTTTAAACCAACGTTACTTTTTACCTTTGGCTATTACATTATAGTTATGCTACTATTTATCTTTATTTTGTTTCTATGTAAATTAATCTGTTTCATTTAATCTATTTATGTGTAACAGTTTTGTTTTTATATATTTCAGCAACAATTAATTTTATTTTTCTAAACTTTGGTGCTGAGTTTCTTCACAGTCACATGATGATGTGGGCGTGCATGACTGTGTGAGTGACATGTTTTTAGCAATTTAAAGGGGTTGTTCACCTTTGAGTTAACTTTTAGTTTAATGTAGATAGTGATATTCTGAGACAATTTGTAATTGGTTTTCATTTTTTATTGTTTGTGGTTTTATAGTTATTTAGCTTTTTATTCAGCAGCTCTCTAGTTTGCAGTGTCAGCAATTTGGTTTCTAGGGTACAAATTACCCTAGCAACCCTGCATTGATTCGAATAAGAGACTGGAATATGAAAAGGAGAGGGACTGAATAGAATGATAAGTAATAAAAAGTGGCAATAACAATACATTTGTAGCCTTACAGAGCATTTGTTTTTAGATGGTGTCAGTGACCCCCATTTGAAAGCTGCAAAGAAAAAGAAGAAAATTGCAAATCATTAAAAAACTATGAAAAATAAATAATGAAGACCAATTGAAAAGTTTCTTAGAATTGACCCTTCTACAATATACTAAAAGTTAACTTGAAGGTGAACAACCCCTTTAAGCATGGAGGGCTTACTGATAAAGGGTCTTGATGATGGTTTTAGGTTTAGACCGAAACATTGGACAGTTCTTTTTAATGTAAACCAATAAATATGGAATTTTAACCTTTTTTGCAAAATCCTGGTGTGCATCTTTTTTCCTGCAACTTGGATAATTAACCAATTAAGGTAGCACAGGGGTATTGGACTCAATTACATATACTAAAAGGTGTGTTTTGGGATTTTTGGAATTGTATATGTATATATATATACAGTATATATATATATATATATATATATATATATATATATATTTATTTATTTATATATTTATATATACAGAGAAACACAAAACTTTTGTTTACTTGCCTGTGCAAGTAGCAGTGAATGGCAACTAAGACAAAAGCAAAGACATTCCATAATGATTGATAAAATTATAAAATTATAAAAAATGAAAGCCAATTCAGAAACTTTGGAGGAAACCAAGTGGTGATACAGACTCCAGGAGGATTACAGAGTGTTATTCTGGAAAAGCAAAGAGAAAACTATAAAATAAAGGAACAAAATACTTTTATGTCAAAAGGTGTGAAGACCAGACTTGTTAATTTAGTAAACTGTGGCGTTAAATTAGCCTAGGCTCTTGTGAAAATGGTGTTACATATTGTCCAGCCGAGATAGATTTTTGCTCACACTCTCTAGCAGACAAGCTAGTGACAGGTGACTGCTGTGAGAAGCTTATTAAAATGGGCCCCCTTATGGGAGATTTCAAATACTTCTCATTGATAACAGGGTTGCCAACAGTAGGCGTGTGAACAAAAGAGGAAAATGAACGAGCAGAATGATAGTTTAATCACTTAGATAAGCAGCTCAGCATGGCTTAAACAAAATTCATGACCTATGTAGTATGTTGGTAAAATAAACAAGAAGCTTATTTTTTAAAGTTATATTTTTGACACACCCACAAAATTATTTTATTAAAGTTATTGTGAAAAGTTGCAAGATGCATTGTAAGTTTATTCTGTTATATATCTGAAAGTAGTGGATGTGATTTTGTGACTTTGCTAAAGCATTCGATACAGTGCCACACAGAAGGTTCCTGGTTAAATTAAGGAATGTTCGCATGGAACATAGTATTTATACCTGGATAGAGAACTGGCTAAAAGATACATTACAAATGGTGGTAAATGGAACATTTCCTAATTGGACCAGTGTTGTTAGTGAGGTACAGTAGGGCTCTGTACTGGGTTACCTGCTTTTCAACTTGTTTATTAAGGACCAGGATGTGGGCAAGTACAGTTCCTATTTTTGCAGATGATACTAAATTGTGCAGAACTGGAAAATGAGGTTCAATGTTGAGAAATGCACTTTGGCAAAAATAATTTAAATGCAATTTATACCTTAAATGACAGTGTGTTTGGAGTTTCCTTAAATGAGAAGGATCTTGGGTTTTTTATAGATATCAAGTTGTCTAATTCTGGGCAGTGTCATTTTGTAGCTACTAAAGCAAATAAAGTTCTGTCGCATAAAATTGGGCATCAACTCAAGGCCTGCCATCGGGGGGGACAGGGGTGACAAGTGTCCCGGGGCTGAAGGGGGGCCTGGCAGTGCTGCAATATTAAAAACGAACGAGCGCAGAAGCGTGCGCTTTATGCGAAGTCCTGAGGCAGAATGCGGAAGTGCCGAACAAATATGAAGTCCTGAAGAGGGGAAAGACCCGAAGTCCCGAAAGGAGCCAACACTGAAGTCCTGAAGCGGCAAAAATACCCGAAGTCATGAAAGGAGCCGACACTGATGTCCTGAAAAGAAAAGAACCGAAGTCATGAAAACAGCTATAACTGAAGTCCTGAAGCAACGAGTTCAAATCTACTGACACCAATGTGGGTTTTTTTTTTTTTAATCCCATGGCCACCAATGTTTTATTTTAATACTCTATAGGCCCCTGCACCAATATTTTTAAAAAATATCTTTTGAAGCCCAATTTTTTTAACTTGTAAAGGGGGCCCTGGCGCCAATGTTTTTTTCAAAAATATTTTTTGGGGCCCCAATTTTTTTTTAATTTGTGCAGGGGGCCCTGGGAACAATGTTTTTTTTTTTAAATATTTTTGGGGCCCAAATTTTTTTTTAATTTGTGAGAGGGGCCCTGGTGCCAATGGTTATTAAAAAATATTCTTTGGGGCTTGTAAGGGGGGCCCTGGCACCAATATTTTTTTTTTTAAATATTCTTTGGGGCCCCATTATTTTTTAACTTATTAGAGGGGCCCTGGTGCCAATGTTTTTTTTTAATATTTTTTGGGACCCCAATTTTTTTTAACTTGTAAGGGGGGTCCTGGTGCCAATGTTTTGTTTTTTTTAACTTATAAGGGAGCCGTGACCATCAATATGTGTGGGGGGGGGTTTAATTTTTTAGTGCTGATATCTGTGTGGTCTTTGATGTGGAGTAGGCGGGATCAGGGGTGGGGCTTGGGTGTCAGCATGGTTGGGGCCCAGGGGGCCCCAAAAATGTTGTTGTGTGGGGCCCAGTGATTTCTAATGGCGGCCCTGACCTCTTTATATATCCCTAGTAAGACCTCATCTGGAGTATGCAGTGCAGTTTTGGACTCCAATCTTTCAGAGGTATATAAATGAGCTGGAGGGAGTGCAACTAAAGTGATTAGAGGGATAATGAGGGTAGACTGTCCAGGTTGGGGTTGTTTTCTCTGGGAAAAAGGCGCTTGCGAGAGGACATGATTACACTTTACAAATACATTAGAGGACATTATAGACAAATATCAGGGGACCTTTTTACCCATAAAGAGGCTCACCGCACCAGAGGCCACCCCTTCAAACTAGAACAAAAGGACTTTCATTTGAAGCAGCGTAGGTGGTTCTTCACAGTGAGGACAGTGAGGTTGTGGAATGCACTGCCGGGTGATGTTGTGATGGCTAATTCTGTTGATGCTTTTAAAAGGGGCTTGGAGGATTTTTTGGATAGACATAACATCAAAGGCTATTTTGATACTAAACTCTGCAGTTAGTATATCTATGGGCATATACCGTTTGTGTGAAACTGTGGAGGGGTGTGTGTGTGTGTATGTATGCTGGGTTTTAATTTGGAGGGGTTGAACTTGATGGACTTTGTCTTTTTTCAACCCAATTTAACTATGTAACTATTTAACTACTATGATAACAAGTACTATATAAAATATCAATATATGCACATTTCAAATCTTATTTATTTACAAGGTGTAGGTTTAAATAGTAATATATATTAAACATTATGTGATTTTTTTTTTACCTGTTTGATGGTTATTCTATGTTTAACTTGCTGTGTAAAGCATAAACATTTAATTGTTATTAACTCATATTATGTGCAAAATAATTTGTATTAGTGTAACTATTTTGCAGTCATACTGGCACAGTAAATGAATCCAAAAAGCTCCTTTATGTATGACTTGGTTTATCTTTACCCACAAAGCAACATTTTCACTTAAATTCCCAGTGTAACTTTAGAAGCATGCTAAGTAGCTCCTTCCTAGGGATGGGGGGGGAATCTTTCCCATTTAGATTTGTCAATAAGTCATGAAACAGTAAAAATTGCCCAATATTTAATTTTTCGCAACATTTTCCAAACCATGCAACCTTGTTTACCTTTTTTGCAATGAAAACTGAAAATTTTGCTCATCACTACCTGATAACTTCCTGAATTGACCCCTGCCTGCCAGACTATATTTCTGCCTACTGATTTTGTTATCCTGATATTCCTGTGTTTGTGGACTTTGATGCTCTGCTGCTTGAAGTGACCCCTGCCTACCTGACCATTCTTCTGCCTACTGATGTTGTCTGTTGCTTCAGAGAACAGACACTCCTGCCACTCCTCCACTAGGGTTCAGTCCTTTGTACAATTCCAGTGACTGTTTTCCTTTAGTGGTAGATGTAGGAGAGGTGAGCCCTCAACATCTTCCACTAAATTCATTCCTGATAATAGCACAGTAACATATTTTCAAAACTAGGAACTAGAACAACAACCCACTTCACAAATGCAAACCAAAAATCCTGCATCTTTAATCATTATTCTTCTTTTACAATAAGTAGGCACAGACAGCCAGAATCAAATCCTCACCATGTCCTGCCAAGAAGAACATTCTTGGTCAAGTAAATCACTACTGCACCTTGGCATACTGGCCATTATTAGAATCACTGAGTGTTCGGCTGCAGGTTACTTATCATTTATAATAACAGTATTCTGAAATACTAGAGGACACAGTTAAGCACATTCTAAGCTAAGGCAACTTATAATAACTACAAAGCTCTGTAAAATACACTGTCCAGTTGCTTCTTACTAAGCTTTTAAACTGCACAGAGAAAAATGCAGTTAGGGGAAGCTTTAGAGGCATGCATACTTCAAGGTCTTGAAATTACTATAAAGCACCTGACCTACACTCAGTTTTACTGAATATCTGCAGAAAACAATACAACATGTAACTTAGCAAGCATACATCTTCTAAGCATACAGTACAAGGCGGATCAAGAATCACTGAAGAGAATAGTAAGATTATTATAGTGAGATATCGAGAGTGCCTGTAATGATAAAAACATGGGTGTAGCTACATTGCAAAGCAAAGAACATATGTCTGCACTCTCTTTTTTAATGCATATTTGAAATTAATTCAGATTAGCAACTGTGTAATACATTTCCAGGCTACAGAAGCAAAATAAAATTTGATTGCTATTTATCTAGGATATCTTTAAAATACCTAGTATTAATGCTAATTGTAAGTTATAAAATACCTTTAGTCCAACAATCTTAAGACCCCCAAATTACCAGAAATCATATTTGAAATCAAAATACCTTTAGTCCAACAATCTTAAGACCCCCAAATTACCAGAAATCATATTTGAAAACAAAAAAAACTGCAAAGGTCTATAACATGCATGTAATTGCGCTCGGATGCACACGACAAATAGTGCCAGCCGGAGCCAAAGTAGAACGCTACAGGGAGGCCCAAAGGTAAGATTGTGTTCAGGGCATATGTCTGGCAGGGGGGGCAGATTGGGCAGTTTTTTGCACCTGGATCCATAGCCATTTAGTTATACAAGCACTTGTCTTGAATAAAAAGTGATACTGACACTAAAAAATTAATTTTAACATATGAATGTACATTAAATGTTACCTATGTTGACCCATGTAGGTCATGTTGATAATTTTTTTGCTGAGAGGTTTATTTTTATATATAATTGTTAGGTGAAGTTCCTAAGCCTGACTCTCTGACACTCTGACACTCTGACTTTGCCAACCTTATTGTCCCATCTCAGCCTGTTAGTTACAGTTTCTAATGCTAACGGACTCCTGCTGCACAAATATGGCAGCCCCCTCATATACGAACATGGGGGATCAGACAGGTAATGTAAAATCCTCATGCAAATACTTTATGGCAAAGTTAGAAGTAGCTTTTACAGACAATATTAGCATTGATGTAAAAAAGAGTTTAATTTCAGGTGTCAGTATCTCTTTAAAGAAAACTCCCAAATTATTTTATTTATAAAAAAGCCTTATATTTCTAAAGTTTCTATTGATATAATTTGGATAGCTCATGTAGAGATGAGAATAGATGGGAATAAATACTGCTTTAGCTGATTACCTTAGACTGAGCAGACATGCATCAAAGATAAGATAACCAGATTTTGAAAGTGTAATCTGCTGACACCTACAGTATAAAGGTCTGGTACAAAAATCATGCTGTGCAGATTTTTAGTTAGGCCACAGCTAATTTTTATATTTATTTTTTATTACTGTCCTTTAACCTCACACTCTTTAAATTTATGAACACAGGTTCCATTTATAGAAAACTAAGCATTGTATACTTTGGGTTTGCTGTTACACTGCTGATTACTGTATTCGCAAAAACAGTTGCCTTATAACAGAATCGTGGGCCAGGTTGGGTCCTGTTCCCTTGAAATAAGGACTGATGAGAACAATAATCAAAAAAAATTTAGCTATGTTAGAATGTTTATATTGTCTGGTGGAGTTCATTACATTTTGAAATGTGTAATTCTAAAGTGAAAATTATTATAAATCATTAGGAAATTATTTAATTTTTTTCATTACAGAAATGGCGGTCAACATAACATAAATGTATCAAGTATTCCTATTGTTAATTTTTCCTATTGTTAATTTTTCATAAGATATGTCAAAAAAGCAACAATGGGCATGTTAAATATTCGTTGTTATGTCTTGCCAAGGACAAGATGATGGAGGCTTTTAACATATATTACAACCAGAGCATAGATAATATATTACCTACATAAATATGAAATAAGATGCACATCTACATTGCCCGGTCCTTAGGCTTATTAGCATATCCATAATACACATGATGTAAGATTCTATATTTTATGCACATAGACTCAATATATAAGCACTGTGATGCACAGCATTAAAACGGCAATATCACACATTTTGTGATTAAATCTGTTACCTTTAAATAATACTTTAGCTGTCTGCAGAAAATATTATAACATTCTTTTAGTTTAAAACTAACAATTCTTAATACACAGAAGCATTTAGTATTACATATAGTATTAAGTGATGAACAAAATCTATAGGAAATGCTTTTGCACACCTCTAAGTGAGGAAATACAAAGGAGTTATGCCCAGATAGCCTTGGTGTGGAACTCTACAAAATTCTCATACCAGACAAAATGGCAGCAGTAGTGATGGGCGCATCTCACCCGTTTAGCTTCGCCGAAAAATTCGCAAATTTCCAGCGAAATTCGCAAATTGGAGAAAAAATTAACGAAACGAGTCACGCGTCGTTTTTTGCCGCGCGTTGCGTCGTTTCCGATGCGCGTCGCTGGCAAATATTCGCTGGAGCTCCGAGAATTTATTCGCCAGCGGCGAATCCCCGCGATTTGCTGCTGGCGAATAAATTCGCCCATCACTACCCAGTTGCTAATGAAGCCGCAAAATCCTTCTTCCCAAAAAAGATCACACCAAACTACAATCCTATCGCCTTATCTCCCTTCTCAATCAAGAACTAAAAATCCTCTCAAAAATTATGGCAGACCACTTACACCTAATCTTGCCCAAGATTCTCTCTCCCAACCAATTAGGTTTCATTAAAGGATGACACTCAGTAAACAGTAACATGCCAGATCCTAGCTGGCATCTATCTGCACAATATAGAACAATACAGATATGGCATATTATTTAATTTAGACACAGATAAAGCATTTCATAGAATATATCATACCCACCAACTGAATACGTAATTTCAACATTTTCAACATAGAATAAAACCCAACATCCTGCTTTTCAGTTCTCTAAATCTGAGTTAGTCAGCGACTTGAAGGGGGGCCACATGGGACATAACTGTTCAGTGAGTTTGCAATTGATCCTCAGCATTCAGCTCAGATTCAAAAGCAACAGTTATGGCCCATGTGGCCCTCCCTCAATTCAATGATTGGTTACTGCCTGGTAACCAGGGTAACCAGTCAGTGTAAACAAAAGTGAGCTGAAAAGCAAGAAGTAGTGTTCTGTTCTGTTCTGTTAGACTTACAGTCACTCCAGCCTTTATACATTATATTTTTGCCTAACTAACCATATTGAAAACATTTTTTATTTTGCACAACCTATCTATTTACCCAGTTTTTACTTTTATACTGAACAATTCCTTTAAAGAAGGAACTGCAATGTTCTGAACACTTGCTGTGATTTTCATCTTAGTTAGCCAATAAAGGTATCACCTTTGCACCACTTTCGTTATGCTTTATATCAGACGTTCTACCCAATAATTTTTGCAACCTGGCCTTAGCCCCCTTAATTAGGCACATCTCACAAAACCCCTCCTTCCGTGGCTTTACCATAGGGCAATCAAGACATAAAACACAGTATTCACAAATGATATCCAGCTATTCATAAACAAACCCAGTCAAGACATTATAATAATACCGTAACACTATCAACAGATGCAATGGCCTTACAATCAATCACAAGAAATCAGATGCAATAAAACTAAAACATACCCTTACAACAGACTGGGCAGAAAATTTCCCCTTTAAAAGAATCCCAACACCACATTACATACCTGGATATCAAATTTGGAAACCATCACACTGAAAACTACAAATTGAACATCAGCCATGCTCTGGGCAGAACATATTCCCCCTAACTGCTATACAAGCTTTGAATGCTGCCCTACTATCTTAGACATAAAGTTCTTAAGCTAGTAAACAAGATATAGCATTCATATGAAGGGGGGGGGGGGAGAAAGACCAGCTTGCAATGTTTAAACTTCAACAACTTGAAGCAAAACAGGGTATTAACTTTCCAATCCAATCCAATAAAGCTGAGCATCTGTGTCATGTTGGGGACTGGATTTACAACATCAACACTTACAGCAATCTAGAGACCAAATATACCCTTATCAAAAAACTACACGTTAACACCCTGCTTCCCAATAAACTAACCACCCCCAAAAATCCAACCCTTTATCCACACTTACAATGGCTTGATGAACCTTGAGGCCCAGACACAAGATTAACCAAAATCTCTCTTTATACCTCCCCTGTACAGAAAACAAGGACTTCCAAAGTGGCCTAATGTCCAATACCTTCAAAAAATGGAAACAGGAGAAAATACACTTTCCCGTTCCCTCACATGGCAGTGGGCACTGGGTTAATCCCCAGTGATCTGACAGGATATGACAAGCAATCAATAAATGTTGGCTCCATCCTCATTTCCTGTCATGAAGTTGAGCTCACTCCAACTACCAGCGGGGTCTCAGGCCTCTACCTGGTGATAGCTCAACCTGCAGTCCCTCATTGGTACTAGAAAGTCCCTCTTTTCACTGCACTGAAAAGCCAGAAAAAGAAACAAAGTTTCTATCTTAATTGGCTTTGTAACAGTTTAGATAAGGAGGTCCCTTGGGAAAAGTTAGACTCAAAGCTTAAAGGGTAATTCACCATCATTAGCAAAACTGTAATAACAAAAAAAAAAAACAGAAATATTTTCAAACTTTCGTAACCTGCCAAATTTTGTAAAATGAACATGGTAATTAGGGGGTGTGGCCACACAAGTGAGTGTGGTCTAAACATTTCATCACGCTACTCGCAACAACATTGTTTTTCCCTCTTTTTATTTCCAAAATGTTGGGAAGTATGCCAGAGTGCTTTGTGGATTGACTCCCCTGATACTGGGAGGAGAAGTGGCATCCTGTTACTTTTTTAAAATGACTGATCTCCATCCGGTCAAGCCGGATGGAACGAATTATAATCCCGGAGCTATGTGGAACCGTTTTTTTTTGGTAAACTTCCCTGTGTTTTTGCGCTGTAACTTTAAGACTGACAGATGTTCTGTCCAGTGCCAAATAAGATGGCATCTTATAGCCTTGGCCCTTAGAATTAACAAATAGGCTGGCTGGGCACTGCAGGGGGCGCACCAGACAGTCATCGTGAGGAGGGCAAGTGTTGCTGGAGGAGTGTGAGGGCTGTGGGGTGGAGTTAGAAGATGATTGTGAGCCCTGTGAGTAAGTGGGTGGGGGCCTGCATAGTTAGAGTCTCTGCTCTGTTATATGCATCTTCTGGTGCATACATAAGTCTGTGTGCCTATTGACAAACGGTAACTGAATGTTTGTGTGCGGGCAGAGTTGTTGTGTGGGCTCTCTGGGAACGAGGCCACTTGTGTTTTTCTCCTGTGTGTGCACTGTACAGCAGAGGGTGGAATAAAGTTAAAGGAGGTAGAATGCAGAGAAGGTCAGGGATGAGCTAAGAACATTAATGTATATATATAAATTAATGACAGGGCAAAAGAACATCCAGGAAAAGTAGATAAATGTACACATGAAGAATGAGAACACATTTTGAACCTTTGAAGCAAGTAGCAGGATGTGGGTGAGAACAGTAAAGAAAAAGAAAATATGTGAGCATGAAATAGAAAAGATTAAAGGGAAAGTTTACCTAGCAACCAAGGACAACCAAGGCTTTCACAATCTGCTGATATACAGTAGTTTGTGTGATTCCACTTCTGTAACTTTACAAGCTTCTAAATGCATACACTGTATATACATTTTATTAGAAGCAACGTACGGGGTTCTTCACAGTGGAGGACAGTGAGGTTGTGGAATGCACTGCCAGGTTATGTTGTGATGCTGATTCTGTTAATGACTATAAGGGCGGAACTACATGGACGATTCACAACAGTTTTCGACAGATGCAACGCTGTGCGCAAAAACGCATGCGACTTGGAAAACAAGGTAAGTCAAGTCAGATGGTGTCGCATGGTTGATCTGATGCGATGCGACTGCCGGATGAAGACGCAGCAGACAGTCATGTCGCCTCAGATCAACCCTACAACACCATCCGACTTCCTATTACCTTACCTTGTTGATGTTGCATCCGACTCATCGCATGCATTTTGCGCAGAGCGTGAATTGTCCAAGTAGTTCTGCCTTAAGAGGCTTTGATGATTTCTTAGACAGACATAATATCAAAGTCTATTGTTATACTAAACTCTATAGTTATTATAGATATGAGTACATATAATTTATGTGAAAGTGTGGAGGGGTGTGTGTGTGTATGTATGCTGGGTTTTCATTTGGAGGGGTTGAACTTGATGGACTTTGTCTTTTTTCAACCTGATTTTACTATGTAACTATGTAAATGAAAACAAATTAGGGTCATTCTATTTGTTGCAATATTAAAAAAATATTTTTGACAAACATGGAAATAGCTAAATAACTGGTGGGAGAGACTTATTTAAAAGTGGGTGTGGTCTATATTTGTGGGTGTTGTCTGGGAGGCACATATACAATCCCTCCACCTTTTTGAACCCAATTCAAGCACTTGGTTTTATGATACATAAATGCACTACTATGGAGAAGCGTCTATGCTTTGTAGCTGCAAGCTAGTGGTGCTATTCTATTAAGGAATAACCCCTAATACAGGAGATTTGTGCAACTAATTCCCATCCAGCTGGGAGCTATCTGTGGCAGTGTTTGAATAACTGTGGTTATATAGGAGTAAGAATGGAGAATCAGGTAAATTGTCTTATTTTTACTTTTAGGAAGTTTCTTTAGAATAGAAGCTTAATTACATTCCAGCCTTTATGGCTTTCTTAGAGACAGGTGTGGCCTGCAAGGATCGAGTACCCAAATCGTTTTCTGTAAGCACAAAAACCTGGAGAAGCAGCTAAACCTTGAGAGAGAGGCTAAAATTCCTAATTACCTGCAGCCAGTTATGACTTCAATGAAGCATCAGTATCCTACAAACATATGGCTGTTATATGGCGCATACAGCAAATTGCCTAGATTCTCCACTGAGGGCCAGGGGTTCATGCCTTGGTTAGTACCTTTTGGCGTAAGTATGTGCCCACGTATGCAATTATTGAATGCATTTGAAACTTGCAAGGTTTGTATAAGTTTATTCCTCTGCTGTAGGCAGAATACTGATTTTAAAAGCCATTGAGCTGCAGATGAAGCCACTTTGGTTTGTGTGTTTGACACAGAATAACTAAACTCAGATATCCCATGTTTCCCATTTAACACAGAAAATGATGTCACAGTATCCCATCTAATTAATGTGTTCACTTCTGCACTTCTGCACTGAAATCCATTTCTCAAAAGAGCAAACAGATTTTTTTATATTCAATTTTGAAATCTGACATTGTGCTAGCCATTTTGTCAATTTCCCAGCTGCCCCTGGTCATGTGACTTGTGCCAGCACTTTAGGAGGGAACTGCTTTCTGGCTGACTGTTGTGTTTCCTTCTCAATGTATAGTACATGGGTTTTACTATTGAGTGCTGTTCTTGCGTTATGGAGCTGTTATCTGGTTACCTTCCCATTGTTCTTTTGTTAGGCTGCTGGGTGGGGGGAAAGTACAGCAGTAAAGAGTGATTGATGTTTATCAGAGCACAAGTCACATGACAGCTGGGAAATTGACAAAATGTCTAGCCCCATGTCAGATTTCAAAATAAAATATAAAAAAAAATCTGTTTGCTTTTTTGAGAAATGGATTTCAGTGCAGAATTCTACTGGAACAGCACTATTAACTGATGCATTTTGAAAAAAATTTTTTCCCATGACAGGATCCCTTTAAATGCATTAAATGAGTTAAGATGACTTTAGATACACAGTTTCTTCAATTAACCCTGAGTCACGACGTATTTAACACACAAATCCAAGTGGCTACATCTGTAAGTTAAGCTAATTGTGCATGATGCTGATATCACATGCACCAGTTTTTGCATTAGTATGTGTAGGGACCCTGAAATTTGGGTATGTTTACTCAAGCAGTTTCCCCTTGGTGATAGGACACCTAAGGGTCCTTTAGTTAACCCAGGCAGCTACATGTCCCTTTTCATTGGACCACATTAGTTCAAGGGGATTGTCCACTAGGTGGCAATAGTTTAAAGTATAAAAGGGTTTAGCCCCATGTGCTCTTGGTCTGTCCTGGGTCCTTGCCTCACTGAGAGGTATTACTGGTCCACTTTCCAGTGGAAAGTTAGATAAGAGCTATTTAGTGATAGTGAGCATTGTAATAATAACTCTAGGAGTGAGAATAAGTACAGGGTAGCTAGTGAGCAGCATTGGCTCCAATAAGGAGAAGTAGTGGGTTTAGGACCCAGTGGTGTGTACACCACTAGCTCATGGACTCAGGGAGTGAGGTGAGGACCAGTGAGGGTGCCAAGAACCAAGACCCAAAGCTGACCCTGGGCAGGAAGCTTTACACTCTGGGAGTAAATTGTCCCAAGAGGTGTTCATCCTAACTGTTCTATTTCACTGAATAGGAAGAATCCTATTACTGTTATCCTGTGGTCATCTAAGTGCCTGTGAATTGATCCATTGTGACTGTCTTTTGTGAATAAACAAGTTACAGTATTTTGCTGCAAGAGTCACATCTCTATTTGGATCCTTTGCTGCACTGATCTACACCAGGTACTGTACCAGAAGTTCCCAGGGAGGGGTATTACAGTTCAACCTGTCCTGACCTTGGGTGGATGCCATTTTAAATTATACCTGCTCTCCTATATAGCGGAGGCGCAGGACTCCTGTAGCGCCACATGCAACTAAATGCATGCTAGATCACATGCAATAGCAGAAGAGGGCCATATAAGTAAAGTTGTTGAGGCATTAGAGATTTCCAAGCAACCAATTGCACAGCACTGGTTGAAAGAGAAGCATTCGATATCCTCATTCAAATGTATTCCCATAGATACTGTAAAACCTCCATATAGAGGAGGGGATGTGAACCAAATCATTTTACAAAAAGAAACGTTCTGGACTTTTGAACTGGGATGTGTTGCTCCAAACAGTGGTGTAACTACTCCCTGGTGGGCCCTGGTACAGTATAGGCACCTGGGCCCCCCTCGTTGGGCCCTTACCTCGATAAATCGCATGCCGGAGTGTTGATTACATATGTGCTGTAAAATCTCTCCCTAGATAACCGGCTAAGTGGGTGGGGGCCCTGGTGAAATTGCACCCCCTGCACCCCTGGTAGTTAAGCCACTGGCTCCAAAGGGACTGAACTCTAACCTCCAATTCAATGGTTTTCTGGATAATAGATAATTGGTTTGATTGAAGTGTCACTTGCACTTAGCACTTTATGTAATTTTAACAATTTTATTATGAATATATTACAAAATTTAAATGGACACAATTGCTGCCAGCCAGCCATATAGGGTCAATATGTGCACTTGCAAACACAGGCATAGTCATGTGATGTGGGTGGAGGTTACTTAATGATGCTTTGGCATAATATAAACTGCTGGTGTCTGCACTCTCTTTTTGTTCAGGTGAATAAAGTGTCTTTTTATTCAATAACATGGAATTTGTGTTATTGAATAAAAAGACACTTTAAGTGTGTCTAGGCACTTGTTTTGCCAATGTTTATTAGATTATATATGGCCCAGGGTCTCATGGGGCCCCTGTACCTCCTGGGCCCCCACATCGGCCGCAGGGTTCTGCTGCTTCTGTAGTTATGTTATTTATGCTTCAGTACAATACTTCATGTATAACTGCATAATGTTGTTGGTAGGTGTTGTGTTTTGATAGCCGAGGATGATTAGAGTTTAACAGTGCTTTGTTAGCAGGTTCTTGTAGCCATTACAAAACAGTATCATAGACTCTAGCACCTTAAGCAGTATAGAAAGTACTGTGTATGCACAGGGATCCTGGCAGGCTTGCTGTCTGCACTGCACTACCTTTTATAATTCCAGGTGCTCTGTTCTTGCAGCTGGAGTTCTTCCGATGCTTGCTACCTGTTTCTGTCCCCTGGGAGACTCCTGGTTCTAATGTTGGCTTGTCACCTGACCTTCAGTTTGCCTCAAGATTATGATCCTGTTATCTGTTTCTGACCAGGACTAGTTTGACTAAGTCCATTCACTGACTATTCATTAAGGCACTCTTGTGGCCCTGGTGGGAGGTGCTGGAGTCTCACATAATTAGTCTTGGCGGTACTCGATTTCCAAGGCCGGGCACAAAGTCAAGAGTTGTATAGGAAGAAGAGCTTGCCAAGATAGGAATCCAGGCAACTCCCTGCGATTTTGGTTTTGGTTATGGCAGTCTATATGGTTACTCTGTCTAATTCATTATCTTTTCTAGTCTGCTCACAATTTTGACTTGGTATATTGCCTACAATTTTAAAAGGTATGAATTTATCTTGCAGAAGTTGAAAGTTAATTTACCCTGTTCTGCTCTTCAAACTGTAAGTATACTAGTTCATTTCCTTCATTATAATACTTCAAGAGTACAGTGGAAAGCTTTTTTTTACAGCACTGCACATCATTCATGTTCATTTTCTTTACTATGGCTGAAACCTATAATATTTAAGGAATGCAGTTGAAAGTTATTTTATCCAGATTCTGCATCTTAAACTATGAGTATATTTGTTCATTCCATTATTTAGAGTTGGACCCTATAATACTTCAAGAGTGGTGAGTATATTAGGTGGTTATTGATATATAGGTCAATATCATGATCAGATCAATTGTTTTCTTCCTCAGTAGTTGGATTCTACTTTTCACTCTGCAATTACAATATGGTCCTTATTTAAGGAATGTCTCCTGTTCATTGATTGCAGTATATCGTCTGTGGTAGGGGGGTAGTATGCAGTTTACCTTAGCCACAAATAATAAGGCTGCTATTGCTCCAAGGTGCTGCTCTGATTAATAGGGGCAGTAGTCTGTGTGGGGTTTAGCTTATTTTTCCCTCCCTAAATGTAGATGTACTGCTTGGGAAGGTCCCAACAGTGCCCACTGCCATGTGAAGGAACAGGAAATAGGAAAATCATATTATACTTACCGAGATTTTCTTTTCCTGGATTGTAACATGGCAGTGGACACAGGTTCCCAGCCCTATGTGGGGAGAGCTCTCGTCTTACAGTAAATGAGGATGGAAGGGTGGGGCGGGTAGCCAACATTTATTGATTGCTTGTCATATCCTGTCAGATCACATGACTGGGGATTAACCCAACTGTGCCCACGGCCATGTTAAAGTCCAGGACAAGAAAATCTTGGTAAGTATGATATGATTTTCTTATATGTCAGAGACCTGCTTAATGAGAAATTATCTGTCACGATCTTACCAGAAGCCATTGCCACAGCCCCCTTCCTCAAAAACCAACACTTTCAATATCTGCAAGCTTCTCACTATGCTAGGAAACAGGATGGTGGACCATCTGCTGACTAAGCAAACATATCAGCCACATTTAGGGGTTATAGATCAAAGCTTGAGTTGTATTTTCAATTAAAAGTTTGAGTCAAACCACAAAAACAACTTTTATTTTTTTAAAGAAACTCGCGATTTATTATAACCTAAAGCTGCAAATAGATCGAATCTGAAAATACACCATCTAAAACCTGTCAAGATCATGTAGACGTCAATGGCAGAGGTCCCTTGAAAAATGTTTGTAGTCTTCATGATGTTTGAGTTTTCTTTGGTGGGTTTCACTCAAAAACTCAATTCAAGTGATTGGAAGTTTTTTGGGGCTTTTTTGCCAAAAACTTGATCAATTTGAGTATTCAAGCTTTTCACCTTGACTACACTGAGTTTTTTACATTAGAGTTTTTTCTTAAATTGAAACCATTGGAGTTGTGAGTTCATTCAAGGTCCAAAAAAACTTAAAAAGCTCTAAAGTTCAACATTTGATGAATAACTCCCTTAGAGTGGGCTTATTTTTAGTTAAATCTAAGGGGGGGGATCAAGTATCTTCAGCCAACAGGGCACTAGCTGATAAACTGGCCACAGCAACCATGAATGCCATATTGCAAGACTAGCTCTCCACTACCTCACATTCTATAGGCTTTGTAAAAAATAAGATCCATTTTTTATTTCAAATGACTTGGCTGGTGGCCTCTATGACCATAACACATCATAACACACCACCTGGTATGACCTAAAAATCTTACAGGGTATTAACCCCCTGCTACTAGCTAGGGGGGAACCAAAACAAAAGTTTCCTCCCAGGATTCACCCAACAGCTGATAGTGGACACTATTCCAGATAACTATGTGTATTAAAAAGTACAGGCAGTCTAAATCTGATTTAGTTATTAGTTTTCCTTTATTTTTTAGGTTGCTTTTATAATTATCAATATTATTTATTAACACACATTTTTAGAGTGCCAAAACATTGTGCAGCACTGTAAAATGAATGCACTTATACAAAGAAATCACATGAATTACATACATAACAACCAGTACCGGTAAAAGAAGGTTTTCATGTTAATAACTTGAGATTTCCATGACTATGTCCATGCAGTAGTATGTTAGACGTTAAATGAGTAGGTCACTTGCACCTGCATTCATTTGAGTTGTTTACAGTTGAGTTTTTCATAAATAAGCAAACATTTGAGTTGTGAGTTTATTCGAGGTAGAAAAAAACTCACAAACCCCCTTAGTCTTCATACAAACATGATGTTTACGCTACTGAAATTATGCTTACAATGTTTAATGTTACAATAAGAATACCTCGTATGACATGAGAAATCTTTTTGATATAATAAAAACTTAAATAAAGACATACTATTAAAAAAGGAGCATGTTTAGGCACAAGTAGATTTTATTAATGGCATCACTGTATGCAACTATTTTGTCAATTCTGTATGACAGCAATTGCTGTCCTTATAAATGGGCTCCGTTGTCATCTTAGGGAAGGTAAACTAAAAGGCAAAGGGGATGGGAAATAAACTTTCCATGCATGCTATATTTTCTTATAATTAAACTATGAGCTCTCCAACTATTTAAGGCTACTTTGTTACAGTGTTAAAACTCATACATTTCAGATAGTTCTAAACATTCTTTGCCCAGAATTTGGAGAGCTAATCTGAAAGCTATTTTAATCTTATAACTCATGTCTATTCTTCTTACAATTGCATGCATATCTAGTTCATTCCGGATGTTGAATTTTATCAGATTTGAAATGGATGTTGACAGATTTGAATGCAGACTGGGCACTCCCAAAATGGCAGTTACCCCACATAGGATGAGGAATCCGATGCCTGTAATATATTTTAATTTTTTTAAACAATCCCAGTAATAGGCCATAGTGAATTTATGTAAGAAAAAACACAGTGAAGGTCAGCAACAATAAGCTTTTGGAAGAAATAATATTTTCACTCCCATTCCAAGCACTTATAGAATGTTATTGTAAATAAATGATCCAATCAATACTTATTAAGGTCCTTAAATCAAATATAACAAATTGAGAAAATGGTCATTGTTAAAAGGATATGAACTCTCTCATATTTGCTTTGCATTAAAGCAGATTAGTTTCTAAAGCACTAGCAACATTCCGGGTGGAAAGATATGTAAGCTTTGTGATTTAAGTAAATGCAAGTATTTTGCAATGTATATTTTCAACAGAATTTAAATTATACATATATTAAATTACACTGACTTCTATTTCAATTAATTGAGCTTTGTTTTAGTAAATATGATAAAAGATTAGATAGTGATGTATAGCTCTGACACAGATATCTTTCATAAGAGAATACCATAGTTCTATATTTTGCCTGCAAATGTTTTAATCTATTGGAAATGAGATACATAAAGGCACGAAGAGAATATCAGATAAGGCATTTGCTCATGAATGGGAAATTGGATGTAGGTTGGAAAACTGACAGCATCTTTTCCTTCAATTTGACACATATTATCTTTTCCCCATTAAGATATGACTTACTCCTTCAATAGAAATAGGAGATTTGATGCTTAATTGCTTGCATTTTTGTGTAGGAAAAAGCCTAGTTATATGTATTAAAACATTGTGCTATAAAGGGTGCAATGATAAGAATTTCTGTACCACTATCTAATTTCATTTTTACATATGCAGAATGGAAATGCTCACCATCTGTCTATGTCTGTCTATCTGTGCAGATTTTTTTACATACGTTCACACACTGACCATTGGATTAATTCATTGGATTAATTTTTGAATGCTAAGAATTTTGATTTCTCTAATCCCCCTATTACATTACTTTTCTGCTGTTCTGACACTTTTTTGTTTTTCCAGGAAACAGCAATTGGATAAAACAGGTGGGTGGTTTGATGTTTTCCTGACCATCTATGCATACTGTATCCAACGCTTCTTGCTGATTTCAGAATAAAGAATGGAACATGGGAATTACTGTATCTACATTATTGTTATGTTTTCCTTACACTGCACTCAGTCCACAGTTAATTTAAGAGCCTTTGTTCCCCCTGATTTCTCTTTTTATTGTGTTACTCTTTCTAGTTATTTTGGCATTGCAGTTTTCTAAGTCTGATCATCATAACATAAAAGAATAAGTAGTAGTAGTAAGGAAAAGTCAAGCTAGTTATGTTTATAATTTTAGTGATCTAAAAAATGGATATTGTGCTATACTTGTGTAATAATTCTTGTGTGATAATTCTTCTTTCCTAGCCATTCTCTTTGTCAACCAACTGTTAACTAAGGGAGACTTGCTTGTATCATATCTTTAACGTAAACAGTACAATAAGGAGGCAGATTTATCAAAATGTGATATTGCACCTCAACAGAAAAATTCACCCACATTCTATTCATTCCTGTGGGATTTTTAGAACTGTATTTGTCAGTGGTTGATAGGAATGAATAAAAAGTAGGTCAGTGGTGAGCTGTAATCTCACATTTTATATAAAGCTGCAGCTAAGTGCAGGCAGATTTCATCCCCTACGTGGCCAGTAGCCTCCTCTTCCTTCTGAAACCATTCTGTTGGCTCTGGTGTGAACACACTCAGCTGATTTTAGTGCAGAATGCAAAGTCTCGCGTTTCTTCACCAAAATCAGCCATGTGTGTTCATGTCCAGACCAACACAATGGTTTCAGATATGAAAGGAAGAGGAGGCTACTTGCCAGGTAGGATTTCCTACATAGTCTTGTGTAATATTTTGTAGATTTTGTTGTGGGACTCACTAAGGACTCGAGCAAGTAAAGCTAATTTTTTGGCGAAGCGAAACAGGATAAATTCGGCCATCACTAATGATAAGTAGTGATGGTCGATTTTGTCCCGTTTGGATTCACAGAAAGATGCAAATTTCCCACAGAATTCGCGAAAAGGGAAAAAATTCATGAAACGGTGGCAGAGGTGCTGCCGTCCATTTTTGAATACGGGCGTCGGCTTTTGGACGTCAGCAGCAAAACGCGAGAATTTGCAGCAAATTCGCGTCTGGTGAATAAATTCGCCCATCACTGGTGATAAGGCCTTTGCTCTAATGGAAAACATAATGCGACCTTACCCAGGGCCAAAGTACCATTCAGAAATGATTTTTCAATTACAGATTATCAGTTTGTAAATTACTTTATGTGTCCAGATGGAGTAATAGCATGGCAGTTTAACTAAATTTAGCCTGTATACATTTACATTGTATTGTAATGCATTAATAAAATGCTCATTATTCTAAAAACTATTGTGTGCTATGTTGTTTTTCACTAACTTATGTTTATGCTGTAAGACATAAAAATAAATAAATGACTATATATATATATATATATATATATATATATAAAAAAGATATATTTATATATATATATATTTATATATGTTCTGCTATATATATATATATATATATATATATATATATATATAAAATGGCATTTTATACATAAAGGGGCAGATTTACAAAATTTGTGTGAAGGATTCGAAATTCTATCGAATTTTCAATCCTACGATTTTCATTTTCGAATACATCTTTTGACACTTCAACCACCAAATATTCAAAATTCGAATTTTCGAATAAATTTTTTGACACTTCGACCATCGAATATTCAAAATTTGATCGAATCGCATGATCGAATAAAAATCCATCCGATCATTCGATCATTCGATGGTCGAAGTACTTGCCCTTTAAAAATGTATTTGATGGCTGACTTCGCCAGATTAAACCTACCAAATTGCTATATATGCTTTTTTTTAAGTTTTCTTATCGAATGATTTTTACGATTTTTTCGTAAAATCGTTTGAATCACACGATTTTATTGATAAATTGAATTGAGGTAAAATCCTTCAAATCTTTGTTCGATTTCTTTTTTTTTTTTAAATATTCGAGGGTTGAATTCGAGGGCTAAAAGCCCTCAACTATTCGACCCTTGATGAATCTGCCCCAAAGTATTTGACCCTGCACCCATGATTCTAAAGAAAAATCCAGAATATACACATATATTCAAAATATAAACACTGTCATACAAGAATTAGATATAGAGGAAGGATAGATTAAGATATAGAGGAAGACAGAATTTGTAAAAGAAGGTGTTTAATATGCAAATTCATTGGAATATATCTGCAGCCACTACAACAGGCAGGTGTCAATAACCACATGAACGGTTTTTATTACTAATTTTATTAACCGCAGCAACAAGTCAAATCGATAAGACATCACACATGACCATTGTCCATATGGAACACATCATACGTGCAATACGACCTGTGTCATGAAGTCAGTGTCATACAGCAAGCGTCATATGGCCAGCATCATTCTTACAGAGTAGTTTGCCAACATGATTGGTATAAACTCTTTGACTGACCAACAGGCCTGGGAGATTTCAAGTTTTCTGCTGGCAGAAAGCTATGATAGCCTGCCAGTTTGGATGCCCCAAAAAATGCACACAAACAGCACCTGTTGCACAGGTTGAGGCGCAGGCTATGGCACAGGTATGGGTTTTTCTTTGACTGCCGCACATTACAGAGGCTTTGGTCAGATTTTTTTTTATCATGCTAGTACAACAAACTGTGAATATTTCATATTTTAAAAGTATATACACTATACATATATACATACTATATATTATATACATATATTTAATATTACATTTTATATCAGGGGGACATGCACAAGCAGCCTGAGGAGGAGGCTGAGCAGCCTGAGGAGGAGGAGGCTGAAGAAGAAGAATAAGAGCAGCCTGAGGAGAAGGTAGAGACGTAGAGGAAGAAGCAGAATTTTTACTTGATGAAGGTAACTGCAATACTGCATCACACACCCCCCCCAATGAAAATAATAAATGCAATTTATTACATACAGTATAGGTCACCAAGAACCTCATGAAGAAGAGGAGGAAAACTAGGACCATGCCCGACTGGTAGCTGAAATCCAGGCCCTAAAAGAAAGAGTTCTGGCCCTGTAAAACCAGCTACATCAACATTAAAATAGTTTTTTTTGTTATTTATATATATTTCTGTATATCTGTAAATAGATTTTATAAAAAAAAAACATATCCATATCTGTCATTGTCTATAAACATTTGTAGACTAGAAAGCCTAAGACTTCTGCTTATAAGAAGTTTAATATGTATATATTAAACAATAAATAAAATCATTTAGCACAAGCATCCCTCTCCCCTTTCCCAAAAACGTACAAACATCACCCCCAAAAAATGCAAGCATTCCTCTCCCCTCCCATAAAAAAGTAAAAACATCACCCGCAAAAAATGCAAACATCCCCACCACCCTCTTTAAACTACAAATATCCACATTACCCCAAATTATAAAGTGGACACGACCAGAACAGTCTAAGTTTGTAGAGACCAAACAGTTAAACATTATAAAATGCATATAAATAATTTTTAAAGTGCATATAAATATTAATTAAATATTATATTAATTAAAATAAATATTAATTAAAGGTCCAAGAAGGAGTTTTGATCCCATGCTTGGGAAGTGAAAGGATATGGGGTACCAAGAGTTTGTGAAATTGGTTTGAGGCATGGAGTAATGCTGAGGTGTCTGCACAACAGTCAAAATGGGTGGTTGTTCCACAACAGGCACACCGGATGGTTGATTTGTTTGAGGTAGAAATCTGTATACAGTACCAGCTTCACAAATTCTGTCTGCAGTGCTTGCCTTTGTGACTATGGTACCATCATTATTGTAGACAGTAACCCAGTGTAGAAAGAAAATTCTGGTGTATCATCACATGGATAAGTCCATTTAGGAGCCCCTCTGACTAATTTTATATTGCACAATTTGGCAATCATGTCTTTAATATAACCTGATGCAATTAGTGATGGGCGAATCTAGCCAGTTTCGCTTCGCCAAATTGGCGAAAAAATTCCCGAAACAAGTCTTTGAAGTTGCGTAGTTTTCGGCGCGCGTTGCGTAATTTTCGGCGCACGTTGCGTTGTTTTCGTAAATGACGCACAACTCGTTTTTAAGTGAATTTTCGCAAGGCGAATTTTCGCTGGCGTTTCGTGAATTTATTTGCCAGCGGCGAATCGCGGGAATTCGCCGCGAATTCGCCCCTGGCGAATAAATTCGCCCATCACTTGATTTTTTTCTTTTTGCCAGTAGTGCACCGTCAACCTGAGAGGTTTGGGGAGGTGTCAGTAGTAAGAAGTGCCACCATATGAATTTTTTAGAGCTACAGTATATATCCAGCCTGCATCTCATTGTACAGATTGCCTGAAGTTCTAATGCAAAAAATATAACATTAAAACAGGGAAGTGTTTCCATACAAATAATACATACATTTTGGTATTCCTTGGTTTTCTTCTGCACTGCCAGGGGTAGGTTATACTCTCATACTCTCATTCTAGCAACTACTTCCCTACCAAAACAATCTCTGATGTACTGCCATCTTAGCTGAATTTCTTTAGCTGCGGGGGTGGAGAAGAAATAGATATTGTTACAATGTGTACTAAATTTAAGATGAGCCACTTCCACACACACTAAAGACTGTATGCATACCCATTGCACACATGATTGTTTAAAAAAAAAAAAAAAAGTCTGACACCAACTGGTGCTAGCCCTGTTAAGTTCTGTTGATGACCTTGTACATTTAACTTCAAAATGACGGTAGGCATACCTTCTCTCCCAAGTATGCACTGGGGTGCACAGCTAATTGGATGGCTCTCCAGCCTGTAACTGGCTAGATGAAAAACAAGTGAAGGATTTTTCTGCATCCCCATATATATATAATCTACAGTCATTTTACAGACTGTAAATTATATCCTTATAATACACAAAAGCCGTAAATATCTTGTAAATTATATACTTATAAACTGTGAGTTCTGATGTCATCAGTTATAAACGGGGAGTTCTGATGTCATTTCTGTCACATGAC
>CM044441.1:67989794-68011878 GCA_024363595.1 Xenopus borealis
ATATATATGAGGCCTACCATTTGTGCTGGATCAGACAAAATGTGTGATCTGTTCATAAAAGAATTGTTAAAATCCATACCTCCACTAAGGTATATGCATTCAAAACGTCATGTAGAACAAACACCCCAGAGCCTCGATTGAGAAAACACATTCAACATTATCTTAGTGAAGAACATGTGAATCTGAGACATCCACAGGCTTTGATTCTGACTGAAAATAGCAACTGATTGTAACTTTGGGTTATATTCCAACTTGATTGGTTGATACTGGCAAATGCACTTGTGAATTTAGCACCTCCTTTTGTAAATCAGCCCCAGAGAGTCCAGGTTTCAGGCATGGTCTTACACCTAGTCCATTGATTCTGCTTTTTGATGATGCAGAAAACAAAAAGCTTGCCCAGCTTCTAGATAAATTAGAACTGGAGACAAATCCAAAAACCATTCTACCACAATTTTAATATGCACTATTGGCACTGAGTACTTTGCATGTGGGATAAATTTGTGTGAAAAATGTGCCACATGGCCAGAAGACATTATCCTGTAGATGTGGCTAGTGATCGGAGAATTTATTCACCAGGGGCGAATTCGCCGCAAATTCCCGAGATTCGCTGGTGAGTAAATTCGCGAAACGCCAGCGAAAATTTGCCTGGCGAAAATTCGCCGAAAAAAACGAGTTGCGACGGAAACGACGTGACGCGCGACAAAAACGACGTCAAAATTGACGCAACGCACGTCAAAAGCGTGTCGCGACTCGTTTCGCGAATATTTCGCTAGATGTGGCATAGAGAGGCATACTGCCCCTAAAATTGTGTGGCCCTAGACCCAGGTCTTTGTGGCCTCCCCAAAAGTCTGGAAAAGTGGCAAGTTGTTAGACATCCTTTAGTGATTATAGTAACTTATTTTCTTTGGGACTACTATTACCTGGCCAGGGTCAAAGGTAAATTAATGTAAATATTTTTTTCCTACAGTACATTTTCTTTTGTTTTCCTTTGTTGCATTGATATCAAAAAGATATGACAGGTATAGGCTAACTGGAGCTTTTATATAGCTTTTATATAAAGAAATAATTACAAATTTTAGTTAATTAATTCTGTCTTAGGTCTTTGATAAAAGGATATATATGTATTTATATAATACACAAGAACCATTATTTCCTTATAAATGGTGCTTAGTAATATCACCCATTATAATCAGAGCTTAGTGATGTCATTTCCATCACATGACTTACTGAAACTTGTGTATTGTAATAAATAAGTTACCCAGCAATATAGCATATTAGAAGTCAATTCTGTGTTCCATGACCTGTATAAAAACACTCAGCCTTTGGCCTCGTGTTTTTATATGGTCATGGAACTTTTTGGTAACTTATATATCCTTACATTTTTCTTTATTCACTATAGTTTGACAAGGTCCCTCTACTAGTATGAAACTAATTAAGCTTTCTGAAAAAATATGGGAGCCAAATGTGCAGTAAGTAAAGTCTGAAAAAGAGCACCATGGGCTGACCTTTGGCAATTTTTTCCAAACTATAACAGCTCGTGAAGTGCAGCTTGACTCTATAATACAAAAGTTAAAAATGGTGTGTAATGCAACCATGTAAACCCAGAGTGGCAAAAGAATGCAGATTTTATTTTTCAATCAAATATTTTAAAGTTAGTATTTGATTAGCACTATTATTATTAGATTGATAGGGTTGATAAAAATGCATTCACCAACAATTACAATTCTTTGTGTTTCAGTGCTTGGAATAAAATTTTAGACATGTATATAAAAGGGTGCATTAAATATAAATAAGGTCAAGCACTAAAGAAGCAGCTGGGTGCAAAATTGTGGCAGTACAGTTCCTGCTTTTCTGCACATTGCACTCTAAAGTCTAATTTATGAACATGGCTATTAAACAGCACAAATGCAAGTGCATATAACAACTAGTTAGCAGTATGTTTTGATCAGTCTACTACCAGGTATTAAATAAAAGCACATATATCAATGTTGTGGTTTATCACTTGGCCTCCGGTCAGTATTTCCCTCTGTAGGTGTATAGTACAGATTATTTTTGCAAATGAACCCAGCTTTAATTTTAATACACCAGGTGCACCTTGGTATCACAGCCACTGTAAGAATCTTCTTGTAAATGTGGCACATAATAGGAATACCCAAATCTCACTCTCTATTGTGTGGCACAATATGCATCAGCCAGAATTGCATCCCTAGTGCCACAAAACGTTTCCATACTAGGGGGTTATTTATTAAACATGGAATTTATCTCGCCAGGTTTTTTTAAAACTCAAATTTTTCGAGATTTATTAAAGCTTGGTGCTTCAAAAAGCCCAAATTCAAAAATCTGTCTTTTCAGACCTGCCGAGGCTGTGTCATTGGCAGAGGTCCCTCTCCTAACTGGAAGTTATTATGATCTGGGCTGGGTTGAACCTGAAAATCCGATAACTTCGGCTTTTCAGGTAAATTTTTGTATTTTTCCCAAACAGATTAATTCATTATTCATTAATTTAAATTAAAAAAAAGTCAAATCAGATATGGGAGCTTGGTCGTGGTTTTTTAAATTAAAATAATGAGATAAATTCCCTCCCCAAATATAAAGATGTGCAGCTTACAGCAGTGAGAGAAACAAATTCAGGATGTATTGGGCAAAAACCAAGGTGCTGAAAAGAGCTATCTGCAAAATTATTGTTTCTAGAAAAAATTTTTCACTGAAATAATAATAATCCTTATCCTATCCTATATCATTTTTAACACAAACAGGGGAATGTTAAAAAATATGTGCAATACAAAATATTTTTGCTTTATGTGAGCAATTCTAACTCTGTGTGAATTTCATATAACAAAATGTATCATTTGTAACAGTAGGAAATATATATAATATAACTGTGCCACAAAACTATGCCACCTTTAAAGGAATTGTTCAGTATAAAAGTAAAAAGTGAGTAAATAGATAGAGAGCTGAAAAGCAGGTAAAAAGTGAGTAAATAGATAGAGAGCTGAAAAGCAGGATGTTGTGTTGTATTCTGCTATATTAGACATCTAGTCACTCCAGCCTTTATACATTACATTTTTGGCTAACTAACTATATCAGAAACATTTTTTATTTTGCACAGCCTATCTATTTACTCAGTTTATATTTTTACCCTGAACTGTTCCTTTAAGTACACCTAAAAATGTGCTATGCTTAATAAAAATTTGCAGTGTAATAAATGTCAAACTGCAACTGTAAAATGCAAATGTTTTTGTTTTTAATGTATGCTTATTTTTCCTTTACAGCTTTTATTACAATTCCCTCATAGTCATTTATGTGCTCTTAGAAGCTTTTGGGTGGTGCATTAGACATGAAAATTAGTGGAAAGTCATTATGCCCTTCAACAGTAATATAGTTTCAATTTTATTCAAATTCCATAAAAATGTTTTTTAAAACTGAGGATGTTACAACAAATGAAATGGTGCATATAAATTACATAATAAAGGACCTAATAAGGGTCCAACTGGCAAAAATGTAGCTATAATTTGCAAATATTTGTTATGTAGGTATGTATAGAGTCCATCAACCCACCCAAGTATTCTTAGATGGAAATAAAGGTGGTTCCTTAATATAAAATATATTGTGCCTACAATATTTTTATTATATTCAGCTCATCAATATGAACTGCTTTTCTTTGTATGTATGACTCCCTCAGAGGCATAAACATATTTATGCTCCTGAAGAAATTTTCCAGATTCTGCACTAGAATTTCACCATGTGTATTGTTTTGAAATCCAATATATTTGGTGTGAGCAATAATGCATGTGGCATGGCGAAAAACTCCCATTAGTTCCAATGTTTTTTTGTGAGAAAAATGGCACATTGACTCCAAAGCATTTGCACAAGAATAAAATACAATGAAAAAAACACCTATTGACTTCAATGCATTTATCAAAAGGCAAAGATTACACAATTTCACATTTTTTCATTAGTTACTTAAGCAACTAATCTAAAGCAGGCACAAAAGAAAAATAATGTGCTTTTAGTAAATACAGTAGATGAAATCAATTTTGAAATTATGTTTTATGTTTAGTAATCAGACAATCACAGACACACTGCAGATTGACCGCTAATAACTATCTGAAATGATGTATGACTGACTATTATCCATGACTGATGTTTACCAGAAATTTTTTAAAATAAATATCTGTTTGTGATGTTATTTTAGGATTTTTCAAATTGCAGATCACATTGATAGTACAAATGCTCCAGTTATGCATACATTGCCTTGTGTCCTTCCCACCCCCTATCATGTTGAAACATAACTTAAAGCCACAATACCAGCTGGGTATTTGCAGTATAGTTGATGCTGTAATTCTAGAGCAATTTATCAACCTTTTGAAAAGAGTGGTCATTCTTAGGTCTCAAAGGGGTCAGTGGTACATTTGCTCAGTAGTATCCCTTATCTCTTATAACCTTTAACCTGAACATCATAGATCATCCAGGCTGTTTAAATGGATTATAAACCCAAAAACAAATTATAAGTGTATGAAAGTCATTTGTAAATATTTTTGTCGCTGAAAGTAGAACCTCCTGTTCCTTCCTATTCTCTGCACTGCTGTTGGGAAAGCATTTTGGGAAACAGTGTTTTGGCCGTAGGTGAACTGACTGCTATAACATTGTTTGAACCAGTAGTAGTGATGGGCGAATAAATTTGCGAAACGCCAGCGAAAAATTCGCTGGCGTCCAAAAAAAAATGAGTAGCGCGACAAAAATTATGCGATGCAGATCATAAATGACGTGACGAGTCAAAAACGTGCTGCGACTCGTTTGCAAATTTTTTGGCGAAGCAAAACAGGATAGATTCGCCCATCACTAACCAGTAGTGCAGAATCTCAAGTACATATTCAAATAACTTTAAAGCCATTGAAATAAACAATGAATCTAGAAAGTAGATTAGTATTACATTTCTGAGTGGGCATACACTTTAAGCTAAATCTATTCAGCAGTTGGCATCCCTGTTACAAGGGATTGTTACAAGATGTCATTAAATACATGTTTTTACTAGCTTTAATTATGCTCATAATGAGTTCAGTGGGAATAGAAAATGAGCCAATAGAAAAAGAGTAATTTACAAAGTATAAAGCAGTGTGCAAAGTACAAAAAGGCTGCAATTACCCTTTTTTGCACTTTGCACACTGAGTTCTGCTGTTGCAGAAATGGTGAAGGCCTTGGCAAAGGCAGCACTCTACACAAGAAGGATTTCTTGTGCCCCATTCAGAAATAAAAGTTATGGAACAGAAGCAGGCACAGGTCCTTATGGCAAACTGCAATTACAGGGCGCAAAGATCTTTCTCTGCCGAACAACCGATCTTAGGGAAATCTGACCAATCTATCAAATCATCATGCGGTTAGTGGGATTCGAACAATCATACATCTTACGATTTTTTGGCCGACATTGGTCTGAAGATTGATCGGCCAGGTTAGAAAATCTTTATCGGTCCCCATGCAATCTTCCTATGTTTGCAGGGCCAAGCAGGCAGCGACCCATCAGTTTTGCTGGCAATATCGCCTGAAATGGTCTTTTTAGTTGATGGACACATTGGACATTTAAACAATCGTTTTGAGACAATCGTGGTCTCACGATAATCATTGGATCTTTCAAAAATCTTTACGTCTATGGCCAGCTTTACCTGCACCTCCTGATGCTGCTCTCTGCTACTAGCATTTGAATTTTAACCTGTCACAAGTAGCAGAAAATAGCTTTCCCCAAGGCAAAAGAGTTTGTTACGTAAGTGCTAAGGGTATGCACTTGTGCCTTTTAGCACTTGCATCAGGGAGACAACATTTTGTGATTAAAATACTAAATTTTTTTGCACAATTAAAAAGAGATTTTGCTTATGTGTTCTGTGAAAGATTATAAATAAAAATTGTAAAGGGTAAGCCAAAACAATTTTCCAATTTTGAAATGTATTTATTGTGTGTAAATCACTGCCAAGGTCCTGAATGCAGCAAGGTAAAATATTGGACATTCAAATTTTTTCTTAAATAACCTCCCTGTCCAATTGTGAGTATGTTCAATTTAAATAATTCACATGAAATTCGACCTTTGCTAAATGGGCCTCCGAGGTCAACTGAGTAGTTCCAGGACCAAATGCTTTTTTATAGGCCATGGTACTCTGAGGTGGCTTCTATTCTTCTTAGTTTACAACAGGAGGTACATTATTTATTTTAATACGCAAGTTCCAGAGAGCCATGTGATACAAATTACATCAATAAGCACCTATTATAATTGATGACATCACTAACCACTGTTTTTTTTTTTGTATAATCTCTTTTTATTGTTTTGTAACAATGGGGAGGGGTACAGAAAGGAAAAAAGGGGGGGGGGGTAACTGCAAGCAAGTTGTTCTATATTATCAACAAAATGTAAAGCAGGCATTAATAACAAGTCATATCTGCAATAATTAGCTTATCCATAGAGTATCTTAAAGTCCTTTGAGATTTAATCTTATTTGCTGTACAAGGGTATATGCATTCAAAACATAAAGTTTGAACTAAAGATTCCATACCTAAGCCATATTACCGCAGGGTTATTGATTGTTTCTATCCTTGTTGGTGTGATTTACATCATTTATCCAAGGCGACCAAATTTCCCAATATTTAATGCTATTATTGTGTTTAATGTGTGTCACTAACCACTGTTAAAAAGGATATAACTTACAGGATATTTATGGTTCTTCTTTATTACATTTAATAATAATAATAACAATAATAATATATATTATTTTTAGTAATACATTTACAAATAACTGAACAAATAAATAAAACTGTTCTATTTAATTAATGTTTATTTGTAAGTACTTAAAATTAAACTTTCTTTAATTACATAAAATTATATTTTGGGTTGTCTTTAATAGGAAGTTATACTGGGGGTATATTATTCATTGAAATATACATGTTTTAGTGTGTCATGTGACAGATATATCATTAAGCACCGATTATAAGCAATGAAATCACTAAGCACCGCTTATAAAGCAAAGATTTACAGGATATTTACGGCTCTTGTGTATTAAATTGTATAAAAATATTTTTAAAGGTTCATTTATTTTATGCCAGACAAAAATCACATATTACTCCATAATTTTTAAATGAATGAAATGAATGAGGCAAATTCAGGAAGTAAAAAAGTGAGGCCTATGATTAAGGTATTGTTTCCCGAAACGCGTAGGGCATTGTATCCCGATTAAATTTGTTCCAGATCAGAGTGCCGTCCTTTTCTTGGATTTTGTGGAGCACTTTTTTTTTTAGACCAGAATTTTCCCCATGACCACATTTGCATAAAAAATATCACTGCAAAACTTCATAATGAAATGTGATTTTACATTTCATATTGAAACATTAAAGCAGTGGTCTGTTACAGTTCAATCATATTATTTAACACTCATTTATACGTACAATATACTGTATCTGTTTCTTTCTGTACTTTCATCTACCTCATTCCATTTCTTTTCATCCGTCTGCTTGCCTGTCTCTCTCTTATTTATGAAAAAAGATTTTCCATTTTTCATTATTAATTAGATTTTAACCACTTACCTGCCAAGGATCATAAATTATAGGGTGCTGGCTGTTGGGGGCCGTGTGTTTTGGGGTTATTCTCTGATCCATGCTGAAACACGTTTACTGGCAATAAACAGCACAGCAAAATCAAAGAAGCCCTGTAGGAAATGGGTTAAATTTACTGTATTTTATTTTGGATTTCAGATGACTGTTAAAAGTAATTTTAGAATGTAAACAATACTCATTAAGTAGTAAAATGAGCTGCATTGTTGGGAAGTTTTGACCTAATAATATTTTATTTGAAATGCATTTCTTTTCCTTTCAATAGCTACCATATAACTATACAATGATAACAATGAAAAAACACACATTTCATATTTATCCTAGTTCTCTTCTGAGTTAAGGTCAACTTGACTTCATAGTTTCCCTTCTGTCTCTAATATAGTTGTTTTCAGCATTCATTATATCACTTCCCAGAGCAAATAACACCCTCCTCTTTGATTGGAAAAAGACTCTATCTGTGAGTCCTACTGCTCATCTTGGAGAAATTCAAAGCTGCTGAATGATAGGTTATAGTGAATAAAAAGAACGCCTGCAGCAACAGCACAGAGGGGGGAAAAGCATTTCTGAAGAATGCATGGAAGATAAATAGGAGTGATATTTTGTTTCATTGTCAGTAGCACTCTGGGGTTATTTGAAGCATTTATTTATGCACTGTAAGCAGAACAATACTGGAGAAGGAATGATTAAATACCAGCTCTCCGAGCTATAGACATCTCATTGTGGCAGGCCTTGGCTCACCACTGGGTGGTTTTGATAAAGGCAATATGAGTTGATAACTGATACAGTTTGCCAGGGAGTCATCTGGGGCTGGTGACAGCTACTGTTCTTTAATAAAATCATTAGAATGTAAATGTTTTTATTGCAAAATAAAGAGCCTCCAGCAAAGTTGACAGTATCACTTCCTTCTCCGCTGAATAAAAGTGCTGATTAGCATTCACATGATATAATGATAGACTGGTTATCTTTATTAAAATTTTTCAAATCAAGTCTTCATTTTGCATGATTGAGTTTTAAACAAATGCAATATCCAGTAGGCCGGTGAGTCTGTTTGGAAGACTCTTGAAATAATTAAAGGATGCCTTTTATTTTTTTTCCCGTGTTTCATAAGTTCTGAATTGAATTTGATTTTTTAATGTGACAATATCTAGTTAGCTTTGCATAAAAAAGATATGTTATAGCATAATTATTGGAAGTGTACAACATTTTAACATATGTTTCATAAAATGGAATTGCATTTACTGAAATCTGACAGTACTAAGCCTTTGTTACTAGAATGTGTGAAAAATATTCTTGATTAGATTAATGTGCCCACTTTCCAATATTTATAATTGGTACTGACATAAATTGTTCTTTTATTTGTTTTTATACACTTATTGCAGTTTTAGTTATATTGAATGCTAAATATTCAATCTGATTTTATTTCAAACAATACTAGATATTATGGGGGTTGTTTATCAAAGGGTGGATGTTAGAGTTTTTTTATACCTTGAATGATCTCGATTTTACAACTCGTAAATTATTATTTAAGAAAAACTTGAATGGAACAAACTGTATTCTGTGAGTTCGAGTTGCAAAACATGAAAACATTAATTGATTGCGTTTTCGGTGAAAAAAAACTCAATGGACCTCTGCTGTTAACTCCTAAATGACCTAGACTGGGGTTTAGATGGTGTATTTTCAGATTTTAGCTATTTTCACGATCGGAGTATATTAAATCTTGAAAAATCTATGTTTTTTTTTTTTTAAATGTAATTCTAGGTTTTTTCACCCCGAAAACATGATTTTTGACCAATAAAATAACCTTGAAAACTCAAATTTTTATGGAAAACACAACTCTAACCTTAATAAATTACTATTTATATAAATATAAATATTTATATATATCAGCCAAAATACTAAATAATAAAGTATACATATGCTAATAAATTATCAGCTTTAGTTGTGATGTCCTATATGCTGCACTGCCATAGAGATTATGTTGCTCTGATAAAACTTTACAGATATTCTTTATTCAAAAGCTTTTAAGAAAATGCTTGTTTATTTACTATGTACTTATGTGAACATAATGCACAACAATCTTGACATGTATGGCTAATCACTATGCCAGCACACTGAAAATCCTGATGGATCACAAGATTATTAACCTTGATGGAAAATTTCCATTGTTTGAGGGAAAAGAATACAAGAGGGGCAGCATCTTTACAACTTCTTCTGACTCCTGCTGTTCTGATTGTTGGGGAAAAGTGGCAAGTTAACAGCCTGATGTTTTGTATTTGTCCTTGGCTACAGTATGGGCTCATAGTTATACCTACTACTAGGAAAATCATATAAATGACAAATAGTTATTCAGATCTGCTTTGTAGACTATGCAATTGCCAAACAGATATTTTCATGTTTAATTGCTCTGTTATAGCTTATTGTAAAACAATTGTTTACTGTTCACTACAGAACTGTTATGCTAGCCCACAAAAGTAAATGCAGCATTGTTACTGTACCTCACTTGACCAGTGAAATCAATGATAACAACAAAATGTGACATTATCAATGGTAGATAGCCTGGCAACTCAGCATCTTTAATGACCTTCTGCCATTAATTTATACCACACGTTAAATGGGCACTAAATAAACAAAATGTTTGTAATACTGTAAGATGTTGCTTTTATATTATTTTCAATAATGCGGCCATGTTTGTTTAAAAAATCAATTACAATGGTCTGTGAATATCTCTTGGGTACAATATGACTAATATAGAGCAATAAAAATGTAATATATTTAATTTCGACACATGAATGCAAATCAGCATCTCATTGTTTATTTAGATATGAATCAGTAGATTGGTTGGAATGGGTTATTGACAGTTATGAGATAATTTCTATTAAACTCTAACAGTACTATTCGGTTGTATGAAAGAAGTGCACATTAGAGACATCTTGCTTACTGTTGGCAGGAAAAAAGAAGAATAACAACATTATTGATCCCAAGTTTTGCTTCAATTGTTCTTAAACCTTTGATAAACTGGCACACGGTTACATCCATTGTGTATCAAAATGGTTCTGGTCTTTGTATTGTCCAATCAATATCTCTTAAACTGATTTATTCAAGTTTTTTACCATTTATAATGCTACCTTCCTTTTTAAAAACATCAACAATATCAAGTTTGGTATATACAGTAGGGGTTTAGATATTAATAACAAAGGGAGCATTACAGCAATCTGTCTTCTTCTACAAAGCTATCCACTTCCTAATTCACAGTGGATGTCAAAAAGCCCCAATTTTTGACTCAACTGAGAGTTATCAATACAGGAAGAATCTTGAAAATGTAGTGCTGTCCAACTGGCAGCCTCCTGGCCACATGAGTCCCTCAAGACCCCTTTTTGTGTCCCACCACATGAAAGCCTGCTTGCTATGCCCTTGTGTAAGCTTTAAAAGTTACTAGTATTGAGATTAACTGGCCCTTCATTGTTAACACCTCAGATTCATACTGTACCCTCCTGCATTGTTCACACCTTTAATCACTGCATTGTTCACACATATGACACCTCTATTGTTCACACCACTAAAGCCCTGTACTGTTTACACCTTAGTCCCAGGCTATAAATGTCCACATTGTTCACCCGTTCACACTTCAGACAAACTACTGAAGGGCACCAGGCCTTGACAAGTTTCCCTGTCTGCTGTCTGCATGCTCAGGGTGCTGGGTGCAAGGAGGGAGTGCAAAAAACATGACATACTGTGGCATACAATAGTGCAAAAAAGCCTGTATTCTGCCTGCCCTATGCTGCCTGTGGTCCATACTCTGCCTATCCTATGCTCCCTCTGTGAGCCATACTCTGCCTGACCTATGCTCCTTGCAGGCCCAGGCGGTATTGGAGGTCCTAAATAGTGATTTATTCCCACGATGTGCCGCCAGTGAATAAATTTGCGAAATGCCTATCAAAATTAGCTGGCTTTGAAAAAACTGACGCTGGCATTTTTTTGGCGCCGGCACCTGTTTATTTGGACGCCAGCGCAAAAGTGGTGTCTCGCAAATTTTTCTCCGTTTTGCGAATTTCTCAGGGAATTCATGAAAAATTCAGTGAAGTGAAATTCCCCAGATTTGCCCTTCACTAAAATTAATTTGCTGTGGGGCCCAATAACATCTAGTTATGCCACTGGCTCCTTGTGTGTTCCATACTGTGTCTGCCCTATGCTGCCTGTGTGTGCCATGCTCTGCCTGCGGGAAGTGAAACTGGCGGGGGTTTGTTAGCATTTGGAAATGCTTGTTAGGGGCCCCCAAGGTGTTTAATCATATGCTTGGGGTTGCTGTGCTATCCATAGAAGAGGATAAGGCATATGGATTTAAAGGAAGACTAAGGGTCGAATTTCAAATTTAAAACTATTCGAAATTCAACCGTCAAAATTTTTTAAGGCTATTTTCGATTGAAAAATGGATTGAATAGGTCCGCTTTTGTTTGAATAAAAATCATTCAAATCTTTCCAATGCATTGTTTGATTCAAACGATTTTGGAAAAAATCCTTTGATTTTTCAAAACTTTGAAAAAATCTCTGTAAAGGTTCTAGGAGGTCCCCCATAAGCTAAAATAGCAATTTGGCAGCTTTAAGGTGGTGAAGTGTCGAATCTGAATTTTTTTAAAGAGACACTACATTGAAATTTGAAAATTAGAATTTTCATTTTTTTTCAATTCAAATCGAATTTCGGGCTTTTTGATAGTTGAAGCAGCCTAAAATTACTGAGAAATTCTAATTTTTTTAATTAAAATTTTCCCTTTGACCCTTAGTAAATGTGCCCCAAAGTGTTAAACACTATTAAAAACCTTAAGGCACTGGTGTTTGTTGTGCATGATCGGGGTGCTGGGTGCAAGGAGGGAGTGCAACGTGACATACTGTGGCATACAACAGTGCAAAAAAACCTATGCATTTCGTGCCCAAACTTCATCAGATTTAATGCCATAGCATGCCACGTTGTTTGCTTTAATAAAGCCACATTTGATGAAGCAGAATATGTCTCCATCTTTATGTCCATCTTTGAGTTCTCGCGGGATGCCGCAGGATAGGAGATGTGCTGTGAAGATGGTGAATGGGTGAGCTCCGCTTTTTACATTCTCCTTTTCATTTGGTTCCTTTAGTGCCTTGAGGGCTGTTTTCCAGAGGGCAGATTGGGGCATTATGTTTTCAGCTAAAAACACACAACAGAAAAGGTTGTCATTTAAAATATTAAATTGTTACTGTTCTCAATTTATTCCCTTAAAGAGTAAATGTAGAAGTACTAAAAATCGCCCTATATGGCTTTATATAGAGGTAAACAAGTTAATAAGAAAGAAGAGAAATGCATTTAAAAACTACAAGTCTGTGGGGACAGAAGCTGCATTTAATGAATATAAACACTGTAATAAATGTTGAAAAACAGCAATCCAGAAGGCAAAAAAAGGAAATGAAGAGTGCATTGCGATGGAGGCTAAGACTAACCCCAAAATGTTTTTAAGTATATTAATAGTAAAAAGATGCAGGTTGAGAGTGTTACTCCTTTAATTAATGGTACCAGTATGGTTGTAACAGATACAGAAAAGCAAAATGTGCTTCATTGTACACAATGCAGTCTGAGTATCGGGCTCACTTCATAGCTGCACTGATGGCTCATCTCAGTCTACTCAGTGGCTGACTCAGGATATGATGCATAAAGCCTAATAAAAAGTAATATAAACAAGGCTCCAGGGCCTGATGGCATACACCCCAGGGTTCTAAGAGAGCTTAGACCAGCCCCTATTTATAATTCTGGTATGGTACCTATGGATTGGAGAAAAGCTGATGTCATTACAACATTTTAAAAGGGATCACAGCCTGGCAATTATAGGCCAGTAAGTTTGACATCTGTGGTGGGCAAATAATTTGAAGGCTTGTTAAAGGGGTTGTTCACCTTTGAGTTATCTTTATGTATAATGTAGACAGTGATATCCTAAGACAATTTGCAGTTGGTTTTCATATTTTATTGTTTGTGGTTTTATAGATATTTAGCTTTTTATTCAGCAGCTCTTTATTTTGCAGTGTCAGCAATTTGGTTTCTAGGGTACAAATTACCCTAGCAACCCTGCATTGATTTGAATAAGAGACTGGAACATGAATAGGGGATGGACTGAATAGAATGATAAGTAATAAAAAGTGGCAATAACCATAAATTTGAAGCCTTAAAAAACCTTTTTTTTAGATGGTGTCAGTGACCCCCATTTGAAAGCTGCAAAGAAACAGAAGAAAATGGCAAATGATTAAAAAACTATGAAAAATAAATAATGAAGACCAATTGAAAAGTTTCTTAGAATTGGCCCTTCTACAATATACTAAAAGTTAACTTGAAGGTGAACCACCTCTTTAAGGGATCACATTCAAAATTTTGTCCTAATGAATGGCATTATGACCAGCAATCAGCATGGCTTTATGAAGGATAGGTCATGTCAGACAAATATGATTGCTTTTTATATGTTATAAGTAAGATGCTGGAGAGTGGGGGGTGCAGTATATGTGATCTATTTGGATTTTGCCAAAGCATTTGATACCGTGCCGAACAAAGACTGCTTTTTAAACTAAAGCTGGCCATAGATGTAACAATTACGATCATTCTCGGAAAAGATCTTTCCAAGAAAGATCGTTCGTTTCAACACACACGTGTAGAGTTGAATTGTCAAATATACAGGTAGAAACAATAGAATTATACCTATATGTGACGATTCAGCGCTAACAATGAATGATGTCATGGGTGCTTTCAAAGGCTTCCAATAAAAATTTTCTGTCCAGCCCGATAAGGTTCTTAGTGGGGTCCCTCAGGGCTCGGTATGGGGACCACTTTTATTTAACTTGTTCATTAATGAGGGGAAGGTATTGTAAGTAATGTATCAGTGTTTGCAGATGACATATACTGTAACTATCCAGCCCAATTAATTCCATCCAGGATGCGGCATCCTTGCAACAGGATCTTGACAAACTGGTATCTGGGCAGCTAAGTGGCAGATGAGATTCAGTGTTGAAAAATGTAAATAATTAAATACATGGTATATATGAATTATAATGAAGATTTACAGTGTATTTATATAAATATGTGAGAAAATGTATTGATGTGCATACTGCTTAGGTTTCGCAATGACTGGCCACTTTTTGTATGGGTTATACCCATACTCATCTCATCAATCTGTTGTCCTCTATGCCATGCCTACTGCTTCCAATAAAAAAGAATGATGACCGGAGAAGTTTTGAGGGAAAATGCATAAATACCTTCAAAAAGCTATGATAAAAAGATAATTAATAGAATGCTACTTTTTTAGAACTAAGATTACTTTGCACCTCCCTTGCAATTATAGATCCGTCATACATACATTCAGTTCATTATTCATGTTGCCTACTCCTGCAATGTTTCGAAAAGTAAATTAGCACCTACATGTTTGATTTTTTTTATCTCATGTCTTAATCTCTGGGAGTCTGTAAAGGGAATTGTTTCAGACTTTACAAGTGTTTTCTCACAGATGAGGTCTGTGTGATAAACTGCTGCTTTTTAGAAGAAAGAATGTTTACTTACTATTTCATCATCTCCCAGAGGCAGAGCAAAATAAAATAAGGACATCAGTTGTCATAATGACAGGATGAAAATGGAGCCATCATATTTCAATAACACAATGCAATGAGCAGCCTCATCAGTTGATGAATTATAGGCACTCTCTTTCACACTCTGCTATAAGTTAATATTATCTCCTCAGGATAATTAGAGTGAAGTTCAATTACTGACCCTGAATTACCTTGTGGGGTGCACCATGGAATTTGACAGAACATTTTATACATTTATCTTTTTACCTAACATACTAAATCTGCATCACAGCAGAGATTAATCTTTGTGGCCTTTGTATAACTATGGCAATTTATCTTACATGGATTGGCTGGTCCCTTGAGTTTCTGAGAGCAGAAAATAAGCAGGTCATATTGCACAGATTTCTTTTAGCTGGATCTTTCTTAAAATGTGCATTCATTTTACATATGTTGTTTTATATATTGTTATTTATGGTAAATAGAGAGATCAAGAAGTATATTCAGTACTAGTAGCTGATCAATTCAGCATAGCCACAAGAAATGCTTTAGAAACACTGTGGCTTGTCGGATCCATACTGTGATTTAAAAGCTGTAATATGCATGCATTTAAAACTAGAAAACTTAATTTTTTTATTAATTCGCTTATTTTCAATAATTTGTCAATAACTTAAAAAACATATTTGTAGGAGATCAAGTATAAAAAAACGAATGGAGATTTTGCATATTATGCTTTGCATTAATTACACTTGATAGAGGGATGTACAATCAGTCAAAGCTGACCCATTCTGTGTCATACAACGCTGTATTGTTTATTCACAATATATTAACCCACAATACCTCTCCGCCTATTCAGTTGCATTGCTGGCAATTCTCCAAAATATAACCAGGTTGCTGGATACCTCCGAAGAGGAAAGATTTTGAAGGGAAACAAAAAGTGACAAAACGTTTCTAAAATAGAATAAAATAGTGTGGTATTTTATAAAAAATAAAATAGTGTGGTATTTTATAACAAATATTTCGTGATAAATTCTTACTCCAGTGTGCACTCCTATATTCAAAGTGACTCACCAAATGTCTGCAATTTACACCTATTATTTCGTGCAAATATATTTCACAACAAACCAGTAAGTGACATTTCACCGTTATTTAGCAGTTCTCTTATTAACCCCGTGTTCCTTATTTACACAAATTCAAGTGCTTCACACCGATTTATTTTAATCTAATCAGGGTGCGCCAGATTCCTAGTGTCTCCAGTGGCACATTAAACTCACCAGACGTGAGTTTAATCAGGCAGATGGGGTTAACTTTACTTTCTTCTCCGACAGTGTAATCGCTTCAGCTTTAAAATGGAAAGAGAATCGGGACATCCATGTGTAGACTATTTAACAGTTTCCTTTAATAAATAATTAAAATACACTCACAGACAGATTCCCCTGAGATCCCGTAAAAAAGTCTTTGTGGTGCGGCTTCCGGTACTTTTAATAGGCTCCGTGGCGTCCCTTCCAGAGTCCTATGGTTTCTTTACCCGAGCAGTCGCTTCAAAGATCTGGATTATCCAGCTTGTCTTGCTAATGCGTTTCACCTTCTGGCTTCCTCTAGGAGTGCACACTGGAGTAAGAATTTATCACGAAATATTTGTTATAAAATACCACACTATTTAAAAAATACTACACTATTTTAGAAACGTTTTGTCACTTTTTGTTTCCCTTCAAAATCTTTCCTCTTCGGAGGTATCCAGCAACCTGGTTATATTTTGGAGAATTGTACACAGAGAGAGGAGAACCTGATTTGCGCTGGTGAACTTTTTGCAAGGGGAACCATTGTTTTCTTCAAGGATTCTTCTCTTTTGATTTACTTTAGCATTGCTGGCAATGTAATGTTATAAATAAGATTTATAGATACTGTGTAAATAAACAATACATTTTACAACCTATGGTGTGGGAAACAAAAACTGGGTGGGGCAAAAAACTTGTCACCTTTCTGTGTTCTACACAGTTGCATTAATACCTTCCCCTAACTCCTTGACTTGTGGATCCTCAATGTCCATGCCCTCCCATTTCTTTCCAATAACTGACACTGACTTTAAATACATTTGGGTAGAAAGGTGGCAGTTTAGTTTATTATACAGTTTACTGCAAAAACAACATACAAATTATTGACCAACCATAAAGATATTCATAAACAAGTATATAAAAAAGTACATAAACCATGCCTGCTGGCTGCATATAACCACATATACTGTAACATCCTAACATGATTTTCAAGCCTGAGGCTAGCTCTCAACTGCTTAACCTTTCCAGCACACTTGCATAATGGGGCACCTAACTGGAACCTAGACCCCCAGGCCTATTTCTCACAATAAGATTGAACTACCCCCCTACCATTTTCCTCTTCACTTTCAGCTGCCTATAGGGCAGGCCATCATGCCCCCCCCCCTTGCTGCTGCAAACCAACCATTGCTGTCTCACTCCACTCCCCTGTTCCCAATGACCCATGGGATGGAATTTATCTTCTCTGACTAGGTAAAATGTCTGCCTATTCCCCTGGTCACTCCCTATTATAACCTTTCTTGCACCTCCTCTTACCCACCTGGGCTATCAACTACAATCCCCATAATCCACTACCCTACACCACTACACTGCCCTATTCATCGCCCTAGTCATCTTCCTGTCTCTTAACATTTCAGATTTGTTTCCCAGAGTCCCCTGACCTAGAGTTATTCATCAATTATTATCATCATTATTTTTTTATGAACAGTAAAAATGCTTACTACTAGTTAAAGGAATAAAAATCTTTTGAGAATTAAGACTGGTATCATATATTCTCCCAAAAAAGATTTGTCTACATTGTTAATTCTCATTTGTACTTTGCATTGAGGCTTAAGGATTGGACTAATAGGAGTATATAGGCATATTTGATTTTTGTGAGCTCTAACTACCAATTAGACAGAGTGGTGTTCAACTGTTTAAAAAAAATCAAATTGCAGTAACAATTATAATTTGAATGTTGATAAATCAGCCCCTTCATGTTGGCGTTAGCAAAAGAAGAGGGCTTTGAGGCATCAAGAAAAAGATGTCTGGGGTTATATGAAAAAGAAAGACTTTATAGCAACTGCATTGGATTCAGGGGAGCAGATCTGCTTTTCTCAGTCTGTAGGGGTGCAGAGGCTGACAGCAGTTGGAGCCTTCGGCCTGTGTGCCCATAGCCTAATGAATTTAGAAATGCAAGAAACTACATTTATTAAAAAAGAGACGCAATTATAACCTTGTTGTTTATCATTAATTATAGAGATGGTTGGTGGTAAACAGATGTCAGTAGTAGGTAGTTGTGGCAGTCTAAAAAGCATTCAAAAAGAGCATGACCAGAGGATTGAAATCTTCATTATCTTCATAAGAAGTATTAGGTTATACTGTAGCTACAGAACTTACAATGAGTGAGAAGAAGCAGAAGTCAGTGGTAAACTCTAGATGATCTGTTTATGACTAACTATTCTGGAAAAAGCACATACAACTGGAAAATTGTTGCCATTCTGCATATCAGATACTATGGGATCAGTATGAGAGTAAATCCATTAACACATATTTTAAAAACCCTTTTGCTCCCATATAACAGAAATAGTGATGGGCGAATCTACCCTGTTTTGCTTCGCCGAAAGAATTGGCGAAAAAATTCTTGAAAGAGTCGCGGCACGTTTTTGACGCGCGTTGCATCAACTTCGATGCGCGTTGTGTCGTTTTCGTCAAAAATGACGCGCAACTCGTTTTTTAGCAAATTTTCGCTGCCGTTTTGCGAATCGCGGGAATTCGCCGCGAATTCGCCCCTGGCGAATAAATTCGCCCATCACTAAATAGAAAGATATATTTAGCATAAATATATCTTTCTGTTTAGTGATATATTTAGCATAAATGTATAGTACACTGGTTTATACACCAAATATGTAATGTACAAATTCTCCCAGTTTAAACTTTATTACTGGCTTAGTCATATCATCTGTTACTGCTTTGTTTGTGAAACAATACTCAAGTTATTTTTCCCTTGCTTAGTACAGATCTAAGAAAATGGTATTTTGATATCAACTTGTTTGTTGGTATCTGATAATTACAATTTGAATTTTGTACATAGTCATCTAAGTACTGAGGGGTTTTTCTGACCCTTTTGGGGTATCTAGTACAATGGCTGTCCTGTATTTGGCAATTATCATTGCCCTCTGCACTGTCAAATTTTAATATAGGGCATACAAACTTTTTCCTATAAATGTTATCATCAGCATCTAACACATCAGTTTGAGTTTCTCTCAGTCACTCTCTTTGTAATGAACTCTACCAGCCTGTGTTTAGGTACCTAGTGCTTGGGTAATACACCAGGTATGAGGGATAATTTTTTCATATCCTACAAAAAAATCCCTTTTTACACTTTGAGTCTAGTTTAGTATTTTTGTCATATTGGTATCTTTGATTGATCAGACTTTCTCCCAGTTAGCATGTAGTATAGGGTTTGTCTTAAATGGTTGCGAATCATAGCAGCAGTCATTACTGCATATATCAGCGCTACGAAACAAGTTGGCGCTATAGAAATACATGTTAATAATAATATCCATAACACTTTTGGCAATTTACTCTCAAGTAACATAAACCTTGTTATCTCAAATAGTGTTCTCCTATTTCTCTCAGCAGTCCCATTTTGATGGTTGGTGCTAAGGTCTCATGTTTTATGTTCTTCTTTCTGAGCAGTGAATGAAATTTCTTTGCCATAAAATCTATGCCATTATCAGACCATATACATTTGATAGTATCAGCAATGAACTTTTCTGTGGCTAATACTGTATCACTCATATTTTTCAGAAAATACACAAATACTGCACCAGAGTAATCATCAGTAAATGTTATGGCATATCTAAAACCATCTTTTGCTATTGGCTCTATGGAGCCTGCTAAATCAGTGTGTTAAAGTGATTGTTTGGCATGGGTGTCAGACTCACTGTTTCTGTTCTGAGCAAATGGGTACAAATTTCACTATTTAGGTTAGACTTATCAACCTTACCCTTAATCTTTATTCCATCAACTACACTTTGTAGTTTTAAGAGATCATCATAATTACAGAGACCAAGAATTTCATGCCAGGTTTGCATATCATAACAACCATCACAACTGTCACCAGTCTCATGAAAAGTGTTCAGATAATATTCGATTATATTTCTTGATGGTGAATTTGGTACCATTCTTATGGATCAGTTGACTCCCATCTTACCGAAATTTAACAGATGTGCTGTTGCTTGTTGCTGCTTCAACAGAGAAAATGTCAAATGGATATGTGGGGATATACAGTGCATTTAATAATATTATGTTTAGTCTGTTCCCCTTGCTGTCAGTCAGGCACACTTCTGCATCACCTCTCCTTATCTCAACACCAGAAGTCTTTTTATCGTCAGCCAACTCCATGTAGGGGTTCACTGGCTTGAATGTCTCATTAAATCTTTAAAAACTTGTTCATGTTTGTAATTATATGTGATGTTGCCATTAGTCCCTTTGATGTTTAACTGTTTGACTGCCTCTCACTTATTTTGAAGACAAATGTTTCATGCTTTTCATTATCCCACCCAAGGTGTCTGCAAAATGCTTCTTTATGTGTCGGCTCCTGCAATAGTTACACCACTGTGACCTTCTTTTATTTAATTTGCTTGATCATGCGTTTGCTTTGAGGCCCTTTTGGTCGCAGTTGTAGCAGACAGGGTTAATGTTGCCTCTCTCCATTGTAACAGGAGTACTTACCTGCATCACATTATTAGTATTTGGGCTGACACTGCATTTCTCAAAACTTCTTAACTGTATTTTAAACTCACTAAAAGTCAATTTTCCATCACCTTGTGCAGGACTGGACTGGGATTCAAAACAGGCCCTGCCACTCCTGCTACAAAGAGGCACAAACAGCCCCCACCAGCCCACTTAATAGTCACTTTCTATGGCAACTTACAGCAGCCCATCTGGCATTTGCCAGAACCTACAGATTGCCAGTCAGGGCCTGACCTTGTGTGATATGGATAGCAAAGGGTTTAAACGATTCAGGTAGGCCCTTAAGAATCATTGCAATTAACAGTCCATCACTCAATGGGGGTCATTTATCAACACTGAGCAAATTTGCATGTGGGCAGCTGGCTTTAAAAAGCAAATCATTGATTGGTTGCTATAGGTAACTGCCCATGGGCAAATTTGCCCAGTGATGATAAATGAGCCCCACTGTCTCTCCAGCATTTCTGAGTAGTGATGGGTGAATCAGCGTTTAGCCAAATTTTTTGCAAATTTCTACAGAAATCAGTGTCTCGTTTTGGATGCTCACATCCATTTTTGGACACCGGCGTCCATTTTTGGACCTGGCACCCATTGCCAGCGTAGTAAAAACGGATGCCGGAGTTTTGCGAATTTATTTGCCTGCTGGCGAATCGTGGGAAATCTCCGTGAATAAATTCGCCCATCACTATTTCTGAGTGCTGAAATGGCTGTTTCTGCATGTATTATATAGTCTGTGACACTTTCATTTACAGCTTTCTGAAGAGAAGTTAATGCTGTATATAATAATAATCTGTGGTTTAACTTTGCCAGCATAGTGGTTTCTCAGGTGGAGGGCTTTCCTTCCATCATCAGCTGCTTCTTTCTTAATCAGAGACAGACTTTTACCATCCAAAAGTAACTCAGCATTTCTTTAAGATTCATCTCACATGAGCCTGCAGCTTTCTTTAGACAGGAGAAACTGCACACAGACACCATGCTTCTCTTGCTTCTAGAAGATCAAACTTTACTAACACTTCAGTAACCCGATGACACTGGGCAAAGCCTAGGGAAGCAGGTGTTTGACAGACCCGGAGGAGCAGAAGCCCCTTGTCACGAAAACACTTGGCTCCACCACACTTTACTCTTGGGTTTGGCTACAAGGG
>CM044441.1:68020946-68051829 GCA_024363595.1 Xenopus borealis
TGAACTTGATGGACTCGGTCTTTTCTCAACCCAATTTAACTATGTAACTATGTAACTATGGTCAGTCCCAAAAAAACGCTGGCATATTTTAGCATAGGAGAGTGATAGTCTGAAAAAGATCGATAATTTTTTTGGGGGGTTTACCCTTCTTCCCCCCTACATTTCCTAACATATGGCAACTCAACTATACAGGGGTCACATGTAGGGCAATAGGACAACTTTATATCATTTATTAAAGATTTCCTGGGATTGTGTAGTGGAATGTAGTGGCTGTAACATATACTTCTATTATAAGTTAAAGTTCCCGCCGTATGCAAATTAGGCTTTGCTAGCGTAACAGGGCTCTGCCTAGCGAAGTAAAACTAGCACAACTACGCTACCATTCGCCGACTTGAGCGTAAATTCGCACTTTAGTGGATTTGCGTAGCGCTGGCGAAAATTCGCCTGGCGAAGTGCGGCGAACGCTAGCGAAGCCTATGCTGGCGAATTTTCGGATCTTAGTTAGTGATGGGCGAATCTCCCGCGTTTCGCTTTGCCGAAAAATTGGCGAAAAATTTGCGAAACGAGTCGCACGTCGTTTTTGACACGCGTCGCGTCAAAGTGTTGCGTCGTTTCTGACGCGTGTCGTGTCAATCGCGTCGCCATGAATTCGCCCATCACTAATCTTAGTGAATCTGCCCCTATGTATTTGGCATGAGTACAACCTATTGTGGTTAGGCTGAATATCATCAGAGAAAAAGAAACGTCATGCGCTGCATATTATACCTGTTTGTTACCTTTCTTATAGCTCTCCCTGCTGCACCATCACTGGACCCCCTACAGTTCACATGCAATGTCGGACTGGGCCACCGGGACACCGGGAAAACTCCCGGTGGGCCCCAGTCCTTGTGGGCCCCCACGACCAAACACGTGAATAAGCCTTTTTTTTAGCGCTTTGTTTTTTGCGCTTGCTTTTCACAAAAATGGGTCCCCGCCTGCAGCACTGCCGTCTGACCTACTTGGCAAAGCTGCTCCCGGACCCAGAGTCTGCTGTGCTGTGTGGATGCTGTGTGGATGTTTGTGCGACGCGCAGTGTCTGTGCCTGATGACGTCACTGTCACCGGACTGGCCTGCGTCCAATGCGTCCTGGGATTGGGGAGAGTGAGTCCGGAGAGAGAGAGGCGCGTGAGCAGCGTGACGCGTCAGAGAGGGAGCGGTACAGTCAGTCTGCTGGACTGGTGCGACCGTGCGGTGGATCCTGCTGGGCAAGTTGTTGTCTTCACTTCTCTTCTCCCTGTCTCCTCTGCCAGCCCAGCTTTCTTGCTGGAGAATATAAATTTATTATACTACAGTCACACTACTACAGACAGGCACTGCTGGTGAGCAACTTAGTGATTTAAGGGGGGTGTGTTGGAGGAACATGGACTGTGTTGGCCTTAGTCATGAGGGGGGTGGCCGCGACCCCCTTTTTTGGAGGTTGCGGCAAAAACAAAGCTTGTGCGCACAAGCACACTGACGAAGCAACATCAGTATGGCTGGAGGGGGGGCCCTGGGGCAAAAGCTCCAGTGGGCCCTGGGCCCCCCAGTCCGACCCTGTTCACATGCCACCCAAATCGCTCAACAGACAATGCAGTAGCCACCACCCTCCATCTGGTTCTCCCTCATCTGGACAAAAAAGACACCTACATTCAAATGCTGTACATAGACTTCAGTTCAGCATTCAACACTATCATTCCTCAGTATCTGAGCCTGCTTGGACTGAAGACCCCCCTTATGAGCGCAGTAGCGAGCGCTCACCTCTGTTAAGTCCTGCGCAGAATGCGAAAGTACCGAACGTTTGCGAAGTCCTGGCGGAAAGACCCGAAGTCACGAAAGGAGCCGACACTGAAGTCCCGAAGTGTTGAAAATACCCAAAGTCACTAAAACAGCTATAACTGAAGTGCTGAAGCCACGAGTTCAATTCTACTGACACCAATGTTTTTTTTAACCCTCTGGCCACCAATTTTTTATTTTAATACTCTATAGGACCCTGCACCATTTTTTTTTTTTAAATATTTTTTTTGGGCCCCAATTTTTTTTTTTAACTTGTCGGGGGGCCTGACCACCTATTATTAAAAAAAATATTTTATGGGGCCACAATTTTCTTTTTAACTTGTCGGGGGCCTTGGGTGCTAGGGTGGGTGGGGCACAGGGGGCCCCGAAAATTTTGTTGTTCAGGGCCCCGTGATTCCTAATGGCGGCCCTGCCCAAGCCACAAGGCTCCTGAATACTCAGGGACCGGACAGAACTCCCACACAGACACACTCCATCTGACCTTATTGTATACCACAACGTTACACAGCCACTGTATAGCCACTGTATGCCATTGTACAAATAAATAGCCATTGGACACAATTGTTCTCTATGAGCATATCTGCACTATATCATATCACAATGATACACTCATTGTGTCTCAGGTTTAGCATTATTTACTTACATATTACACCTGCTGTGCACTGTCTTATCCTGCCCCTGCACTATGCTATCCTATCTTACAGTAGTTGCACATTTTTGCACTTGCACTTTTTGTCTGTTGTACTTGTACATGTATGTGTAGGAATAACGTATCAATGTATAAACAATGCTGTTATATGTATGATATGCCACATATCTTCAATAATGCTTTTTGTAATATGTTTTGGGCCTAGACTGCAGGTTTTATGCTTGATAAAAAAAATCATAGTAAAAATTTTCATAACAAAAATTACACAAGGGAGCACTAAAATAATACTAGTAAGGTTAAGGCAATTATTATTGTGTGCATCAATGAGCCAGGAACACAACATTCATACACACAAACACACACTTGCTAAGAACTGGGATTGCAACTTATGTGTACTTCACAAATTTTAATGCAAATTTGTTAAATTACACACAAACTGTGACACACTGGACCTCATTTATCAACACTGGGCAAATTTGCCACTGGCTTTAAAAAGCTAATCACTGATTGGTTGCTATAGGTAACTACCCATGGGCAAATTTGTTAATAAATGACACCCATTGTTGCAGGGTAACCTAATAATAGCAGGGAATTTTGGGGGAATGTTGAATTATGGGTAGAAAGCAAGACTATTAGCCCCATGTTTTACACTACATGCACTGCAATCCTAGTAAATACACCATAAACATATTTGGTTTTATCATTTTGTAATACTATATAATATATAGTTATACCAGAAGAAGATTTAAATTTTAAAACAAGTCTTCATAAGACCTGCTTCAAATAATAAAATTATAGTTGTATTGCTAATGTAATAAAAAAGGACATTTAAAATAAATTTTGAAAAATGCATGGAAACAATTACATTTGTTACTGTTACTGCTTATTCTCTTTTCAGCCATTTTCAAACCCTATTGTAGTCTTACCCATAAATTAGAATGGAAACATTTACAAACAGTTGAAGCCAATATGTCAACTAAAAACAGTGGATTAAGTTAATTAAGTCTCAATGTTTAGCAGAGGCTATATTCATCATTGGAGTTTCTCGATAGCTTTTACAAATAAGTAGACTTTTGTTGCATGCTATCCATCTTATTATTTTAGACATCTTAAAAGCCTTATTGAGTTTTGAAATAAAAGTATACAGAAGCAAGCTGAATCATTTGCCAGTTTAAAGAGCCTTTTTTCTCTAGTTAGGAAAAAAAAAACTTTGCATTTACATTTCCTGACTCCAAGCTACAAAGCAGAATGTCAAGCAATCCATTTACTCTTTACTAAAACTTGTCATAATGTCCAATTGCCTGATTTATGGACAGGCCTCCTGTCACCTCTCCTGCCTGATTTCTTTCATGTACTGCTGGAGTGCCAAAGCAGGTCATGACATGTACACTAGGTCAGAATAATAATGTTCCTTAAATCACATTGTCTGACAGTAACGTATTTGTCTAATTTAAACAATTAACATGATATGTGGAAACTGCATGCTTTAACCCCAGTGAATAAAAAAGCAGTTGGAAATCTAAGGCTAATTACTAAAGAAAAACATAAGCAAACTCTACCTCTGGACATGGTTACAGTATATCTGTTAAATGGTTAAATCTCATTTGTGTTGAAACTGAAAACATAAATAAGGCAAAAAGGAAAATCTACATCTATCTACATTATATGTTTAAAGCAAAACACTCCTACACTTTTTATTAGGAGCTGCAATAACCATTTTCAAAAACTGAATGGAGAATAGTCTTGGAGAATTCAATGTATTAATTATGCCCTTTGCTGCAGTACATCCTGGAATTAAAGTTGAATTAATTCTAATGTTGACCAATTGATTTGCACGCTTAACTTTGAAGGTGAGATATTTTGTGGCACAGTAGTTTTGTGAAATTTTCCTGCTGGATGGTGAACCTTTGTACCAACCTCGGGTCTTCTAGAAATTCACATTACATTATGCTAGTCATGCTATACCGTCGGGTGGGTGTTCCCAGTTGTTCCATATTCTTATCGTTTGGTAATAATAGATGTAATGGTGCTTATGAGTGTCTTCATAGTTTGGAGAATTTTGTATAACACACATACACACACACACTCGGAAAGGCTGTCTCTCAGCTTGCTGTCAACAGTAGCTTGTACTTGATCCTAGCTAAGATATAATTAATCCTTATTGGAAACAAAACCAGCCTATTGGGTTTCATTAAAGTGTACATGATTTTACAGAATTACAGAAAGATCCATTATACACAAAACCCCAGGAGCTGACCATTCTGGATAATAGGTCCCATACCTTTACCAACATCTATATCAATTGTAGATTTTAGTATCACTGTAGCCTTCGGTATAATGCTTGCCCATGAATTGATCCAAGCCCCTCTTAAAGGCATTAACAGCATCAACATAACACAGTAACATAGTAAGTTAGGTTGAAAAAAGACACATGTCCATCAAGTTCAACCCTTCAACTATTTGAACCTGCCTACCTGCTAGTTGATCCAAGGAAGGCAAAAACCCCTTTTGCAGCTTCTCCAATTTGCCTCAGAGGGGGATAGAATTCCTTCCTTACTCCAAAATGGTAATCACACTAGTCTCTGGCTTCACTTGTACTATGAGCTATCTTCCATTGTTCTGTATTCCCTCACTTGCTAAAAGGTCATCCAACCCCTTCTAAAGCTATCTAATGTATCAACCTGTATGACTGATTCAGGGAGAGAATTCAACATCTTCATAGCACTCACTGTAAAAGATCTTTTCCGAATATTTTGGCGGAATCTCCTTTCCTCTAATGGCTATTATGTTAGACATCCAGTAACTCCAGGCTTTATACATTAAATTTGTGGAAACATTTTCTATTTTGCACATACAATATATTTACCCAGTTTTTATTTTTAGTCTGAAAAGTTCCTTTAAGGTTTTTAATGCTGCTTAACACTTAATTTACATGTAACACTTAGATCACACTTAGATCACATGCAACACTCACTTAGCAGCTCCCACACAGACTTATAGAGGTTTCAAATAGTGATGGGCGAATCTATCCCGTTTCGCTTCGCCGAAAAAATATCGAATTTCCAGTGAAATTTGCAAAAAATTTGCAAAATGTTTGCTACCAGCAGTAAAATAACAACCCCTTATTAACTTTAAAAAATTTTCCCCTTAAAAACTACATCCCAGACAAAATAAATGCACTAAATTTATCTACCAGCTTACCCCAAAAAGAGTAAACAAACAGTTTTTTAGATCACACTCAGAATACACAGCAGTCAGTTATTTACACTTACTCCCTCCTTGCACCCAGCACTCCCAGCATGCACAGCAAACCCCAATGCCATACGTTTTTTAATGCTGCTTAAAGGAGAAGGAAAGGAAATTTTCTATAAGTAGCTTATAGTGTCCCCCACCACCCCCCCTCCTGAAACGCCGCAATAAAACTTGCCATAGAACTTCCTCAGCTCTGTACTTGATTGCCGAAGTTACGGCGCTTGTTCAGCTTTGGCGCCGCCATTTTCAAATTCAGCGCGTCACTTCCACCCAACAGCGTGCATGCGCATCTTTTTTGACCCCATGACGTGTCAGACCATGTCAGGCAGACCCGCTCGTTTGAATTCTTGCTCCTGCGCTCGCTCGCTGGCTGGCTGACTGTCAAGGCAAGCTGTAAATGAAATTTAGAGCGAGCGCAGGAGCTTCAAAGCTCAGTTGCTGAGCAACGTGGAAACTGTCTGCCGATAGTTTAAATGATTAATGGGGGCGGGAGCATGGAGGTCAGCGATGACGCGTCCATATGTCACGTGACCAAGAAGACAGAAGTCAGCACGGCACTGAATAGATTCAACAGAGCATGCGCAGGGCACTGCGGAAACCTACTGCGCATGCCTGTGCCCCAATGGAAGTGATTTCTGGACAGGAGAGAGGGTAGGAGTTTTTATACATGTTCTTAATATTATTAAAAACGAATAGAACATAAAAAAAACGTAGAAAAGTACTGATTGAATTATTTATGTTACCTAAAAGAAGATTTCCTTGGCAATATCTATATATTTATTTCATTTTTGAGTTTCCTTCTCCTTTAACACTTAATTCACATGCAACATTTAGATCACATGCAACACTCGCTTAGCAGCTCCCCACTCGCTGTGTAGTCACAAACTTATAGAGGTTTCAAAACCAGCACAAAATCATCTGGCAGGGCATTCCACAACCTCACTGCCCTCCCCTTGAAATACCACCTATGAAGCTTCAAATAAAAGCTATTAAACTCTAGTCTCAAGGGGTGGTGATCCTTTTCATGGGAAAAAAGATTTCACACTATCTGTCTACCTGCAATCTGCCCTCTAATATACTTATAAAAAGTAATCATATCCCATTTCAAGCATATATTTTCCAGAGAGAACAACCCCAGCCTTAACAGTCTACCCTCATAATTTAAATCTTTTATCCCCTTAACAAGTTTAGTTGCATGTCTACAGCTCATTAATATCCTTCTCAAGGAATGGAGGCCAAAACTGCACTGCATGCTATTTTCTACTATATGCAATCTTGAATTTTACAGACGAACATTTTTTACATACTTCTACCAAAGTGGGAACATGGGTGGCGCCTTGGTTGATGATACATTTTTACACAAAATCTGTTGTTTACCATAATACATTTTTTTGTTTGAGATAATAAATTCAACATGATGCAAAATTGATTCACCCTAACAGTATGTTGCAGTTCCTTCTTTGTATAATTTTCTAGTAGATTTAAGATCCAAGAAAAGATCTCCTATCAAGAAAACAGGTCCCATATCTGTAATTGTTCTTTATTAGTAGTACTGACATTATAGCTATCATTGTTAGGAACCTATCAGCACTCCTTCAAGATAAAATCAGCAATATAAATGTGAGTAAAAGTACCTTATAGTTTTACATGTACACAGGTAATGTCATGGTTACCAGATCTAGTTCAAAATCCAATAAGGTACACTATTATGACCCCAGTATTCCACTTCACTTTCCATCACATTTTCCAGTTGAAATAAATACATTGGACTATAATAGGGAAGTATTGCAAGCCACTGCCTTCTGACACTATCTTTCAATTCTACAAATCTAGATCAATTATATGAATCAGGTAAGTTGTACTGACATTTTGGTCAGAAGGCAGTTGATCCTTTCACTATTGTATAGAAAAATTATTTTCACAAGGAAATGTTCCAAGGATACAACTGTGGTACTGAGTTGATAATCTAATTTATGAGACTTTTTAGCTAGGTGAGTGTGTCTCACCCAGTCCGGTGTTGATATTACATAACTTCTTATCACATCTACTTATTTGTGCAGATTATTAGTACAAGTATAAATATATATGAATGAACTGTTCAAATGCTATTACAAATGGTATCCCAAACCCAGAACAAACCCCAAGATCCTGAACTCGGCACTTCTGCCTATAACAACCGCCTTTTGATTCAGGAGAAGCCCTCCGCTACTTGGAAGCTGTCTTGGCAGGGGAACCAAATTTTAACAGGAAAAATGGGGAACAAGGAGTGTGGTCATGGGACAGACCAGGTCAACAACAAGAAGGTAGTCGAGAACACAAGATCCAAGAGAATTGTCAGTAAATTGGCAAAGGTCAGTCAGGAGAGGCAGCAGGAATTATCAGGCAAGGTCAGAAACAGATTAGACAAACTTGAAATAGCTTCCAGGAACTGTAAAAATAGACCTACATTAGCCAATCAGTAACTGGCTGTGGGCTTTTTAAATATTCAAATTTGTCCAATGATGATGTCAACCACTGTGCAATGAAAAAAAAAGGATATGAGCGTAAATGCGGCAAACCAAGAAGTGGCACACATCTGCACAAATTAATCAGGGGGTGCAGACATCCCCACTGCCCTACTGGAGGAGGTACCCACACATTACCCCCCTAGAGTGGGTCACTGGACTCCTAGGCTTATTAGGAAATTTGGTATGAAATTGCCTTATAAACCAATCAGCATGTACATCATAGGAGGAACCCAAGATCTTTCTCAGGAAGGTAACCTTTCCAGTGTACTTGCAAGATAATGCAACTTACCTCTGGAAAGGTGAGAATCCACCAACCTCTGAACCACATATTCAGGAAGACCTTCTACAGAAATCAAAGGTGAAGGAGAGCACAGTTGCACAGCTTTGGTGGGCTTTAGTTGGAAATCTTGTAAATTTTAAGTTTAGTGGGCATTTTCTAAACGGACAGTACTAGCATTGATGACCTAAGATAAATGGGAGAATTTTACCAGTAACAGGGTGTCACTGTGATATAACTACTCCGGCTGGTATAATGGAGGTATCCACTTCTGCCAGGAAGGGGAGAGAAGAATCTATGATAGCCTCTACATCCTCAATAGACAAAATACTAGTATCTGCCCACTTTTTAGTAAGGGCAGTAATCGCAGCCACCGGTGGAGTTGAAACGTTTTTCATAAACTTCTGTTAGAAGTTGGCAAACCCCCAAAACTTTTGGATGGCCCATAAGGAAAGGGGTGGCACCCAATCAAAGCCTGGACCTTGGTTGGCTCCATCTCTAGAATCTTGTGGAAAATAATATACAGTATGAAATATGTGGAGATAACTTCAAAAACACATTTGTCAAGTTTGGCATACAATTTGTTTTGCCTTAGCCTACATTAGACTAGAGGAATAGATTAAAATGGTGTGTGGCACCGTATACCACTACATACTGACCCAGAAGGTCAAAGAAGACATAGTTTATGAACTCTCGGAAGAAGGCTGGATGATTACTTAGGCCAAAGAGTGTTACTAAATAGTGCTCATTTCATGTTTAAGGCCATCATCCATTCACCCCCTTCCTGGATTCGAATGATAACAGCTGTTCAGTGGACCCCTGGCATTCCTATTTAGGATGTTTTTTCCTGGTACCTAATGCTATGTGGGAGATTTTAACTTGCAAAGTGAAAGTTTTGAGGTGATTTTTAAGAATTTGAATACATTTTTATAGAAACCACTAAGTTCAGTAAAGTTTTGATAATTAGGACAGAATGTGTATGATATATACTATAATTTATATGTTTTTCAGGGGAAAACTTATTGTACAAGGATTTACAAGAATAGTGATGGGCGAATCTGGGACGTTTTGCTGAAATTTCACGGATTTCTAGTAGAAATTTGCGAAACGGCAAAAAATTCACAAGAAGCTGCCGTGTCTCATTTTTTGGTGAATTTTTTGCCAGGCAAAATTTTTCTGGTGTTTTTCTGCGCTGAACCAGGCAAATTTGCTGCAAATTCGCCTGTCACTATTTAAGAATCCAAAGTATGCCATATTCTACTGTAGTACTTCGAAAATTTGCTGGGAGTTTTTTATCTATTAAAGTCAGAAATCTTCATTAAACTATACATATTGGGTATTGGCATGTTTGAGACACTTGAGGCTTTCCAAAATCAGTTGGTTTTTTTGTATGAATAAAATAATTTTCTGATATAAATTTCTATAATGTGAAACATGACAATTTTAAAATGTTGTTTTGTATTTAGAGCCCTAAATCTTGTTCCAGAAGAGTAAATACACAAAATCTCAGGCAGATTTAGAAAACTCAGGTTCTCCCAAAAAACAGTGTATAGTTTTCCTAGGTAAACTAAAAATCCCCCCATGAAATGCTCCTAAAATGAGAGAGCACAAAATGTTCAAAAACATCTGGCACTGAGTGGGAAATTCTGCTGGCACTTAAAAGGTAAAGAGAGGCTCAGGTGATTTCAGAAACCATTCAAGTTGTGAGTTTATGCAAGTTCATTTGAGGTCTAAAAAACTCTAATATATGACCTTTGATAAATAAACCCTGGAGAGTTAATTAGTATAGAAATTGATGTAAAGTTATATATGTAAGTGTATAGAATGGTCAGTATAAGTGTGTGCGTATGTGTGTACTGGGGTTAATTTGGAGGGGTTAAACTTGATGGACTTTGGTCTTTTTAACCCAACTATGTAACTATATATGTAACAAAAGCTTTCATGCAAAATCACTTTGTTACAGAAATCAGATCCATATAATTGTTTTATTTGAACAAACAAAATAAACATCTCTTGCCTTTTTGGAGTCTAAAACAATTCTTGCTATCCCTGGTCCCACTAATTTTGGTAAAGAAAGTGTTACATTTCCAGTGGGTAACAGTTTTAGTACCTCTGCAATAAATTCTAGAAGTAAACATTTTGACGTGATCAGTTCTACTAACAGCCAGCTAATTGGATACTAACTAGCCCTTCTGAGCCGTACTGTATATTGAGGAATAATAAGAAAGGAACTTGCACTAAAATTTCTTCACCCTTCCTTGTTTGCAACAAAAATGCACAAAAAATCTTCTCTATTAATTATTCACTTCATAATGCATTTCCATGTGTAAACTATGTCTAAAACAATGCACGTGTGCCCTGATAAATACCTTTAATAATATTAATACAGTGTTTTTCTTCTTTATTAGCACTGGTTTAAAATTGTAAAGTTACATTCATCTGAAGGCAAGCATACAATACGAGAAGTGACATTTTGGTTCTGCTTTCATTAAAAAAGAGATCTCTGTTCTTGCCTTTCACAAAATGTATCTGTGAAGTCCCACCGGGATTTTATATTATATTGCAGATGATATTAAGATAAATACATTCTCTACAAAAAATTAATGCAGGGTTCCAAAAATTATCATTCTTGTTAGAAACAATAAAATGGCATAATTTTACATTTTCATTGGGGTGGCTTCTTTAAAGCCATATGTCAATATTAAATGGCATTATTTTAAGATGTGATGATATGGAAGTTATGATTTTTAAATGGAAACTGCAGAGATTATTTAATCATAACTTTTGATATATGCTACCTTTATGTCTATTATTCTTTATTTATCTGTTATCTAAGGATGTGTTAATTTATCATTTCATGGGCTAGGTTGAAAAATCTCAAGTACGTTTATTGCTAATGTATAAATTAGATTTAATAGACTTTTTCCAATATAAATCAAAGTACAGAAAAGGTTCCTATCTTATGATTCTTTTGCAAATATCAGCATCATAAATTAATTTTTTTTATTTCATTTTCCACTGACATATATTGAAGTAGGGCAAGAGACCATAAACCTAATTTGCTATTGCTCCAGATGCAAATGAAGGGTACTTGCAACTTGCAACAGTTGTCTACTATTCCTTTTCATGCTATAAGGCAATGCTCTCAACAGTATGTATAAACTGATTCCCTTGTGAAGCTTGTGCTTTTCCTGCTGCCTGGTGGTATTGCTTTAAATTCGCGAAACGCCAGCAAAAAAACGAGTCGCGCGTCGTTTTTGACACGACGCGATGAAAACGAAGCGACACGCGGCGAAAACGACGCGACTCGTTTCGCGAATTTTTTCGCCAATTCGCGAATTTCGCTGGAAACGGGGTAGATTTTCCCATCACTAGCAAGGATGATAGAATTTTGAATTCAGGAATGGCAGTTTTAGATTGGGCTGATCTTCCTAACAGCTGGAATACCAGTCTCTTTAGTAGTGGTAGGGAGATCAGGGCTAGGCCTATATAGATTGTGGGTGAGATCTGACTACTGGGTTTCAAATGAGGTTCAATACTGATAAATGCACTAGAAATAATATAAAATCTGATGGTAGTACATTGGGGGCCTCCTTAATTTAGAAGGATTTGGGTATTTTTGTGTAGCAATTCTGCCACTCTAGATAATGTCAGTCAGTGGCTACTAAAGCCAATATGACCTGATCACTCTTTAAATTAAATTAAAATGCACTGCAGATAAATAGTGGGTGATTTCTTTCACACAGAAAACCTCAAAAGGGGGGTGTGCCTTGACTGTATCATCAGGTCAGTCCCAGCCAGCATACTCACTCTCAACAGAGATTCACAAATACAGCCTGTTACTGAAATCCAAATCCACAGGGTCAGCGCTAATAAAAGCTCGGGAAAAGAAGTACGATGAAGCAAGAGAAAAGGAAAAATAAATATAGAAAAGGATTATAGTATAGTAATTTTTGATACGTTACAGTTCCACACTTTTATACCCCAACTATTAATTTGGTGTAATTACCCTTTAAAGATCACCACGTGTGAGTGAGCAAATGGGTACTTACAAAAGTTTTAGTTAAACATGTGCACATCAAGGTTTTGCAGACTTAGAGATTGTAGGTGTCAGCTGTTGCTACAAGAGATTGGAATGTGCAAAGAATAGCATAAAACCTTTTTATTATAAATATATAAAAGACCAATTGGTTAAACTCACATTTGAGTGAATAAAATCAGGCATATATGTACATCTCCATTCCAGTCTATGTTGTCCCGAGTTGCCTTAATCTCTTGTGGTTTCCAGCTCCGACCAGCGTTACCTCCACACGGCATTGGCTACTTCCTGGACCATTGGAGATGATGTCACCTGCCTGTGCCTTACGCGTTTCATCGCTTAGCGACTTCCTCAGAGGCTCTAGGCAGGACTTCTGTTCCGTGCCTCTTAACAAGAATAGTTGTCATGGTTACGCGTCCCCTCTGTAGTGTAGCGTAACCTTGACAGCTCTAGGCTATACCTTGCTATATCTTACCTCAAAACATTCTTTCTGTTATTCTTTCCATTTGCCACAGAATTTAAACTGATTATTTTACATAGATTGTTGTTTAACACTCATTTTAAGATAAATATTATTATACAGTCCCACTGGTAAATCATTCTCATATATCCAACCTTCCCATTGATTTTTTATGTTAGTGGTAGTCTATTTATAATTAATTTTCATCATTAGACATATTAATTTATTAACTTTTTGATAATCTGAGATTAATTCCAATTTATTTTTACTTTCAGTTTATAACTATACTTTTCACAAATAAATTTTCAAAATGATATGAAAATAATATATATTTTTAAAGGAAATTTACCTTCATGATATATATTTTGTTTTATTTAATTTCTATTTATACAAATATACCTTATCTTTGGTAAGTAATGGCAAAATTATACATTTATCTTTACCATAGGTGGATTTGGATTTTTGTATATTTCACTCGAGGAGAAACGAGAACTGTTGGGTCGGAAGTTGAAGGGAAAGATCTAGAGACTTTGGTCAAAATTATTTTTAAATACTTTTTATTCAATTTCTCCAGACTTTTACAGCCTGTTACTGCCCAGATGCTAGCAGTGCAATTGCATAGCTTAAAGCAAAAGGTAACTGACTCTATGACTAAAACTGTTTCTGAAACTAAACAACATCTAAATGTTAACATTAGCGATCTGGGTGAGTGAACACATAAAGTGGAGGCTATTACAGATGACCTGGCTCAACATTAAACATTAATAGAAGATGAACATTTTACATTAAAGGGTATGTAAAAGCAAAAATATAAAATCCCATTTTTACTTTGATTAATGAGAAAGAATCCTCTTTCTCCAATATACTTTAGTTAAAAAAAAGTCTACATTTTAATTGAAGTATATTGGGGATAGGTTTCTTTTTCAATTAATAAAGTAATGTTTCCAACTCTAGCTGCAGGGACAAAGATCATGGAGCCAGATTTAAACAGATAAACTGGGATTCTATTTGGAGGATTTTTTTTTGCTGCTGCCACTTGTTCTGGTTGGGGGAAGTTTTTATTAAACAATACAAAAACTATAAAATACACATTATTACCGAATCCACTGTTTTGGATTCAGCCGAACCCCAAAATCCTTCCCGTTTTGTTCCAAAAAGTCACGCAATTTCCCTCACTGGCATATGCAAATTAGGATTGGATTTGGTTCGGCCAGGCAGAACAGTCCGCATATTATGTTTATTAATCAGTTTTGCTGTATTTGCTTCTGTGGCAGATATTATTTAACTTGTGCTGTTTTGATAATGTGCGTAGTCTTTGTCGTGCTAAGATGTTTAACATGTTACAAAATGGTGATCCACTGTGGCCAAATTTGAAAGCATAAATCATTTGTTTAATAAGCGTCTGGTGCAGTAAGTTCAGGTTTATGTTTAGTATACAAAATATAGCATTTCTAGTATTATTCTATTTTAGTCGGGCCCACAAATCTTGCAGCAATACTTGCCTCCTTGATAGAGCACACCGCTCATTAGTTGCGAAGCCATCTGCTTCTAAACCAACTAGAGACTTGGTGATTTGCTTTCATTATTATGAAACTAAGGAAGCCATTCTTGGTAAGAGTTGCCACAAGCAGAGCTTGCTTTCCAAAATACAAATCAATTAATTTCTCCCCAGTTAGCAAAAGCAGCTATGGACCGTGACTCAAGCATTGTAGGAAAACAATATTCCCTACAGGTGGGATTTGAATTTTACTTAATTGTAAATAAAGATGGTAAGCAACACACTCCACAAATCCAGACAACAGCAAACCCTTCTTACTTAAAGTGATACTGACACAAAAAAATTACTTTTTAACATATGAATGTACATTAAGGGGCAAATTTACTATTACTCCCAGAAATTAGCTCGACCAAATTCGCAATTCGATAAGTATTCAACCATCAATTGCTTATTGAATTGTTTTTGGCTATCATTTTGCTCGCTATCCAATTTCTCAATGAATTTGTACGATCGGATACCGATCGTTTGATTTGACAAAAAAAATAGTAAAATTTCCTTCGAGAGTCTGAAAAATTTGTATGATTCGAACGATCGAACGCTCCGATGGTACGAATGGTATTCGAGCATGACTTAGCCTCAGAAGCCTATGGGGAGCTTCCCGTAGGCTTCTATTATAATTCGGTAGGTTCAATCTGGCGAAGTAGGCAGTCGAAATAACTTTAAAATTTTGAATCCTTCGATCATCGAATGATCAAATTATCATATATCCGATCATTGGATCTATTCCATCTATTCGATATTCGATGATGGAAGAGGCCACATTTTACTTCGTACGATTGTTGTTCGATCGAATTTGCCCCTAAATGTTACCTATTGGTAATGTTGATCATTTTTTGTTGAGAGGTTTGTTTTTGTATAGAATTGTTAGTTGAAGTTCCTAACACTCCGACACTCTGACTTTGCCAACCTGACTGTCCCATCTTAGTCTGTTAGTTACAGTTTTTAATGCTAACGGACTTCTGCTACACAAATATGGCAGCCCCCTCCTACAGAAACATGGGGCAAAAGACAGGTAGTGCAAAAGCATCATGCAAATGCTTTATGGCAAATTTAGAAGTAGCTTTCAAAGCCAGTATTATAATATATGTAAAAAAGAGTTTAATTTCAGGTGTCAGTATCTCTTTAAACTGGGCATACGAACTTGTAGGCAAATACCAACCAACTGCATCCACCCTGACTAAGCCCAGACCCCAACCATTGAGGTCTAAAGTTTAAGCTTCAGGACACAAACTATCAATACAGAGCGAAGACCCTCCACAGCAAGCGAATATAGACTAGAGCTTCTTCCTGACAGGATCTACAACTACCAACTGTGGTGATACTCCCAAATTAAGAAGGCCAAATATGGTTTACTGTAATTCACTACAAATATTTTACTAATCTCATGGTCAGATCACGCTCCATTGGTATTAGACATAGCAATAATTCTCCCTCCCAGTAAACAGTCACATTAAATGAAACATTTCTTTCAGATCTGCAAGTACAAAGTCAAAATCAAAAGGCTCTTAAGTAATATTTTGTGATTAATCCCAGGATACTGTATCTGGGTAAAGAACCTCAAGTGGTGGCACCAACAAGCAAATTCCCTGGCAATTTCGCAAAACTTCTGCAGCCCAAAGAGGAACTAAAAAACTTTACACTGAAAGTTGAGTGGGTTAGTCAATCCCCTTGTTGCATATTCCATGTAATATTATCTTCCAATGAGTTACAAACCCACAATAGCAAAGCGTGAAAAACCTTATGAAAAAGTCCATAAATACAGTCCATCCTGTGGGAATAAATACAATAAATACTTAAGAAACTGCACAGAGCCTATCAAAAGTAAAAAACATATAAAAACAGGAGGAGTCACCCTCACATGTCACTCACTACTATTTAAATTATCTTTCTCAATAAATAATTTCTCTACACTTACTTTTGCATTGCTGTCTTTTTATTTCTGTGACCTGCATAAGACAATGATACATTAGCAACATATTACAAAAAGCATTTGTAACTAAGTTTATCATTAAACCCTCTTGGTTTCATTGTATCTAACTGCCTTATCCATTTGTTTTCTTTCTGGAGTAGCAACTTAACTCTATCTTCCCCTCTAGTGATGGGCAAATTTATTCGCCAGGGGCGAATTCGCCTGGCGAATTCCCACGATTCACCGCTGGCGAATAAATTCGTGAAACGCCAGCAAAAATTTGCCAGCAAAAATTCGCCAAAAAAAACGAGTCGCACGACTCGTTTCGCGAATTTTTTCGCCAATTTGCGAATTTCGCTGGAAATTCGCGAATTTTTCGGCGAAGCGAAACGGGTGAGATTCGCCCATCACTATTCCCCTCTAGAGGGTGCCTCAACTTTATTCAGAACTCTCCATCTTAATTGTGAAAAATGATGTTTAGCTTCAAAGAAATTTTTAGCTAATAGTGACTCATTTAGTTTTTTAGGGTCAAAATTTCTTATATACCCTTTATGTTCTCCTATCCGAAGTTTCACTGGCCTGGTAGTTTGTCCCACATATGCATAACCGCACTGTATAATAAAATATACCACGTGTGTGCTTTCGCAAGTTACATACGTTCTTGCGGGTATATTGTACCCTTTAAAAGGGTGTGTCACTTGATCACCTTTTATAATAGAATTACATAGCACACAATTTATGCATGGGAAAGTACCCATTTTAGGTTTACCAAAATATTGTTTAGTTTTATTCCTGACCCCTAGGTCAGACTTGCATAAGTTATCTTAAAGTGATCTTCCTCTTCTGTAGGAAAAAAGAGGGTGGTCTTTAAACAGATGCCCATGTACATTATCATTTTGGAGTACAGGCCAATACTTTTTGATTACACCTTCAATTTTGTTATTATTTTCTATAGTTTTTTTATCACCTTTAACCTGCGATAATGAGCCTCTTATTACCTGTTCCACCTGATTTGCAGTACTGTGCATAACCTTCCTCACGTATCCTTTTTGTGTAAACCTTTCTATTAGGTCAGTCGCTGCTTCTTTATAGCCTTTATTATCACTAGCCAATCTTCTGGCCCTCAGGAACTGGCCTTTTGGTATACCCTTTTTGACTTTTGGATGATGAAAACTGTACGGTACATATTAGTTATTAGTTTCCATTTATCATTAATTATATTAATGTCCAGGAAATTGATGGAGGTACCTGCATCTTCAAATGTAAATTTAATACTATTATGGTTATTATTTGCCTTCTCAATCATTTCCTGGAACATTTCTCTGGACCCAGACCACAATATAAGAATATTGTCCACAAATCAATAGTATGCTTTTACTGTATATGCGGACTATATAGTCTATTGTCTAGAAAATATTCTTTCTCCAATTTATGTACCACTACATTTGCAAAGGAGGGCGCGACTGCCGCCCCCATGGATGTGCCCTGCCTCTGCCAATAATACTGGTCACCAAATCTGAAATAATTTTTACTCAAAACCAGTTGCAAACAGTTCAATAAAAAATACACTACAGTATGTGGTACAGTAGTGTCCAGCAATGCCTCTTCTATTTACTGTATTCCCTCTTCTTGGGGTATAGAAGTATATAGACTTTGTATGTCAATAGATGCCAACACCATGCTTGAGAAAGGGGCGTGACCCCGAAACGTTGCATCTGCAATAAATACGCAAAGCCCTTGTCTGCATTGATCCTGCGTGCCATTGGTATTTTTTTGCTGAATAGATGCCAACACCACATTTTCAAGATCCTCCAGTTCTGACAATTTTACAAGGAGATCTGATGTGTCTTTAATCAAATATTGATGTTTGATACAATTGGTTGCAAGTATTTATCGACATACTGGGCTAGTGGCTCCAAAACAGAGCCCATGCTGGCCACAATTGGTCTACAAGGGGGATTAATAAGTCTTTTATGAATTTTTGGCAAGAAGTATATTACTGGGGTAACAGGATGATTTGTAAGTAAAAACTCTTTTACCTCCTTAGTAATTACTCCATTTAATTCGGCATCTAAGACTGTTTTGTCAACCAATTTCTTTAATTCCCACCCTGGGTCATGATAAATCATTTCATAATGGTCTAAGACCTGTAACTGATTTAAGGCTTCTCTTATGTATGCTTCCTTATCAATAACAACTATGGCTCCTCCTTTGTCTGCCTTTTTAATTATTATCTCTGTGTTATTTTTCAGTGATTCAGCTTTTGTCATATTACTTGGCTTTTTCTTTCCCATTTCCCAGAGATGTCTAACTTCACTTACAACCAGTTTTTCAAACATATCAATTGAAGCATTTTCAACATTAGGCATAAAATTACTTTTTTTCTTTAAGCCCAGAGCGGTCAAAGGGCCTTTCATGGCCTGTTCCTGTTCATTAGAAAAACACATTTTCAATTTCAGTACACAAATATATTTATTAAAGTCTGTTTCCCAGTCCAAAAAGTTGTTTTCATAATTAGGTACAAAGTCCAAGCCTTTATTTATAAGGGCAATTCATTGGGGGCTAGCTGATATGAGGATATATTTACAACTAAATTATTTACCTCATGGGCTGATGTCTCTGGATACGCTTCCCTCGGTATAGGAGCCCTGGACGCTCTGTGGCCGCCTCTTCCTCTCTCTGCAGGGGTTTGCTCAGGGTCACTTCAAGCTCCGGTTCCGATCGCTCCTGCTGGTACTCCTTCTTCACAGTGGTAATACACAATCTCACTTCTGTTAATTGCTCTATTAGACCCTCTATCGTTAACAAACACCATCAGATCCAGGGAATATTTATTGCTTATTTCAAACCATTTCTTTGCGAAAGATGTACTGTCTTATCTGAATATGTAAAAGCAAGACGTATACCACGTGGACTGAGATCTACAATCAAACCAAACCTATGCGTTAACAATACATCTTTCGCAAAGAAATGGTTTGAAATAAGCAATAAATATTCCCTGGATCTGATGTAGTGAACGACATGTGAGGGTGACTCCTCCTTTTGGGCAGGCATTGATTTGCAGTGCCCCTATGTTTTTATATGTTTTTTACTTTTGTAAAAAAGTTTCTTAAGTATTTATTGTATTTATTCCCACAGGATGGACTGTATTTATGGACTTTTTCATAAGGTTTTTCACGTTTTGCTATTGTGGGTTTGTAACGTATTGGAAGATAATATTACATGGAATATGCAACAAGGGGATGGACTAACCCAAGTCATGTTAAGGATATGGAGCACCTAAGGGATGGGATTATGATGTTATTTAAGTGTGTTAATTGGCTTTTTGTCTTCACTTGAAAAAGGGACTAGCTCCCGAAACATGTCGTGAAGTGAATACACCAATAAAGGGTGATTGCAGATTAAGTGCTGCCGGCTCCTGGTCTGTTTCAAATCTTCTTAAACTGAAAGAGATATACAGAACACTGAAGTAGACATAAATAATGTTCTATGAGCAAGGGAGAAGTCACAGTATTAGCTAACAAATTATGAGAACATAAAGCATATAACTCTATCCTCAAATTAAACCTCCTTCAGGTAATTGTACACAATCCAGAGCAAATAGCTAGCCTCTTCCAAAAAAAACTATAATATAAGGATCTTCAGACTGACTTTTTATTGAAGTCTAACTTACATAAATTAAATATTACAGAACAATGTCTCATCTCATTTGGTGAAATTATATAACGAATGTCTAAGAGAAACCCCCATTCAAACAACCATGCTCCCTTCCCTCCTTATGCTTTTACCAAAAGAAGGAAAATACCCTAGCCTCTGTAGCAGTTACAGGCCAATAGCTCTACATAACTCAGACGTGAAGTTGTTCACAAAAATACTACCAAACAGATTAACAAATATTGCTTCTAAATTAACCCTGACCAAAGAGTGTTCATTGCAGGAAGGCAAGTTGGATATAATACCAGACAGACTATCAATATGCTAGAAGTAATCCAAGGGAAGGGGTTTAAGGCCCATTTTCACTGCCATTAAGGGGCTGTACTTCATCCCTACTACTTTGTTTGCTGAAGATGTTCTGTTAACTTTGACTAACCCCCACATATCTCTTCCAACTCTACACTTGAACTCAAACTTGAACACTTGTATAAACTCAATGTAGACAAGTCAGAGGCCCTACCCCATGTATGCCAATTGGCACAGTGGAAGCTTTGAAATCACAATTTCGAAACATATAGAAAAGAGATTTCTGTAAACATGCCTATGTGTTATAATTAGACCAAAGAAGCTCCAAATTTATATGGCAAAATAAAAAAACAGAAATTTCACTTCCACAAAACTGAGAATGAAAAGTTCACAAACTTAGAGTTTAGAGCTCTTTAATCTCTAGAACCTGTTGTATTATTCCTCCATAATAAATTATGTAAACAAAATTTAAATATCCCCATTATTCATTCCATTCAATATAGACATACAGTATACCCAAAATCAAAATTACATTTGTTTTTTTCTTTCCTTGAAAAAGAAGGGCATTTCTCAGATAAAACAGATTGGTGATCCTGATACTAGAAACCTACCCCCCTGAGACCATATTTAAGCATTCTATAACTTAAATGAAGTGGATAAAATACAATTTATCATCCTATTTATTTGTTAGACATATTCCAGGACAAACATTTTTTAGCTTCTAATAAACATAATGTATTTAAAACCATCCTTCAAATGAAGGATGATCCTGCTATGAATAATACTAGTTTAATCTTTAATACTTTTTATAGTCCTTTTTTACATTGTATTTCCACCTTTTCAAAAAGCCACAGAAAAATATTTTATTTTCAACATGGATATCAGGCCTAAAACACTTATCTCTACTTTGCAACATTATTTGAAGAGATCGAGACTTCTAAATCTTTGCTATTTAAAAAATGACAAAAAATCCTTGAGCTCAAAACCATTTATTATCCATTGTTATCCATAATTTGTGGTAATTAGTAATTCTCCAAAGTATGCTTAATGTGGTCAAATCTGGAACATTTCTTATCTATTTCTACCAAAGTTATTATGATCCTAAATTCCAAGGAAAGGTACCTCAAATACAAGACTGGGGTGCAGGCATCAGACAGTGGGTGTACATTAGTAGAGGCTACAGAGAGAAGAAACATAAGGAGAGTAGACAGATGATAGCAGAGACTTGTTTGTGGTTGGGTTGTCCAATGGTGTTATTGGTGGCATAGATGATTTTGGTAGTTAAAGTGGTATTGTTTATAACCAGGAGACTTGAAGGTTTAGATAATGGGTGGAGAAAGATTCAATGAGGTCATACATAGTGATGGGTGAATCTATCCCGTTTCGCAGAAAAATTGGGAAAAATTGCAAAACGAGTCGCGTCACGTTTTTGATGCCGCAAATTTGCGCCTGGCGAATAAATTCACCCATCACTAGTCATACATTGAACTGTCACCAGATTCTGATGTCCCCACCAAATTGATGGTACGCCATTCTTAAATGAAAGCATTGGAAAGGCAAGCTCCTATTGTCCCTTAATTAAGACAAGTCATACAGTTAACCTCAACAAGTTTGCAGGTGGGATGGAACAGATGATGTGGATGAAATTAAAAAATATCAGCATTATTGTAATAGTCTAGGGAGCTTACATTTGCATTGTAAGAACACTACCCATCTAATAGGGAATCCTAGGTTCAGGGCTGGCCTTGAATACAAAAATATGTATTTTTGATTTCTTCCTTCTGTATGCAAAGCAAAGCAGTGAGATTTGATGCATTAATACTTTTTCCCTCTATTGCAGTATTACAGTATTAGATATTTATAATGATTTATAATGATGGCACTACATGTAAAAATAAAAAAAATGTATAAAAAAGACAATATATAAATATAGTATTATTTACAATATGTCCACAAGCAGACAGCAAATTGCTATTTTCAGTCTTGGAGCACTAATGATGTTCATGTATAATATCTGTATTAAAGCAGAATTAAAACCTTGAAAAACAGATTATGTAAAAGCTGTATTTTATGTATTGAATTTACTGTACCAGTTGATGTGATAAAATGCAAAGAAAAAATGAGGTTGGGTGAATACTGTTTTTTCCCATAAAGCTTTTAAACACCAGCTTCCATTTACTTGAATTGAATTTTACACAGAGGTACATAATCAATAAGTACATTGTTTTTTACACAGTTGATGCCTGATGAAGTGTGGTGTATTTTTCTACACAGCATGATAGGGAATCCAGACAGGAACCAGAGTAAGGGGGGTAGGAAAGTGACAGGGCTAGGAAGGAAGTGATGGCAAAGTCTGGGATGTGGGGTCAAAGGATCTAGTGGTAGAAGTGCAGCACCATTCTGATCTGAACTGAAGCAGTGTCAGCTGATCAACAGCCAGTTTGGTGGGCCAGACAGGTGGGGTACATTTTGGGCTTAAGTTGCAGAACTGAGGGCCTTGGTAATGACTACTGCAGGGAGGAAGATTTATAGGCAGGCTCTTGGCAGGACTTGGGAATGGAGTACAGACCACTCATGTGGTTCCTTTCCCCATGACATAATAATAATACTTTACTTAACAGTAGGTCCTTCCAGCTGACACATGGGCACCCATTTCAATTAGAAGAAAGGGTTTTTTTTACAGTGAGAGTTGGGAAGCTTTGGAATTCTTTCCCTGAATAAGTCACTTTAAACAAGTGAGGGAATACATGGCTATAGAAGATAATTACAAGTAGTGATGGGCGAATCTCCCGCGTTTCGCTTCGCCGTAAAAATTCGCGAATTTCCAAAGAAATTCAGGAATTGGCGAAAAATTAGCGAAAAATTAGCAAAACGAGTCAAACGCGTCGCGTCGCATCGTTTTCAGCTCGCGGCGCGTCGTTTTCGGCGCATCGCGTCAAAAACTACATGCGACTCGTTTTTTAGGCGAATTTTTTTGGCGGTGAATTTTTGCTGCTGTTTGGCGAATTTATTCGCCAGCGGCGAATCGCGGGAATTTGCCGCCAATTCGCCCCTGGTGAATAAATTCGCCCATCACTAATTACAAGTTGATCCAAGGACTAGTCTGATAGTCATCTTGGAGTCATTAAGAATTTTCTTCCCCCTTTGAGGCAAATTGAAGAGGCTTCAGATGGGGCCTTCAGTTAGACAATTTATTTATAGACATAAAAAGTTGAACTTGATGGATGCAATTGTTGAACTTGATGGACGCAAACAGAATGTTGCTCTTCTCTATTTTGCTATGAGGAGGAAATTTGGTCAAATCGTATTTATGGAGGCTTAGGGTGGTGAATGTATGATAAGCACTTTCATCAATGCAAGACTACCCACCCCATGTGATGGGACCACAAATATATCAGGATGTGGTTGCATTTCATTGGACCCCATTGGGCCCACTACCACCAGTACAACAATGGTCATTGAGAATGGCAAGCAATGTGTTGGTTGTGCTCAAAGGCAACTATCCAGCCACTTTGTGGATAGTTTTAATTAGGTTTTTGTTAGTGTTGATTATTTTGCTTTATAGAACCCTGTTCCTGTTGCCTGGTGAGGCATTTCTTGAGTCATTGAATAGTATGTCAGCTTTCCTCACTATTTATTTGTACTTTATACAGTACATAAGAACTGAAGTGGTTGATATCTTTGACATAATCAGCACTGAAGCATCAGATGCCAGATTGTACAGAATGAAAATAAAGACAATATGTGGATATTTTCTAACATTACATTTTCCTTTATTTATTTTTATTTATTTATTATATCTGCTTTTTTATTTTTTAGAAACATGATGCTCATGTGCACACATTCCAAAGGCATGCCTTTACATTGAGATCCTCTATCACATTATTATATAGGTCAGATTTTATAGAACATCCAAGCTGTGTTTTTACTCAATAGAACCAGATGCAATTAACTGAAACACAAACCATAAGAAACATTGAGGTTTTGGTTTGTGTTTACTGTACTTTGTTTAATATGAATGCAATCTGACCCATAAAATCTTTTTTTTTTTTATTGTGCTATGACCTTTCATCAGGTTTGTTTGGGACTATAGCATGATATTCATTACATTGTCTGGAAAAATGAAATCTACCAAAAATCATTTAAACAGTAATTAAACCAATTAAGTCTGTTATGTCACCAATAAAGATATGTTTTTTCTTAGCTAGGATCAAGTACAAACTACTGTGTGTTTATTACAGAGAAAAAGGAAACATGCTTTAAGATTTTGAATTATTTGATAAAAATGGAGACCATGGGTGATGACCATCCCATAATTTGGAGCTTTGTGGATAACAGATCCCATACCTGTACATTATTTTGTCAAGTTTTACATGTCATACCCATTGTTTTAAATATTTACAGGGTACAAATGCAGCTACAGCCAAAATGTCAATGCAGGTTTCTTTTTTGATGGGCATCAGCGTAACATTATAATGTTATTATGTAATAATAACATAAAATATAATAATATTATACTATAATTTTAAACAAGCACACTTTTTTAGTGCTTTAGTGGGTTTTCAAAAACTCGTGATATTTTTTAAAACGTAACTTGTTTAAAACATAACATAACATGGACATTTTCATTATCTTATCCTACAGGATTCTAAAATCATTTTAAACTTTCACTACTAGAAAGAATATATTAATCAACCTTACATTTCATCTGTGAATTATAACCCTCTCTGTTTTACTGGATTAACTACTGTACCTGACAGGGTCAAACTAACTATTCAAAAATCTGTGTTTTGTTGGTATGTAAAAGGAAAAGTATTGACTTACCCATCCTTATAATTTTAATGTTAAAAGGATCAGATCATGATTTATCAATGCAGGTGCAAAACACAGGTACAAAACAATTTGCCTCAGGCTTAGATTTAATTGCCTGTGATGTAATTTAAACTTAAAGACAGCTAAGGCTTGAGGCTGAAACTTAACAAACAGAGTGAGTAGAAATAATAGGATCAATTATTTAAAGAACTTATGTAATTAAAACAAAGCAGACCTAGTTAGGCAAAGCAGATTGCTCAGAAGAAACATTATACATGCTGAATTACACAGCATAGTTTATTAATTCTTCAAACAACACCCTTTCTCAGCAAAATAAGTAAAGTATTAAATATCTTAAAAGTTCAACTATAAAGAATAGTTCGGTACTCAAATTCCTTTTAGAATATTCACTGTTTGTCAATGCAGCCCACATAATGGACATAAAAAAATCACAGGTACCCTGACAAACCAGAATACTGACAGTATTCGTATTCTGTTATAACTAGGTTACAACTTTTAATTATATCTTCCTTCAGCTGTGTTTTTCAACATTTTTAACTTACTTAGTGCTGCCTCCTGAGGCATGTTTTTTACTTTGTTTCATTACTGGCGTACCACTGTTGATATTTACTATACATGCATATGTAGCATAAAGTATAATGTCCCCTTTAATTTAAGTGACTTTATTACCTGTTTGTCTTGGGTAGTACAGTTTATTTTGCCTCATGTGTTTTCAAAGATTTCTCTGTTCTCATGTGGCTCCCAGTCTTTTGAAGTGGTAACTGAACGTGATCCTTTTTAGTAAACTCAATTAAACCATTACCCTTGCATCTCCTACCCTGTGCTCCCCTAGCTGACTAATAATTAAAATGCAAAATAATCCTCTTCTGGAGTGATGCTGGCCACAGCTTTATTCGTTAACAATGTAAAACAACATATGCAAACATAAATATACATGTACAATCATATAATCTTAACAACAGTACAAAAATTCACACCATGGTTATATAATAGTAAATTGGAATAGTAAATGGAAAAGACTTAAAAAATAGAGAGCCCCCTATAAGCTTGCCTTCCACAACAATAGCACTTGCTTTCTAGCCACAACCTTTTGGCTCAGAGAACCTGCCTCTAGTGATGGGAGAATTTATACGCCTGCGTATCCATTTGCTATGGATACCGGCATCCAAAAATGGACGCCCGCGTCCAAAACGAGATGCGGGGACATTTCGCCAATTTTTTGCCGCCGCCAATTCGCCCATCACTACCTGCCTCCCCTTCACTCTGCAACTTCAATAGCCAATTGATACTGAGCAATAATTCCCAAAGGCCCAACCTTCTTTAATAAGCCACTAATCCAACCAGCTAGCCACCCACAACAAAGCCACCTCCCCATTATAAGAGAGGAGACATTTTCTCTGCTGGCAAACCTAAAATGGCAGCCATCTGCTTCTGTTGTATACTAAAACTTGAGTCCCAACTCCTCCCCCCCCCCCAGTCTGTAGTTCCCCACACCATTCTGCAACCCCTGGTCACTCCCAGAGATTGTACAGGGTCATGGCCACCCCTCCACCAAGCCTGAGCTGCTATCCAAGGCTCATATTATTAGTAATCATACTATTGAAAATCACTCTTTGTATTGATGGTGTTGCAGTGTTATAATCTCCTGCCAAAAAACATTTCAGATTGGTCACAGTGGGAAAACAACCCACAGAGATCCAGTCCTTTTGAACACTGTTGAGTAGCATTCACCACTGTAATAGAACTATATTTATTTACAGCTGAGGTTGTGATTTAAACATACTACTGTTTTTTCAGAAGCAGCAGTGTTGATTCATTTTTACAATAGCCTTAAATGTTTAAGCTTATCTGTGTTGATATTTTGCAAAAACAGGTGTGTAAAATAAAAGACATGGGAATCAATTTACCAAAACAGTATTACAAAGTAACTTGAACAGTTTTTCACATCATTTTGTAAGAAAACAGCTGTATTGGGAAAAAAACTTTACACCTGCATCTCAAGGCCATGGGGAACAGTGAGTGATTTTATCAATCTAATATAATTATTTGATCATGATGTGATCAAAGAACATCGCAAAGGACTGAATGAATATATCCAGAATAGCCAGCTGGGGTTAACAGATGAAACTGTAATGGTGTTCAAAAGTGATTATCTCAAGTAATTTTCATTAGGAGAATCTTTGATCCTTGCATAGTGCCCCCTTAGGTAGTTGTCAGGCAGATCATAAAAACTCAAAAAAGATCTTACTGCTTAGTCACAAGAGGTCCAAGTGGATTTGGCATTTTATCTCTATTCACATACTTAAGTTTTCACTTTTTATCATGGAATTGAATGAAATACCAAGTGCTGAAAAAGAAAGGTATGGGTTATGTAGCCTCATTTATTATACTTTTTTGTATAGATATTTCAAACATTTGTCTCAGTTTACAGCAAAGTTCAAAAATAATATTAATATCATTATCATTTGGAAAGGTGTGTATACGAAGGTATTACAGCAGCTAAATGATTATATAAAAGAATCAGTTATAACTGTATTATAGAAATCTGGTAACGTATATTTTCATTAATTTATACTTGTAAGAAGATGATTACTTTTATTAAAAAGGTGTATCATTTTTGTAGGCATTTTAGAGAAATTAGAAACTCATACAATACAAAGCTAATTATTCTTTATTTATTTTCTATATTTAATAATCCCCAGGTGCTAACAGGAGGAAAAATAGTGCTTATTTTTAGTTATTTCTTAATTAGGCAATAAAAATGGCAGCATATGTAGAAGTATGTAAAAACAAACATGTATTGCCCGTGTAAGTAGTGGGCTGTTGTATACTCACATATATAAATGTCTTGGGGGGCAGGCATGGCAAAAGGGTATAATAACAATGTAGAGTTATGAGTTTTAAATAATAAATAATGAGTATAAATAACTTGAATAAAGTAATAATATGATCATTTTCATTTGCTGAATTGTGCTTTCAATGAAAGAGTCAGAAAGACTGTGTAGTATCAGGGGACCTTTTTACCCATAAAGAGGATCACCGCAGAGGCCACCCCTTCAGACTAGAAGAAAAGGACTTTCATTTGAAGCAGCATAGGTGGTTCTTCACAGTGAGGACAGTGTGGTTGTGGAATGCACTGCCGGGTGATGTTGTGATGGCTGATTCTGTTGATGCTTTTAAAAGGGGCTTGGATGATTTTTTTTGGACAGACATAATATCAAAGGCTATTTTGAAACTAAACTCTATAGTTAGTATAGCTATGGACATATATGGTTTGTGTGAAAGAGTGGAGATATGTGTGTGTATGCTGGGTTTTAATTTGGAGGGGTTGAACTTGATGGACTTTGTCTTTTTTCAACCCAATTTAACTTTGTAACTATGTAGTGGTTCAAATGGCTCAGCAGAATCAAATCAGTGACCTGGTCCACACTGGCAACATGTGGGTTCTGGCAAATGCCAGAGGGGCTGCCAAAAGATACCATAGACACTTACTATTTAGTGGGATGTCAGGAGCTGATTGGGCCTCTCTGTTCTTGTAATGCCTGGGCGTATTTTGACTACCTGTCCAGACCTGTCAGTTACAGACATAAACCACAACTGAATCAAATCAGTGACTGACTCACACCACTGCTTGGTTGCTAGGGAAATCAAATCCAAGCAACTAGACTGTACATTTGAAATGTGTTAAAATGTGTTCTAGAAAGATTGTTCATTTAAGATTATGTTCCAAAGAACTGCATTTTAAGTAGTACTTACAGTGTAACATGACTTCAGGACAGATCATGCAAAATACTTGTAATTGCTTTTTATGATGGAGTAAGAAGTAACTACTACAGATAGTTGCAGTAGTACTTGGGGTGCAGTAGTGATTAGTGATGGGCGAATTCGCTGCGAATTCCCGCGATTCGCGAAACGCCAGTGAAAAAACGAGTCACGCGTCGCTGGAAATTCGCAAATTTTTCGGCAAAGCAAAACGGGGTAGATTCGCCCATCACTAGTAGTGATCTATTTGGAGTATGGCAAAGACCATAAAAGTTATTGTAACTGGACAGGAAGCTTAGTTTCTTTTCAGATTTGAACATGGTGTTTAAGTGTTACAAATTATACCATATGTTAGAAGAGGTACCAGGAGTTTTCTCTCCTATTCATATTACTTTTTTTGTGCAATACTTGCTCCATTTTATATGTTTTTTTTTTCCTGGTTTCTGTTTTTTCTGTTTTTCCAAATTATACCATAAGGGAAAAGAGGGATCAGTTGGGTGAGCATGTTTTCTTTTTTTCTCTCCTACTCATATTACTTTTTTTTTTGCTATACTTGCTCCAGTTTTGTACCTGCTTACTATTTTTAACCATATGACCCCTATTCCCTTATCATAACTCTTCAATCATGGATAATGAATCATATGACACTGAACTGCGTTTGATAATATTACATACCTATGTAAAACACCCAATGTGTTTGATCTTTTTATTTTCTGATCAAATTATGTTTTTTGTTGCAAAACATTTTTTATTTGCTTATCACTACAAGCAAGTTAGACAACAGCCAAAGGCTGCAACAGGGCCTTGCACTTACTACTTGCTCTAGCCAAGACTAAGCTCTGTACATCATGCTAGATGCAGAGCATAGCCAGACCTGGAACAGAAGTGCTCTCTGCATCTGTATTGGTGTATGACCACTGTTATATGGTCATGGGATATGAAAACAACAGCAGAAACAGAAAATTGTGCTTCTTTGTCTTTTCTTTTGTTAAACAACTTTATAAATAGTATCCTTGATGTAAACACACACCAGTGTTATTTTATCTTATTTACTGTATAAATATATTTATTTTTATTCGATCTATTAGAATCATTTGATTCTATTGAATTTTAGAAATTCAATGGTTGAAGTGGCCACAAAAATTATTTGAAAATTTTAATTCAAATCTTTTTTGAAAATTTGATCGAATTTTGAATCATTCACACAAATTTAGTAAATCTGCCCCTAGGAGTACCAATGCATGTAGCATCAAAAACAGCACAATAGCACAGTTCACTAGGTGCAAGTAAGCAGTGTGAGTATGTACTGTACTGTACAACATATTTTAGAGGCCCTAGATGTAACCTCTTAAAACAGGGTTTCCTTTGTACTTATCACTTCATGCAACTGTTCTCTGAGCCAGCATATTGGCCGTAGGCACACAATAAGAGGAGCATGTATGAACACAAGAACCTTTGTTAATAGTGTTTAAGTTCACACAGTATTGCACTTGTGCTTGTATTTATAAATGAGCCATTCTGTGTGTAGAAATTTGTGTGCATTTTTTGTCTATGTTCATTTAGATATGGTATATAGTATGGGAAATGTTTTGAATCTGGGGTTTTCTGGATTATGAGTTTTTGTTAATAATTATCATACCTGTATGACTTTGTCAAAAACTTTCCTTAACAGGTATGGCATAAGCTATCCAGAAACCCATATTCTAGAAAGCTCTGTATTACAAGAAGGCCATCTCCCATAGACCCCATTTTAATGAGATAGTTAAAATGTAATGTAATAACTAACATTATTGGAATAAGTCAAGGGGTGACTGGGGGAGGAAGATGTATGTTCTCAATCTCAGCAATTACACCACCGCTCCAGG
>CM044441.1:68053705-68102909 GCA_024363595.1 Xenopus borealis
CACATAGCGTAATCCCTCTTCCTGTGGAATGGAAGTATACAGACTCTGTATGTCTATACTATATAGCTCTACATCAGTGTTAACTTCTCCCAGATCCCTTAATTTACAGAGAAGATCTGTCGTATCTGTTAGGCAGGTTGGAATATTGGCAACGATTGGTTGTAAGAATTTATCCACAAACTTAGAGAGAGGTTCTAATACCGAGTCAATGCCAGACACTATCGGTCTGCCTGGTGGATTTTCTAGTGTCTTATGTATCTTCGGTAGAAGATATAATACAGGTATTCGGGGAAATTCTTTACAAAGGAAATCCTTCATATGACCTGGGATCAGACCGTTGTTTATTGCCTGTGACACCATTAATTCTATCACATTCTTTATATCGTGTGTGGGATCTTTCCCTATTTTTTCATAGTGGCCAGGTATATTAAGCTGTCTAGCAGCCTTTTCTAAATAAGTAGTTTTATCCATTACCACAATGGCGCCCCCTTTGTCGGCTTTGCGTATTACTATTGAGGGATTAGATTTTAGATTCTGCAGCGCCAGCTTTTCATTATGGGACAAGTTAGACTTATAATTAACATTTGTTTGATTATCCCAAATTTGCTTTACTTCATATGTAACCACTTTTTCAAATGCAGAAAGAAATTCATTATTAACCTCTGGTATGAATGTGCTGGTGTTCTTACATGCATTAAATATATCAGAGGACTCGTGAGTATCTTTAATACTGGTAATGGATTGTGAACCTAAATGTAATTTCAGTTTAATATTCCGTAGGAATTTTTGGAAGTCAATTTCCCAGTTCGTATATTCAGTAGTATAAACTGGTACAAACCCAAGCCCTTTATTCAAAACTTGAGTCTCGTATTTATCTAGTTGGCATGAAGAAAGGTTAACAACTAAATGGTGTTTTTCGGTTCCGCTTGGGATATTGTTCCCTGGTATACTGTGTCTTTTGGGTGTCTTGTGCAGCTTTGGTATTCTGGGGTGCCGCTGCTCATAAAAAAGAGGCAGATGACCATGTAGATGAGGCAGAGCATTCTTCACTGCTTGATGTTGCTTCAATTGAGGTATTAGAAGTGCCTTGGCGTATATTTCTATGGCGCTGCTTGCTTCTGTATCAGTGCTGGGGGTAACCTCTAGGGACCCAGTAGCTTCCTTCCGTCGGAGCGGTGCGTCTGTACTGTGGGCTGCGCTGGCCGGGTTGAGAGCGCTGAGTTCTTCTCTCCTCGCCTTTTATAACAATGTTGCACATTTGTAAACTTTTAAAAAAATTTTCAAAGGCAATTGGCCTAACTGTAAACTAAGTTACTAATATTCGGATACTAATGTAACTATCCTTTCCTTCCAGATAAAAGACTTATTTCCTTTGAGATATTAAATTTCTGAGCCCAGATAATTACATTAATCTGTACAGCTAATGGTAAGACTAAATGGGCTCCTTCCTTCCTTCCTTAATTACTAACATGTATATCAAGAATTTGTGGTAGGCCTAGGCATGGGCAGTTCCTAAGTATTGTTCATATTTTTATTCACATTTTTATTCCCACTTTTGTAACTATTTATTGGACTATTTAAATACACGGACTCTTTGTATTATGCACCCTTATATTTGCCTTCCACATGATGTTAAATTATTGTCAGCATTATCTTGCATATTTATTGTATTTATAATCCATTACACTAATGGCTTGTGACCTCACTTCCTGTAAGTCTTGTTAAAAAGTTTGTAACACTTACAGAAATGTACACTTGACAAAGGGCTAACGCCCGAAACATGTTGTGCACATTAAACAGCACCTAGCAGCAAGCACTGCATCCTTGTTTTCTCTCAGCTCTCTACCTATTCAACTAACATTATTGGGTTTAATTGATGCTTAAATTATTTTTTAGTAAAGATGAGGAAAACCACATTTTCAGCTTTCTTCACTTCACAGGCATTGTGAATTATAGAGTACATGCTACTTAATTTATATTTTTAATTTTTGTGTATTGATCTTCACAACATAGTCCTGAGATCCAATACAATACAATACACAACTCTTATTTTTTTCTAAATCATACATTCTATTCTGAAAATGCCAGTCGGTTAAAAGTCAAAAAACTTTATTTTCCAAAAGGCAGACAGCATTTATCTTTCACTGATTAATGAGGAAATAAGTGACCTTAAATACAATTGAAGCAATTCCGTTCTCAGTCAACAAATGCAGATGTAACCAAATATTCCAGTTTTAACAGTAGAGCAGTCTGTCCGCTACTTCATCTGTCAGCACCTGTTCAGATCATTAAAGGAAGACAGCAGGACATACTATTGGTATCTGTTTGCTGCAGGATATGTACCAAGGTAAAGCATGACAAGGGGATTAAAATGGGAGCCATAGCCAATCATTCATTCTCTCCCTTCATTGATAAGAAAGCCAACATAAAAAAGATAGTTCCCTCTCCCAGAGGTAATATCAATGGCTAACTGTTGCTAAATGAGAACAACTGTTCAATTCTTCTAATTGAATGCAAAGAGGTTAAAGTACTTTGAGGCATTTATTTCAAGATATAATGCATACTATGTCTGGAAAACAAACTTTTGAAAACAAAAACACAATGTTTTTATTTGTCAAAATATATTAAGTAATGAAATGGGTAGAATGAAATAATGGGTGGGAATCCAGACCACTTCTGAAAATAATATGTCATAAAACTTATTACTAAAAAAGTTATGTTTGCTCCAAAAGATTGAGCCACCCTCAAGCATACCTTAGGTACATATAACATAACTTTGTACATTGTTAAAATACATAATACAATGCTTATATCTGTAGATAGCACTTTACTTTTCATGCATTTGAATGTAATTTTTGTTTAAAACCCTGAAAATTGCCTGGATTCTGCGCCTTTTGCTTACTTCTGTTCTTGTCCTCCTCTTGATTCCCTGTGGTGCCACAAGCACTGAGTGCATTTAGTGTGGGCAAGACATAGGAGGTGATGTAACTACAGAGGAAGCAGACCTCAAGATTGAAGGTAGGTTTGGGTAGTAATTCCCTAATTGATGAAAATTTTTAATTTATCTTGGTAGAGTAGGTAAATTTACTAATCTTTTAGGGCCTTAAAGGGGTGGTTCACCTTTAAGGTAACTTTTATTATGTTATACACCGACCAATTCTAAGCAACTTTTCAATTGGTTTTCATTATTTATTATTTATAGTTTTATAGTTATTTGTCTTTTTCTTCTAGTTCTTTGCAGCTTTCAAAAAAAAAAACAAAATGCTCTGTAAAGCTACAAAATTATTGTTATTGTTATTGCTACTTTTTATTGCTGATCCTTCTATTTAGACTCTCTCCTCTTCATATTCCAAAAGCTACATAACTCAAAAACCAAGAATAATAAAAAATGAAAACAAATTGCAAATTGTCTCAGAATATCACTCTCTACATCATACTAAAAGTTATCTCAAAGGTGAACAACCCCTTTAAATTAAATTTGCTGTGGGGCCCAGTGATATCTAGTTACACCACTGGGAGGTGCTTTTCAGTGATGCAGGTAAATGAATTGTTTAAATGAGATGAATCTGCTCTTATAGAAATCTATTGGATCAGGAGGATATCTTACTGATGTGTGACACTGCTTGGCTGCTAAACCTTCTAGTAATAAAACACTTTTGACAGAAGCTTGGATTGTGTCTTTTCCTAAATTAAAACCACAAACCTATGTATTTAAAAAAAAAAGGTTGATCCAAACTGCAGTAAAAAGTGTTAAGCAGGCATTTACAGAAGTGCCAGATCAAAACTGGAGCAAACATAATTCTTTTGACAGAGCAGCAGTTTTTTTATCTAACAGCCTAACATTTGGCGTGAAGACCCTCTGACCAATGATTTATTAACTGACTACATTTACTAGCTGCACCATGCCTCTGCGTCTGTTTTGAGGGAGGGATGGGGGTGGGTGGCAAGTCAAAAAAGGAACAGCAGTGAGCATTATAAGATAGAAGGGAAAATAAAAGTTGGCATTGTTGATATTGAAGTTAGCAGAATGTTGGAAGGAATGGTGAATAGTTAAATAGTATGCGCAGTAGGAGGCATCTGCCGGTTCAGCTGCACATGCGCCCAAAGTCACTGAAATCAGAAAAATTTGTGACTTTTGGCGCAATCACAGTAGAGCTGAGTGCCTCCTACTGTGCATTCGCCAGAAGACTCTGATGGATCCAGGTAGAAGACGGCATGGGAAAACCTGGCGCCTGTGAACTTCGTGGACAGGACCTGTGCCGAGGGGTAAGTAGCAACTTAGGGGCATTTGCACGGGGGGGAGGAGGTAGGCTTGGGTTTAAGAGGGAGGGGGGCAACACAGGGGAGGGATTTTAGCACTCGATTGGGTTGCCTTCTCCTTTAAAGGAGCATCCAACCTGTAATGAAAAAACCCTCCCCCTCCACTGTGTAGATCCCCTCCTCCTTGCCCCTTGGGCAAATGACCCTCATTTTTTACTTACCCCTCCTGCAGATTTGGTCCACGGGAGTTCAAGGCAACCTTCTTCTTTCTTCGGTCTGTTTGTCTCCTGTAAATCTCCACCCATGAAATTTACTTTAACCAATTTAGACCAATGTCCCATGTTCCTAAAGACTGTCTAGAACACATAACACTTTTTTAAGGGAAGTTCACCTTTCTATAAAATTCTTTCTAATGTCACATCTCCTCTAAACTAATAAATCCTCAATATGCATTTATTAGGTGGTCTAGTTATCATGCTATGTAAAAAGTTGAGTAAAATATTACCAGTGATGTTTCCCTTAACACTCAATCAGATATTTTCTTTTGTATTCTAACTGTTGAAATTGAATTGTTGCACACAAAAACACGGTGGTATTTAAAAATTAATAAATGCACAATGGTAAAACATCACATAAAGAGATCCATTTAGCAATTTAGAGCATACATAGCAACTCAATAAGCTTATAAAAAATGTAAATGCTTAACAATTTAGTGTATTCAGTAGAAAATAAAGCAGATAAACTGGCCACAGAATGAGAATTACCCCGACGTTGTGGCAATAATCCGAATTCTCCATTGAGGGAATTCTCCATTAACTTATATTAGGGAAATATAAATTACCCAATAGCCTTGCAGAAAGTGCATAATCTGCGGACAATTATGTCATCATGACCAGAGCTGAGTTTCCCGCTTACACTAAGCCACACCCCTCTTTCAGCTTCAGCTTAACGCTGGCTAGGAAATGACACTTTTACAGGTAAAGCATTAATTTTTTTTTTTTTTGCTCTATTATGTAATCTGCCATTTAGCACAATAGTTTATTCATATTATTGGATAATAGACAGGTAAGGTGAACATCCCTATAATATTTTAGGTATTATGATGGCCCTAATTATATGGCTGCAATCATATGAAGCTGCCATTATGAATTGAATTTATTGTGTAATGTTATTTAAATCTATATTAGCCAAAGTTTTTTGGTAATATACAGTCTTTGCCTTTGTGGTTTTAATTATGCAATTCTTTTTGCTATCCCCAAGAGCGACTAATAAATAATGCTACAAGGAAATATTTACTTATTACAAAAGCTTTGTAGCCATCTTTATCTCTCACATGGAATCAATATAACCTGTTATTACATGGTCATCAGTACCTACATATGTGTTTGTATCAAACTGCAACTTCACATGACCCTTTCAGATTTGCAGCAACAAGCTTCATATGCTAAAACAAATTATAGATTGTTCAAATCAAAGAACATTTCATGAGTTTTTGCCTTCAGGCTCATATGCTTTGAGCTTTCATTTAATTTACAACCCTCTGCTAACCTTAGACATGATGTAATTGTATGCAGTATAAAACTACTACTGCTTTCTCTATATTTTTGGCTTAACTAGTCATCTGGGTACAAAATTAATTACAGAAATTCACTTGATTGCGATACTGAAGTGTAATTAAACTGGTACAGATTCATATTAATTTATTAAACAAAGTCTGTTAACTGCATCTGTAATTCAGTCCACAAAAATGTACTTAATTTCAAAACCCTAAAGCCCAGATCATATACAATGTACATTTTAAATGTAAAAGCACCTTAAAGCTTGTTATGAGCTGGCATTAAATGTTATGAAAACCACAGGCACCCAATCAGCAATAAATATGCTATGTTACTGAATAGTATTTGCATGTTAAACGAACTGCTGAATTAAAGAAATTACATTTCAATCCAGTGAGGTAACAGTGGCTTTAGCCTGTCTACTGTGTTTAGGTATGCCCAGAAGTTATAAATTACATTAGTTATTAAAGATTCTTTATATTTATATATATATATATATTATATATATATATATATATATATATATAACTCAAGGAATTTGAATGTGTAACATATGGCTAAAAAAAAAAGTGAATTTTTCTTCCATGATGGGAAAACAATCACAAAAGTCAGACTGACTACATTTACAACACAGCACGTTACTCACGTTCTTGCAGTTAATATTGTCAGTTTTTCTTAATGTTTTTATCTTCAGAAGAGAAAAGGTCATGCTTTTAAATGTTTCAGATTGTTTTGATATGAATCAATATAGTGAAGGTCAAGCTATCCACAAAACATATTTGAATGTTTTATTTATTGGACTCAAAGCTTACAAATCACACACTTGGGAGGATTAAAAAAAAAACTATTAACCCAGGTGAATGTGTTATAGGATACACAACAACTAGGAAAACAGGCATATTAGACAGAAATCATGTAATGGAAATACAAGTGCTAGATTTGAAAACCCCTAAAAAACAATTATAGAAGTTAAACAATGTGTTATACAAGAACAATAATTGTATATTTTTCTGCACCTGAGTCCTACTTTGAAAGTATTGGTTTTATATTATTATTAATGGGTTACAATATATTCCATCTCAAGTGACTGCTTTTGCACATGCTTATTTTTAAGCCTTTGATAGTCACAAAGAAAATGTCAGGGAGGTATTTTCAGATTTTCGAAAGGCCACAACACTCAAAAGGAATCCTTTTCTTTCTGACAGTTAGGAGAGCAACACAAAATTCTTCTAACATAAAAAATATATAATATGGAACAAGTAACATCCACCATATTTCTGTTGCCTGAAAAATATTTCCTCTTCCTTTAATACCTCAACTCATGCTGCAAAGTGGTGTACTATTGGCGAATGTGTGGATAAATCTTTTTCCAAGATACTGTAATTTATGAATTTACATGCACTGCTTAGAATATACAGTTCTTTTAAGTGGTTGAACAAATCAGCACATTCAGCAATTGGATTAGGATCAGCAGAAGATTATATGAACTGACAAAGACTGCTTTTGGCCCCAGAGCAAAATACTGACTGTTTTGTGAACATAGTGTTCTTGTAGCTACTAAAACTATCCATTCAACAGTTCTTTGATATTATAAAGAGTTTTAAAAATAATATATGCCTCCCCTTTTGGACATGAGCTCATTCAGTTGAGCTTATGTAGAAAATGAGTATACACACTTTTTTTTCTACACAAACATACCTGATTTCACAAACTGAAAGAAAACCATGACAGTCTATCTCTGTTCACAAACACCAGTTCCCCATATTCCTTCAGCTTACACATTAATGCTACCCCTTTTTTACCTTGCCAAATCATGGAATCTGAGATATAAAGTCCCTCTGCTTTCTATTGTGGGTGTTGAACATATTCTTTGCATAGCAGAGGGACTCTACACTACAGTATGCAACCACACACATACAACAGGGCTGTCTCAAAAAAAAAATATGGGGCTTAATGTAAAAGTAATACTTTTTGTCTCATAAACGTACTGTATGTTGCATTTTTACATTTTTTTTTACACCCAATATTCATAATTACCCAATCATGCAAGAAAGATCATTGCAGATGATTGATAATAAGCATTAACCACCAACATGTAAGTAAGAATTGGGCGATGAGCGTAGAAATCCCAGACAAGCTACTTAGAAATTCACAATGAGCATATTCATCTTAGACTTTTCAGTAATGATCAAATTAAACCCAAACAAGCCAGTAAGATCATTGCAGAAAATGAATAGGTTGATAGCTCACTCACCCTTACACAAGCAAAATTCCACCAACTTTTCTTCTTTCTCAGCTTTCCCATGCTCCTCCCATGCTCTGCCCCCTGCAAAAAAAGTAATGATGAACGTATGGCCAACGTTAAACTTTTTCCTCTCCTTCCAAAGGCAGGAGGTCTGCAAGATAGGGTAATAGGACAGTTGTAATGATACCTGCGCAGCGGCGACAACTGCCACTTCTTTCTTCTCTCCGCAAATCTTCTTTGATTGCATGCTTGCATCACTTCAAGGTTTTGACTTGAGCACCACGCCTGCCGTCATCATGCTTGGCAAGAAATTCAAATATTTAAAGGAGCCATTGCCCAATGTAGTTCTATGTACTATAGTTCTTGGGTGCAATTCCAAGTCTGTTTAATCTGTTCTTGACCCTACCTGTACCTGACTTTCTCTTGTTTTCTGCCTGACCTGACCATTCTCTCAGATCACGATTCTGTACTGCCATACTGGTGTGACTGAGCCGGCCTGTCACCTCGACTATGAACTTGTCTCCTGAATTTGTATTGCTCTGCCTGATTAGTAAAGAATCGGCCTGTCCATTGACCACGCTTTTTATACCCCATTCTTCCTGTAAACGTTTAGTTCCCTTGCCTGCCCAGAACTCTCTGCCTGATTTTCTCACTATATGACCATGTGGCAGCAGAATTGTGGAGAACTCCTCCCAAAGCAAAAGCAGAAGTGTGAGCTGAGGCCAGGACCTTGGGATCTGTTCTGTGTTTGGGATACCATTTGTAACATTAATAGATATTATACCTGTGTTGCTACTGATTGATTTGCAGACTGAATGCAGACACATGGAAGCCTATTTATCAAAATTCAAATCTGTGAATTTTGGAATTTTTTCTATTTTTGATTAAACTCAACAATTTACAAAACTTGATAGTTTGCTTATTTATTAGAAAATTTGAATATTACAAACTTGATGAAATTAAACTGAAAAAACTAAATGCATCTAATTTGTATAATATGGTAACCTTGTATTCTACAAAAAAATTTCCTAGAACAACTCCAATACAGGAACTCAAAATCATTTAGACGCCAAAATTTTACATTCCAGGTTTTTTTTCAAGTTCTTTTAGCTTAATAAATATCACACAATAATATAATTGCAGTACAAATTTGGATTACAATGTTGATAAAGCAACCCCAAGATATTCTCGTGAGAAAAATACATAAATATAAAAACAGTAGTTTTCATAAATTTATAATTTTGCATTACTAATAGGTTCACATTTCAGTTTTTCATGCATTTAAGCAAAATTAATGCAGTGCATGGAGTTCAGAGGATTGGATAACATTGATTCTTCCATTCAATTTGATACATCCATCCATCAAAAAGCAAAAAAAAAAAAAACTGACCTATATATACTGTATAAAAGTGTGTATTTCAGGTCCCTTTTGTATGACTTTTTTCTAGGGTTTGCTGGCTAGTAACAGGCACAACACATTTATTACATGGTGCTGTCTGTCATGTCAGCATAAGCAGTTTTATGTAATGTGTAGAGTAAGACAGTTGAAAAAACATACAAAAGAAATGTCATCAAAATGTCTAGTTTGTGCGTTGGTCAGCAGTACTGAATACAACATGCGTTGATTGATTCTTTACAGTAAGTCTTTACACCTTTAGTAGGATATAGTCCAAGAAAGACACTGAAAATTGTCTTAAAATATTAAATCAGCTAACACATAGCAATGATTCATTAATACATTTTAATAAGACAAGTTGAACATCTATGTATTGTAAAACCTTTATTTAAGAAAAAATAGAATAAAACAGCACATAATACCCTGCACCCTGACCGTTGCTGGCTCAATAACACAAAGCCTTTGGGGGTAGTGAGAGTTGATGTCCTATACTGTGTCACTATGCGCAAGTATATATAGTATGTCTCATTACTAAAAGCTTCAAAGCTGCTGGTTTTGCCTAAGAGTTAAAGTCCTGGAACTACTAGAATTGTATTGGCTGTAGGGTAAATTGTAAACCACTCTGCAGGCAATCCAGTCCCTGGACAACTGTGCATGACTTTGCTAAGTTAAAACCAGCAACATAAATGGGGATGGGAAATAGTACTGTAATTTCTGTCGATAAAGGTGCTGCTGTTGACACTGAAGGTAATTAACTTCCACTTTTCCCCAAAAATGTTAGTTGCATAAAGAATGACAGTTACAGATGTAGCACTCTACTATGTGCTCTGACTGTGTTAGGGTTGCCACTAGTGATGAGCAAAAAAATTCTCCAGATTTTGCCTTGAACATCCATAGACTCCAATGAGTGAAAAATAATGTTGTGTGCAAAAAAAAGTTGTCCATTGACTTCAATGCATTCAGTGAATTTTTCACTGTTTTGCGACTTTTCAGGGAAGTGAAAGTGGTCAGATTTGCCCATCACTAAACTTGCCACCTCTCCCTGTCATGGGGGTGGGATGTTGATAGCAGTGAGGTGGGATGTGCTGTCACAAGACAGGGCTATATTGTGGTTATCTGCAATTCGCTGAACACTGATTCAGTCTCAGGGATTCCTGCCCACATGCTGGTTGATACATTAGATAGTTTTAAAAAGGAGTTGATTGCTTTTTATCAAGTGAAGGAATACAGCGTTATGAAAGATAGCTCATAGTACAAGTTAATCCAGGGACTAGTCTGAATGCCATCTTGAAGTCAGGAAGGATTTTTCCCTCTCTAAGGAAAATTGGAGAGGCTTCATGGGTTTTTTGCCTTTAGGCCCCCATACACGGGCCGAGTCAGCAGTTTATAGACCCGTGTGTGGGGTCATCCGACAGGCTTCCCTGATCGATATCTGGCCAACTTTTGGGGCAGGTTAAAAAATCCCTTTGGATTGCAGCCGCATATGTGCGTATATGCGGTTCTGCGATCCGACCACCCATTTTGGATGCATTATGATTCGATTGGGAGACATACGCTCGCTTGGTGACATTGCCAAATGAGCAGACCTCTGATTCTATGGCCACCTTTACTCTGGGTCAGCTAGCAGATAGGCAGGTTATATATATAGACTTAAAACTTTTAACTTGTGACTATTTTCAATCTACTTGACTATGTTACTGTGTTACACCAATGGTCATGTGTAAGTGTATAATATTATATTTTTTGTCACAAAAGCCACAACAAAAAGCCTGTTGTAAGGCTTTTTTGTTAATTGTATATTTATTAATAAAAATGGTGGCCAACATTTATTAGACTAAAGTTTCAAATAATACAGAAGGGGAAAGGTTACAGTCTCATTCATGTAATCCTACATGTTTACTTACATGTAGTCACGGTTTACTTCCAATTCTAGAGAAATGTGTAAATTGTCATTTACACACACAGAAAATAATGATTTATAATTGAACATCAAACATATATCTTTGGGTGTAACCCTACACTATTGATATATTACTAGGATGCCTAGTTTTTAGGGTACATTTTAGTATAGCAACCAGCCTGTATGAATGAGAGAGTCTAATGTGAATTGTTAGGAAAATGTGGATAATTTTTCATGCTTTGTTTTGCTGATCTCCTTCAATTTTTTCAGGTAACTAAAGATCCCCCAATACATTATTTCCCACTGCAATATAATTTAAAATGTATGCTGCTAAAATGATATTGCACACTTTATTAGGGGAATACTGCAGAACATCCGTGAATGGTCCAAACAACAGAAGTGCATCTTGAGTAAATCAAACAATTACTTGTCTGGCCCTTTGATGTGCTGCGTTGTACCTGTTTTCACCAGGTGTGGCTGGATTAGCAATCGGAGTAAGCAGCCAGGGTCAACAACCATAACCAGCATCTCCAGAAAAACATATGAAATATGCTTAAATCAATATAGTGAGTTTTATCATCCTATATGGATTAACCTTTCTAAAAATGCAACACTTTACATTGCTCTGTTGGAATCTTTTATTCTGTCCACAATTGCATTTTTTGAGTGAAAAGAAATGGCATTTATATAAAACAGTTACATAATTACTTTAACAAACAAAGGTTAGAGTGTCAACCAACAAATTTGCTCCTTTACAAAGATTAATCTTTCATCCCTTTGCAATCATGCAACACGCCTCACAAACATCATATAGACAAAGGTACTAAACACTAAGGGGCAGGTTTACTAAGGGTCGAATTTCAAATGGTAAAAAATTCGAAATTCGATCATTGAATTTTTTTTGGGGGGGGTAATTTTTGATCGAAAACGGCTGTATTCGATCGAATTAAAATCGTTCGAATTTCTCAGGACAGATTCCAGGAGGTCCCCCATAGGCTAAAATGACAGCTTTAGGGTGGCGAATAGTCGAATTTGAAGGATTTTTAAAGGGCCAGTACTTTGAAATTCAAAATTTTTAATTTTTTCAATTCAAATTGAATTTTGGCCTATTCGATAGCTGAAGTAGACCAAAATTGTTTAGTGCACTGATTTGCATACTAGACACATGAAAAATTGCACTTATCACACTAAGGAGCAGATTTATTAAGGGTTGAAGTGAGAATTCAATTTTTTTATTTTTTTTTTTGGTCAAAACTCTCAAATTTGAATTGTGAGTTTTTATAATTTGAATTGGATTCGGTTTGCGTTTTTGGATCAGTAAAATTCAAAGGAGTTTAATTAATTAGATTTCATTGATACATTTTGATTAGTCAAATTTTGAATTTATGGGAGTTTAGGGGAGCTTTAAAAACTCACATGAATTTGAAATTCAACCCTTGATAAATGTTCCTCTAAGGGCAGATTCATTAAATTCACAAGAATTATTCAAAATTTTTTTGAATTTTCAAAAAGATTCGAATTTGAATTTTCAAATATTTTTTCCACCATTGAATTTTAAAAATTCGAATGATTCGAATTATTCAATAAAATTCTATTCGAACATTTTACATTCACATTACTTGCTCTTTAAATTTAAATTTGACTGCCTAGTTTGCCAGATTAAACCTACCAAATTGCTATTAAACCCTATGGGAAGCTCCCACAGGGTTTTTTAAAGTTTTTTAGATCGAATAAAAAAAAAACGATCAAATGATTAAAATAGTTTGAATCATTAGTTTTGAACAATTTAATCGTTTGATCAAATCTTTTTTGTTCGATAGATCGACTTGCGCTAAAATATTCAAATTTGAAGAGTTTCAATTCAACCACAATTTGATTGGTCGAATTTGAGGGTTAATTCACCCCCCCCCCACGCCCCTTAATGTAACCATTTCACATTGAATTAAATTAAGGCCATTGTCCATGGGAAATCACATACACAGGCTAAATCAGATGGCAAAACACACCAGAAAAGGCATGTTTTAACAGCTATGCAGCCTTCAGCAATTTTCTGTATTCTATTAATTTATTAGTGGTAAAAAATGCTGTGATGGAAAATATTCAGGTATTCATTATATAGGCACACACTTGAGCACATACTTGTGAGTGATTTTTATTTTTGGCAGACATGGATTTGGCAAAAATTCAGCATTTCACATCTGCAAATTTTTTCAAAAAACAAAAAAGTTGCCACAAAAATTGCCCATTGACTTTAATACATTTTGAGCAAGAAATAACTGACTAAAATGCATTTGACCAAAAAGTCTCCAAAAGGCAGAAACGTTGACAAGACAAAAAAGTCACTGCAATAAAAAAATGTTCATGTGCATTTGGAGTGAGAAAAAAGTTGCACATGTAAAAAATTGTCTTGTGTCACCTATTGACCAATGTATTTTTCAAAGTTTTCGCCGTTTTGCTAATTTTTCAGCAGTTTCACAAAATTTTCATGAAATGGGATAGATTTTCTCATCGCTACTCCTTGCTCCAATTATTATTGCTATTAAACAATAGTGGATTATGGGGCATGCCATAGATTTGTCTATGGGGAAGCAAAGGACAGAGAAATGGGGTGACTTTTGCAGTTACTCTCTTTTAGTCCCTCAATATAAAGAAATTGTAATTTTATTGACCATTTATGATTGCCCAAGTTTTGGTGCTCAGGCCATCATAAAAAAAATGCTGCATGATTAGTAAACTGGCATGGGGTTTACTCTATGATTACCTGAGCATAAAGGGCCCCTTAGGGTAGCGTTATAAAACTTTTAAAACTTTGCTTGATTTACCTAATTGCAAATTGCACAGGAAAAATGTCACAAAACTTTTTTTTTCTCGTGTATTTCTAATTTGTTGGTTGAGTTTCTTGAGTGTTAAAAATGTGCAATTGTACAAGGTTCAGATAGACTGTATTGATGAAATAGATAGATAGTTCTAAATGGCTGCATTTTTAAATGTTGGAATATGAGAACTAAAACCTTACTATATGTACAAGTATGGTCATTCAAGTATGGTCAGTCATAGGGTTCAGTTTCCAAGTACAGGTATAGAATCTGTTATCTAGAATGTGTGGGCCCTGGATTTTTCCAGATGAGTTATCTTTTCATAAGTTTAATCACCACTCCTTATCTGCAAAAAATCATTTCAACATCAAGAATTTTAGATTTTTGTGAACTTTTTTATACCTCAAATGAGCTTGAGTGAACTCACAACTCGAATGGTTTCTAATTAAAAAAATAAAAAAAAAACTTGAATGCAAAAAAGTTGGAATCAGTGAATTCAGGGGTTTAAAACCTGGATATGCGAATTTTTCTAGTTTTCAGCTGAATAAAACTCTTGCTTGCTTGCACTGATCGAGTTATCGAGTGAAACCCACTGAAAAAATTAGAACATCATGAAGGCTATTAACATCTTGAAATGGTTAAGGGGATCTATGCCACTGATTTTTACATAACCTCAACAGGTTTTAGATGGTGTATTTTTGGATTCAAGGTATTCCCAGCTTTTTTTTTAAGCATACTTTTTTTATTAAAGAGTTAACCTGAAAAAGTGATTTTTGACTAAAAAATACCCTTGAAAACTTGAATTTTACATGGAAAACACAATTTGACGCTTAATAAATCTGCCCCTTAATATACCCAGCAGGATTATTTGGTATGGATCATGCATGTTAGATAGGATCAAGTACAAGGTACTGTTTTATTATTACAGGGAAAAGGAAATATTTTTTTTTAATAAAATATTTGCTTAAAGTGGAGATGTTTTCTGGATCTCATGCCTGTATTTGGGTTATAACCTCAGTGGTTCTAAATACTAATAAATACTGTTGTAATATATTTACCACTAAGGTTGAACTTCAGTAGCTGGTAATATAAATAATATCCTTGGGGAAAAGTAATTTTCTTCAGATTTATGCACAGAACAAATTATAACATAGCTCTTGTGCAATTGACATTTTTAGAAGGAAAGTGGTTGACTTTAATAAAACCAGATGTGTAAAAACAATCACCAGAAAATAATATGGTCTATTTCCCAACATTACTATCCCAGAACCCAATGACTTACAGGAATCAGTAATTAAAGTCCTCTGATTTTATTTTTACAGAAAACAACAGAAAGACTAAAATATTAGAGGGGAACCATAGCAAAAATTTTAATTTAATAAAAGCATCATCATACTGAAATAAGAAACTTTGTAAATACAATCAATTCAATATTCTGCATTGTTTCTGCAATCATCAAGTTTATCTTCGCTTTTCCTCTCTTAGAATCTGTATATCTTCATTCTGTCTTCTTGCAGCAGTTGGTGTCAGATATTCCTTTCCTAGTAGATGAAGCACTCAAATAACCGATTAAAGTCCAAATAAATAACTACCTTTTGCCCACATTCTGCATATAGAGAGACAGGATTTCTAGTGATCTTAATAGAGTGAACTCTAATACAGGAGCCTACCTATGAGATATATTGGATCTAACTGTCAATGATTTTCTGACACCCAACTGCTGCATGAAGACAGAATGAAGATAAAAAGATCCTGAGATAGGAATAATAAACATAAACTTGATTATTTCAGAAACAGTACAGAATTTTTAATTGATTGTATTTAGAAAGTTTCTTATTTCAGTATGCTGAAGCTTATATAAAATTTTCATTTTCAGAATAGTTCCCCTTTAAACAAAATTAATTATTAGTAAATCCATGCTGGCATAACTTTGAAGCCATCATATTAAAAAACCCTAAATGTATTTTCTAGAACAACATGATTGCATTCTGATACTAACTTAGTGCTCTAAAATCAGTTTAACTGCACAGTGCATTGCTTGTTTAAAGTAGGGAACATGTGCTTTAAAGAAAACTCTCTTTTACACAGAAGATTTGCATTTTGCTAAGACATTCATAAACAGATTTACTGTATCATTATAACATAATTATAACATTTAGCAATAGTTTATTTTTATTAAGTGTTCTGCTTTAAGAATCTCTATTACAAGCTTTACACAGTGAGCTCACATCAACTATAACAAAGCTACCTCATAGGACAATCAAATCCTTCCCAAATAATTGTATAGTAAATTATATTTCTTTGTCCAACTCCATGGCATAAATGCACTTGGTATAGCCCCACTTCATTGCTTCTATCTGGGTCTGGATCTGGGCTGGGGGGGCCCACAAGAGCTGGGGTCCACCCGTCCCTGCCTATGCACATTGCCTCATTTGTGTGAGTCTTCAGCACTTCATTGACTGGATCAGGTTGAGCACTGCAGTGCTATGTTGGATATCATTGTCACGAACAATGTCTCCTTCGGCGGCGGATCCAAGATGGCGGCGCCCATAGCCGCCACGTGGTCACGGCTCCGGCGCGATGACGTCACGCGCAATGGCGCCAAATTCAAACTTAAAAGGACGCCGGAGACCCAGGTTCAATGCCCGAGTATAGCTCAACAAAGCTATTGTGTTCCTGGGTCTCTCAGCCTTGCCTGCTTCTACTGATACTCCTGTTATTGATCCTGTGCCTGTTCCTGACCTTGAAACCTTGCTGCCTGCCTATTTGAACCTTTGCCTGGACCTGACTTCGTTATTGGATTTCCCCTAACTGTACTTCGCCTGAACTCGCTGGAAAGGACTTCCTCCTTGATCCTGACTTCACCCCCCCCCGGTGGGTGCCGGAGGCCCCCGCTGACATTATACTCGGGACATGGATCCTGAGGAAGCTGTGCCAGACGTCGGAAGAGCCCTTCGTGGGCTGGCATCTCGCATGGAGGCGTATGAATCCCAGCAAGTCAGAATTGGGCAAGTACTTGATACCATATTGTCCCGTTTTCCTCCACAGAGCAGAATTACGACATTGAGAATCGTGAGCTCCTGGCTATCAAACTCGCCCTTGAGGAATGGCGTCATCTCTTGGAGGGTGCACCTCATCCGGTCACGATCTACACTGACCATAAGAACTTAGAATTTATACAATCCCTCAAGAGACTAAACCCCCGTCAGGCGAGATGGTCCCTCTTCTTCTCTCGCTTTAATTTTGTCCTGACGTATCGTCCTGGGACCAAGAACTGGAAGGCAGATGCCTTGTCTCGCAGTTTCTCCCAAGAGGATCGTCTTCCTATTGAGCAAGATCCTATTATCTCTCCTTCCAGGATCATCGCTACAGTATTTCCTCAATTCGCTGAGCAAATCATGTCTTGCCAGTCTGCCGCTCCTCCTGATACTCCCGTTGGAATGGCGTTTGTATCCCCTGAGTTACGCCTTCCCATCCTCCAGCAGACTCATTGCTCCAAACAAGCTGGCCACCCTGGTTCAGAAAAGACTCTTGAGCTCCTTCAGCGCCTAGTTTGGTGGCCGACCATCCGCAAGGATGTCAGAGACTTTGTCGCAGCTTGTACAGTATGTGCCACCACTAAGGCCAGCCACTCTCGACCCTGCGGTCTCCTACAACCACTACCTACACCCTCTCGTCCATGGACTCATTTGGGTATGGACTTCCTTGTGGAGCTACCGCCCTCTTGTGGGAACACTGTCATTTGGGTGGTGATTGACCGCTTCAGCAAGATGGCACACTTCATCCCTTTGAAGAAACTCCCCTCTGCTGTAGAACTGTCTCATCTATTTATACAGCATATTTTCCGTCTGCACGGCTTCCCTGTGGAAATCGTCTCCTATAGAGGTTCCCAGTTTGTCTCCAGATTTTGGCGGTCCTTGTGCAAGTCTCTGGGAGTGTCTCTTCAGTTCTCCTCTGCCTATCACCCTCAAGACCAATGGGGCGGCAGAGCGGGTGAACCAAGCTCTTGAACAATTCCTGAGAAACCATGTCTCCCTCTGCCAAGACGACTGGTCGGATCTCCTCCCCTGGGCGGAATTCGCTCACAACAATGCCAGTCATTCCTCCACTGGAAGATCTCCTTTCCTCGCTGTGTATGGTCAGCATCCCTTGGCCTTCCCTCAAGATTTTCTCCTCTCTGATGTTCCCGCTGCGGATGACCTGGCGGCTCACATGTCTGTTATCTGGGCTGCCACCAAGTCTAATTTGGAGAAGAGCTCCCTGGTTCACAAAACATTCGCTGATCGGCGGAGAAAGCCTTCCCCTCCATACAAGGTTGGTGATAGAGTTTGGCTTTCTTCTAGGAACATCCGTCTAAAGGTACCATCTCCTAAGCTGGGTCCCAAATTCGTGGGTCCCTTCTCCATCTCTGAGGTGGTCAATCCTGTGGCTGTCCGTCTGCAACTGCCCCCTGAGATGCGTATTCCCAATGTGTTCCACGTTTCTTTTGAAGCCTGTGGTGTCCAACCACTTCTCTCCTACGCAGTCCCCTCCTTCTGCTGTCCTCGTGGACGGTCAGCAAGAGTACGAGGTCGAGAAGATTCTGGACTCTAGACTCTCCAGGGGAGTTCTCCAGTACCTCATCCAATGGAAGGGCTTTGGCCCTGAAGAATGCTCCTGGGAGAAAGACTCTGACGTTCATGCTCCTCGCCTTGTGAAGGCGTTCCACAAGCAGTTTCCCCAGAAGCCTCAGCCTGGTGGTCCGGTGGCCCCCCATGGGGAGGGGGGTACTGTCACGAACGCCGCCCGGAGCATTTCCAGGAGCTCCGGGCGGCGCATCTGTCTCCTTCGGCGGCGGATCCAAGATGGAGGCGCCCATAGCCGCCACGTGGTCACGGCGCCGGCGCGATGACATCACGCGCAATGGCGCCAAATTCAAACTTAAAAGGACGCCACCTGAACTCGCTGGAAAGGACTTCCTCCTTGATCCTGACTTCACCCCCCCCTGGTGGGTGCCGGAGGCCCCCGCTGACAATCATGTACTGTATTTTTCCTTGATCCTGGTGCCCTCCTGGCCTGCTTATAGAATGTCCAGGAGCAAGTGCTTGTGCCCCCAACTATGCACCTTACTGGTCTGCCTACAAGGCATCCAGTGGCGGTGGGGTATATGGTCCCTACACTCATTATGATTTTTACGGAAGGGAGTTAAAACTATTTAGTTTCAGAGGTTTGAGCTGACCCAGAGAATCATGCCCAGGGGCATCGAATGAGTAGATTTATCTTTTGCAAAGGGATGTATAGTTAGGAGCCTGAGCCTTATAGCCTCCTTTTTTTTCTCTATGCTGGGGTATACTGTACTTTTCTTTTTTGGAGGCGTGTAGGTTCAGAACCAGCTGACTCCTTCACAATCACAATTCTTTCCCATGGTTGAGATAATGGTCAAGCTTGGTGTGTGAACTTGATTTCCAGGGTATCTTAATGGATCATTCAACCCCTACATGAAAAAATTCCTCCCCCCTCCCCTGTGTAAGCCTAACTCCCTCCTCCCCCCCTGCCTACCTGCACCCTCCAGGCAAATGCCCCTAACTTGTTACTTACCCCTCCGTCCAGGTCCTGTCCAGCGGAGTTCATCTTCTCCCGCCTCTCGCTCTTCTTCCTGGATTGACAGGCATTTTCTGGCGCATGCGCAGTATGAGGTATATGCTGAAAGTCACAAAGTTTCCGAAAAAAAAAAAAAAAACTTGGAACTGTGTGGGGACTTGCTGGAGACTGTGTGTGTTGCTTGGAGATGTCACAGACCCAGAGAAAAATACACAGTGGTAGTCAAGATACCCCAGCAGGATGTCAGAATGGCATGTAGGAATTGAAAAAGAGGACGTATCTCGAGGAAGTGAACAATGGCAGGGGTGCCCCTGAAGCAGAATAGCTCATAGTTAATATGTGCAGAGAACATATATAAGTAATATGAGCGAATGTTAAGAACTAAAAACTATATAACATTGACATGATTGACATTAACATGATGTGTAACACATCAAATGCACACATAACTATGTAGAAGTCATTAAGCCCATCTGGCCACAATGCACAGGGCCACATATACAGCAAAAAATCTACCAGGTGACTTTATATACTGTAAAGTTTAGAATCTTATATAAACACATGTGCAAGTATGAAATTTATGTACCTTCTATTTCTACTCTGGGGACCTGTGTGGATCCTTTGAGTAATTATTACCCTTTTCTACATTTTTATGTTGGACTCATACCTACAGTGGTGGTGGTTATATTATTCTGTTGGACAGGCATAAAATCAGTTTGGATCTTGTAAACAATATCATTCTGAATGATGTGCCTTATCAAAATAAGTTTGCAGCAACCAATGATCAAAGAGGTAGAGAAAAGCACACAGACTAAAAAGAGTTTTAAACTATTTTGTTTATTGGAGTATAAGAAACTAGAAGTTTTAGGGTATTGCTGATCCTTTTGTGAGAGGTACAGGTGTACTGGTCAGGAAGAACTAGGGTAAGCTGCAGAGGTGTCAGCCTAGGACACAAAGGGTTGGTGGCAAAACCTTTGTTTTGTTTATCCACATCTGCACAATAAATAACATTTATTGGTTTACTTTTTATGTTAACAAGTATTTAGCATCAACACTGCACTCATTATACAAAAGAAGCAGCATCAAACATGCAGATTTTTTTTTTTTTTTTTTTTTGCGAAAATGATGCCCATAGACTCCAGTGGGTGCAATATATTGTCACCCATAGACTTTGATGCTTTGCAGGGAATTTTTGCTGTTTCACAAATTTACATAGATTTACTGATAGAAGCAGGTAGAACACCAGAGAACCAAATAAATCACATACAAAGCACAGGGATGATTGCATAGGATAAACCACCATAATTTTTTGCCCTTTGCCCCCTGGGGCAAATTTACTAAAATTCCCCAAAAATCCTACGAATCTATTAGAAATTCGATAAGCATTCTATAGAATAGTTTTAGGCTATCATTTTGCTTGATATTCGATTTCTCGATAAATTCATATGATCGGATATCGATCCTTAGGTTTCACAAAAAAAATCGTACTTTTTTCTTAGAGCCTCTGAAAAATTTGTACGATTCGAACGATCGAGGCTTTCGATCGTACGAATGGTATTCGAGCAGGATTTAGAAAAAGAAGCCTATGGGGGTTCCCATAGGCTTCTATTGGAATTTAATAGGTTCAATCTGGCGAAGTAGGCATTCGAAGAATTTTTTAATTTTAAATCCTTCGATCATCGAATTATCGAATATCAGATCATTCGATCTACTGGATAATTCGGTATTCGATGATCGAAGAGGCCAAATTTGCATATTTGAATATACGAAAAAATCGTACGATTGGTATTCGATCTCATTCAATCGAACTTTGAATCCTTCACATGAATTTTGTAAATTTGCCCCTTAGTGTCCAAAGGCACACATTCTGTACCTCTGTCCTCAGTGAATGGCATATTCATGAGAGTTTGCCTGGGGTTGGAACATCATTCAGATATGCAAGCTTTATTGTGAAATAGCAATGCTTAAGGGAACATTTACTAAAGGTCGAAGTGAAAATGAAAAAAAAATAGAATTTTTTAAAATTATAATTGCAAAGTAATTTTGCGCTACTTCGACTATCAAATAGCCCAACATTTGATTCAAATTGAAGTACTTGCCCTTTAAAAATCTTTCTACTTCAACTATTCGCCAGCTTAAAGCTGCCGAATTGCCATTTTAGCCTATGGGGGACCTCATAGAACCAGTCCTGAAACATTTTCTAAGTTCCAAGCATTTGAAGGATTTTGCGGAGAATCGTTCGAATTGTTCGATTGAAAATCGAAATAGGTAAATTTTCTATTGAAAAGGCCCTTTAAAAATACTTTGAGGTATCGAATTTCAAAGTTTTTTCACTTCGAAAATTCAGCCCTTAGTAAATCTGCCCCTAAGTGTCACATATAAAAGTTCTTATAACTATTATGCATAAATGTCTTATTTAATACAATTCTGTATGTATGTTAATTGTACAGTAAAGCAAAATTACACATTCTGCATTATTCCCTTGTATACAAAATATAAAAAAAAAATCTGTTATCTGATATGCTAGATATGTCTTCTACATATCTTCAGATGAGCAAACTTATTCTAGAGCACTCTAATGGCAACCCCTGCTGTCAGATTGTATGAACAGCATGCCCTTGTTACTTTTTTTTCTGTCACCAAATTAGGTAAATATAAAAAATAAATCTGATTAAAATCCATTTATATATATATATATATATATATATATATATATATTGTGATTACTAGAGGGTTGTAGAGAATTGTAGTATAGAATGTTTAAAAAATGCAAAATTAATTTAACAAAGCATATGTTTTCACCTTAACTCCTTCAACATATCTAAAACCAGTCTAGAACTATGTATAATACAGTACTTTATTGTGGTAGCAAAAATCATAAAAGTAATATGCATGGCTATCATGATTTCTTATTATTTTGTTGGACAGTCTTCTGTGTAGTTTTCACACTTATTGTGCTCAAGCCCATCTTATCAGCACCATCATTTAGTCAGAAACCGCTTTGCATGCATCAGGGCAACATATATATATATATATATATATATATATATATATAAGATTTGGCGGGAACTTACATTGACATAGACTTTGAGAAAAGCCTTGGAGGAGGCTGAAACATCAGTCATTACTTGCAATTAAACATTTTTATTTTTCTATAAGACCTGAGAGTGCGGACCTTTTTGCTGATCTAGATTGATATTTTTGGAACTGCACCCAGGCAGATTTAACTACTTTTTCGTGAGTGCCGACTGTTGTATTTCTCTCTCTCTCTCTCTCTCTCTCTCTCTCTCTCTCTCTCTCTCTCTATATATATATATTTATCAGTGTCTATAACAGCAAATAAATATTTACTTCATATTGGGCCTGCCAAATATAGTATGTACTGGGAGGCCACATTTACCAGTGATAACAAAGACATATCATTTGTATATATTTATACTTATATTGGTTAATCCCTTGTGACTAGTGGTGGAAGAATTAATGCTGGAATGTTTTGGATGCATTACTAGTGAAAAACACAGCAAACTACAATTTTTTGTACTTTTTATATTGCCTGGAAATGGAATATGAGAGGGATGTTAGATTGTAAACTCCACTAGGGACAGGATTGATGTGAATGATGTATGATCTCAGTAAAGTGCTTCAAAAATATGTCTCTATATAATTACCAGGGGAAAATAATAAATAATAAATAAAAAATGACCCTCAATTGTTTGTGTTTGTGTGTGGGGAATACTGTACAAGAAATGCAACCAAAGAACAGTCAAGAATTGTGATCTAGTGTATATATATATATATATATATATATATATATATATATAAAGACAAATACAAGAGGTCATCTGCACTCAACCCATTAACAATATATTTAAGACATTATTTAAGACATTAAGACATTTTGTGCATACAGCTACTGAAAAATGCCTACCCTTCAAACAACGGGATTGTTTGTCCATATATTGCAATATATTTAAGCTGGCCAACTACGTCAAAGTCATCCCATATCTGGCCAGTCACAAAATGCACAAAATGTCTTAATGTCTTAAATATATTGTTAATGGGTTGAGTGCAGAGGACCTCTTGTATTTGTCTATTCTTATTTTGTGGTCACAGCCTCATTGCACCCCCGCCTAATGGTTTTAAAAATCAGTGGTGAGCACAACTTTTCTTTGTGTGTATATATATATATATATATATATATATATAGCATGGCATGAGAAAATGGCAAAACAGTGGTGGCAAATTTTTGTCATCTGTGAGAAAATGGCAAAACAGTGGGAAATAATATGCTTTCTTGTCCTTGCAATGCATTTTGACACCTGATGAAAATGGCAGTTTGGGCAATGTTTTATTGCCCAAAATGTGCTCACATATCTGGCAACCAACTAGCCTATGTGCTAATAACTAAACACTGATTTTATATAACATTCTCTTTAATATTAATTCTCATTTTCCATTCACCAAATACACCTTTTACTGATAAAAAAAATGTGGCACTATACAGTTTGCTCTCTGGCAGCAAAACTGACATTTAAAATTGTTACTAAGGGGCAAATTCACCGCACTTCGGCAGGCATAGTTTTGCCAGCGCTACGCAAATTCACTAAAATTCGAAGTTGCGCTCAGGGAGTCGAATGGTAGTGATGTTACGCTATCGTTACTTCATCAGACAAATTGAAGCATACGGCGTGAAGTTAAAGTTATAATAGACGTATATGCTGCAGCCACAACATTACACTACGCAAGCCCAGGAAACCTTTAATAACTCAAATAAAGTTGTGCTATTGCCCTAAACATGTGCCCCCTGTATAGCTGAGTTGCCATATGTTAGGAAATGTAGGGGGGAAGGAGGGTAAGCCCCCAAAAAAATTACACTATTTTTCACACTATCACCCTAAAAAAAGTAAAATATGCCAGCATTTTTTTGGGACCTCGAAATTTTTTTTTCAAACTCCTATCTATTGTATTGAACTTCGCCAGGTCTGACCTGGTGAAGTAAAGTCTAGCACAAGAGGTAACGTTCAGCAAAATAGGCATCTTAGTGAATTAGCGTAGTTACGTCTTTTCATCAGTGCACAACTTCGCCTGGCATAAGGGTGCAAAGTTGCACCAGTCTATCTAATTCGCTAGCGAATTTGTGCCAGGGAAACTGTTAGTAAATCATCGAAGTTGCAAAATGATATCACGCTGGCGAATTAGCGCTAGTGTTAGGCGCTTTGCGCTTTAGTGAATTTACCCTTAAATAAACATAAATCTCTATTTTAATGTTACCCAGTTTTAACCTTAATGCCATGAACCTAATGCCAGTGCACAACAACAAATCTTAATTTATCAGTAATAAATCCATGTCACTGTTCTTGTTTCCTACAATTTGATTTTCATAGCAAGTTTCCCTTATCTAAATCTTCAGAGGTATACCAACAAACACTTTTCATGCTCAAACCAGTTGTGGCTGTGCAAACATGAAGACATTTGTTCTGATTTCAACCATTAGACACTCTTTCATCAGTTGTCAAAAACGTAACAAAGCATATCTTCCTAAAGTTTTTTTTAAATATTCTTTTAATAACTTAACTGAGCCATTTCCCTCCCATAATCCTCTCCTGTGTCCCATTGACAGTATGACCTTCCTTTTTACTGGCTCATCCATCATACACTGAACTTTTCACTCTTCTCTATACTTGTCACTTCTTGGCAGTGAAACCTTTGTCCATATCTCTGTTTACCACTCACAGGGGATTCTGTTTTTCTATAACTGTGTATTGCAAAAGCCAAGGGGTATGATAGAAAAAAAAAGATTACCACTTCAGCTCCCTTTGAAACTTCATATAGATGGTCACCTTTAGAGACCATCTATCATTTTTGTTTTCACCATGTTAGCTAATAAGCGTGGTAGAGAATCTGATCAATAGAACATGTCTAGCACATCAGCAACATGGAATAACTAATCACTCTTTTCTTTAAACTTTCCCATTGGGTAATAGTGAGAAAGAAAGGTCTAGCCTCTCTGAAAAGACCACAGATTCCCAAAGAAAGCTGTATATAATTTTGTTTTTATATTATTCTGTTAGTATTTTTATAGTTTCATGCTGTAATAAGATGCTCTGTGTGAACATAATTTCAGGAGTGTTTCCAACATATTGTGGTATAAGTATAGTGACAATAATTTAAGTAACTGTAATGCAGGTATGGGATCTATTATCTATAGGGATATTATCCAGACAAGGGATATTGCCATAATTTAGATCTCCATAAATTAAAGTCTGCTAAAAAATTATTTAAACTTTAAATAAACCAATAAGATTGTGTGTCTTCAATAAACATTAATGATATCTTGGTTGGCATCAAGTACAAGGTACTATTTTACTCTGAACAGAGAAAAAGGAAATCATTTAAAAATATTTGAATTAGTTGATTAAAGGAACAGTAACATCAAAAAAAATTTACAAAAAAATTGTTAGAATACATTGAAAAAAACACCAAGACAAATCAAAATTTAAAATTGTAAAGCATTTATTAAGAAATAACTTACAGAAGCTCCACTTCCTCCTCTTCAGAAAAGGCAACATCCTCGCTGTCTATCCAACTCGAAGCCCTCTCCCCTCAAGGCGCTGTTCATCTTCTCTGCCACTGCCGCCCAGGCCAGCCAGGACTCCCGCACTGCGTACGGATTGTAGTGTATGACCCCACGGAGCAGCATGATGTCATCATGGGCCCCAAACCAGACCTGGTGCTTCCTAGATGAGCCAGGAGGGCAGTAACCCCTAAGATCCTGGGCCACAGAGAGAAAAGAACTGTCACTACTGGGTGCAATGGGAGGGGCTACACTGTAGGAGAGAGGGGTTAATCAGCGATACAATTTAGGGGAGATAATAGGAAGAGAGCTACTGACCAGTGATGCATAACCACAACACAGCTCCCTTACCAACACTGCTCTGCTGTTGTGTTCTATTGGGCCAGTTTCTTCTGCAGAGAGTTCATGCTGGAAGCGCCGCTGCACTAGATTGCACAGTAGCACAGAAGGAAAAGATCCAGCAGCAGAAAACCAGGGAGGAGAAATCAAGCGCCGCTCCGTGGATGGTCGCCCTGTCGCCTTTTCTGAAGAGGGCAGGAAGTGGAGTTTCTGTAATTTATTTCGTAACAAAGGCTTTGCTATTTTAAGTTTTAATTTGTCTTGGTGTTTTTAGTAAACATTTTTGATGTTACTGTTCCTTTAAAATGGAGGCTATGGGAGATGGCTTTCTGGTAATTTGGAACTTTCTGAATAACAGGTTTCTGAACCTGTTTATTTTTTATGTTTAAATTGTTTTAGTCATTTAAAGCATGTGTTACGCTGGTGTTCACGAGAAGTACAGAGTATGCATATAACAGATCCCACTCCTGTCTGTATAATATAGATTTGGTGCATATTTTTTCCAGTGGAAGTTATATGTTTCATTAACTGGTCCTTTCTTACTATATGTATTCAGAAATATTGAAGTTACAAATAGAAGTTATGTAAGATGTACTTCGACTTGATAAATATGCCTTTATTGACCTCTGTTTGTTCTATTAATTTATAGTTCTGCTGTACAGTGCTGCGCACAGTAATATCGTTATATAGTGTAAATAAAATATACATATACATACAAACTAATTTCCTATGCAACGAATATAGTTACAGATAACCTAACAAAGATCTAAAATATAAAAGGTGTCAATTGCAATAAACACTATGTAAAGTCAGTTTATATTCCTTGCTGATACTATACACAGTATTTGAAATATCTTAATAAATATATAAGTAATGATGCACTGAAAATGTTTGCATAAAAAAGCTACATAATACATAATGAGAGAACAGTATACTATTTGCACAGAGACTGTGAAATATGAGGAAATAAAGTAAAACCTGTTATGCCACAAGTACTTGGAAAAACACATCCCTATTTGTCCTTAACTGCCATTCTGACTAAGAGCATAAGTACTTGCTCAATGTTCTTTTGGGAAAAAAGTAATTTTTCTTGCCAATTATAAGCAGGAACCCAACAGGATAAGTTTTTACAATAAATCAACCAGCAAGGGTCACAGATAAAACTATTGGATCAGAGGCTCCTGCTGGTGCCGTACAACTGTTTACTACTTTGCTTGCAACTCTGGTGTAGTATACCTCTTTTTATCTTTTGCAAATCTTTGTGTGCTATATGATATCAGTCTCTTGGTTCACTGTGATTTAATAAAACTGTACTGGCCTCATTGAATGTCTTATCCAATTATCCAGCAAGCTAAAGAGCTTTGCATAACAATTCTTGGACCACAAAGTGATGTTGAAAGTGTTTACATATACAAATGGTGTGAAACTGTAAATATAAATACTGCACATGAAGAAAATACAAATCAGCATTTAAAGAAATGACAGCTGTATTATGAATGTGGCTAGCTACTATAAGCTGCATCTCACTAGCTGGGTGCGCAATAAACCCTTATAAGCAAACAAAGATAGAGTAACATTATCATTCCCTAGACTAGCATTACAGATGTGTAACTACAAAACAAAATAACTTACAGGGAATGCCTTCAATGGGGTAATACAGTAAGCCTGTAAAGGTCTTCATATTACGCCCTTAACTGCCAATACTGGCCTTATTTCCTTATACTCTCCCTTCATGTTATACTGACTTCCTGGCACATGCAACAGCTGAGCTAGCAATAACAGGTTGGGAACAGCAAACAGGTAAACTATAAGCAGCAGGACCAGAACAGTAACTACACTTAATTCAGGGTTTGAATTGTCAGCATCAAGTTGTCAGAATATTGACAGGGGTAATAAACCCTTTACATACACCTTTGTGATTGCTAACAATTAGTGATGGGTAAATGTATTCAGCAGGTGCGAATTCGTGGCAAATTCCTACAAATAAATTCACAAATCACCTGTGAAAATTAGCAGATGAAAATTTGCTGGGTTAAAAAAAAAAATCAGACGCCAGTGTCCGTTTTTTGAATGCCGGCAGTTTTTCACTGATGAATTTGTGCCGGTGTCAAAGAACGGACCAATAAAAAATGGCAAAAACGAGATGCCAGCGCCATTTCGTAAATTTTTCGCCAAAGCAAAATGGGACAAATTCGCCCATCACTACTAATAATTCAAAAGGCAATATTTAATAAAATGCATTTACATGCAACACCTGTAAAGGTAAACTTTGACAGGGATAGCCCTCCACAATTGTCAGTACATGAAATACATTGATTGGTTCATGTAATATTTTGAAGACAGAGAAAAATGGTTGAACATCGAAGAGCTGATTAATTAGAGCTGCATAATTGTGTATAAATTATGTTGCTACCAAACACACTACAATAAAAACTTGGACTTATGCTTAAAAGAAACTGACCATATACTGCATATAAATAGATATAAGGGTTAGTGATGGGCGAATTTATTCAGCAGGTGGGAATTCGCGGCAAATTCCTGCAAATAAATTCACCAATCACCCGCGAAAATTCGCAGATGAAAATTTGCTGGCATAAAAAAAAATCAGACGCCAGTGTCCGTTTTTTGGATGCCGGTGGTTTTTCACTGATGAATTTGTACCAGTGTCAAAGAATGGACTAAAAACTAATGCCAAAAACGAGATACCAACGCTGTTTCGTTAATTTGTTGCCGAAGCAAAATGGGACAAATTTGCCCATCACTACTAGTAATTCAAAAGGCAATATTTAATAAAATGCATTTACATGCAACACCTATAAAGGTAAACTTTGACAGGGATAGCCCTCCACAATTATCAGTACATGAAATACATTGATTGGTTCATGTTATATTTTGAAGACATAATTGTGTATAAATGATGTTGCTACCAAACACACTATAATAAAAACTTGGACTTGTGCTTATGGGGCATATTCACGAAAGGGCAAATTGTTGCCTGCAACCTCTTTTGTACGCCTTGAACCACTTTCGCCAGGAACAAATTAGCTACCACTATGCTAATTCACTAATATGCAAAGTTGCATCCTTTGTGCTGAACGTGCAAGCATTTCAAAGCAAAGATGTGCTAGCGTTTGTTGGTGCCTAGTGAAAATTTGCTAGTAACGATATGCATAGGTCAATTTGAATAGGGCAGGTACATTAAAGTTGTGTGGACATCTTTATTAGATTTGTTGGTGCAAATGCTTGAAATTACCACTTTTTATTAAAATGTCCAAGGAACCTTAATAAAGACAAAAGTGTTAATCTTATGCCCTACACATGAGCCCACTGTAAAATGAATGTTACATTTGTTCCACATGTTCTCAAATGTCTGGGGGAAAATTGTTAAACCAAAAAAAAATTTAAGTTAGGACTATTGCAAGCAATCCCAGTGTCTTTTCAACTTCCATGAATTTTCGGCAGACAGGCTATGATGTGTTTGACAAAAGATTGAGGAAGATCTAGCTTCATTTTAGCAGATTGCCTGGTCTGAGGTGGTGAAGTCAACTCTGGTGAAAGAGTTCAAAATAGACTGCGAATGAACGCTAGTGACAGTCCTGTTACCCTGAAGATTAATTTGCCATCGCTGAACATCAATATACAGAGTGTGTATCGAATAGTAGTCTGTACCTATTAGTAAATTGCCATGTCCCTGTGGATTGAATTCCTGGCAAAAAGTCACTAGCGTTAGCCACTTCACCCTTTAGTGAATCTGCCCCATTGACTCAAACTTTTGCAGATTTTAGGTGACAAATAGTCAAATTCAAATTCTTCTTCTCAAATCAAATTTGAATAACTCCCTAGTTGAATTTGACAGTTTTGATCATAAAAAATTTAGAAAATTTGAATCTGAAATTCACATTTTCAATTGGATCCTTGAGATTTTTTTTTTCAACACTGAGATTTTGTTAGTAAGGGTCTTCTGTAAACACTGCAATGATTTCCTAAAACCATAATTTTCCTTGCAGAATGCAGTGGGCAAAGAGTAAAAAAAAAACAGTAAACTGCAATGTGGCTGGTCCTTAGGCAGCCAGTAAGGACAGTGCTCATCTGAGTCTCTTGATGCTGTATTTTAAATCTGGGATGAGAAGCAGAATGCAACTTTTCTGGGGTGCAAGTACTTAGATAGTTAGATAAACTCTAAGGGGTGTAGTGCCCCTTTGCAGTCTAGTGCTCACAGGCTGGGAAAGTATAAATGACACCTATAATGTTTCCAACACATTACTATAAGCCACCAACATTTGTCAAGTACTTAAAGTAGTAATGGCTTCAAGAGCAGAATGAAAGTATGGCATTAAAATTAAAACCCACACAGTTTGAGACTGCTGCACAAAGGCATGGTCCAACACCTAGCCAGCACTCTCATATAAAGGTTTAAATTGCCTGGGTGCAGTATCACAAATTCCAATAAACGAGCAAAAAGGATCCGCACTCTCAGGTCTTAAATGTTTTATTATTATAAATGTTTTGGCCTTCCCCAAGGCCTTTCTCAAATATATATATATATATGAAGACATTTATCGGCACTCACCACTCATTGAATCATTAGCTGGGTGCTAACCAAAAATTAGTTATAGCAGTCCACGAAAGCACTAACAGCAGTCGCCATTCCGCGTGTATTAATTCATTTATTCGTGCATGGTGTATCAACGCGTTTCGTATCCTGACGATGGCTCTGTGTGAGCAGAAACGTGTTGATACACCATGCATGAATAAATGAATTAATACACACGGAATGGTGACTGCTGTGAGTGCTTTTGTGGACTGCTATATATATATGTATATATATATATATATATATATATATATATATATATATATATATATATATATATATATATAGTATGCAAAGGTGAAAGATTTCATTTAAAAAACTCAGGCTCTGTCTGTTAGAAGTAAGAAATGTTCCTTTTCGAGCAAAATATAACATTTAACAATGGACTTCCATTTTCTTGGTCATTGCATTATTTGAGCAAGAATTGTAAGTGGTTGAACTGAATTCTAGAAGAATCTGTTAGCTAAAAATTCTCTGTGTTAATAGACATCTCTTTATTCACACACTGTTGCAAGGAGGCAGCTCTGTTTATGGAAGTGTTTTCACTTTGCCTGTGCTCATGAATATAAAATGAATAATGCACAAAGGCAGACAATTTTACTTTATTCTGGTGGGAATACTTCAGAAAAAGGCTTTCTTTGAGAGTGAAAGGAGACCTTTTGTAGGCTATAAAGAGTTAGTAGCAATAGCTGGGTTGAGTTTATAGTTCTTTTCCATGCAATTCTGTCAGGTCCTTGTGTTTTGAAGAAGCCAAGATGTGACCTTGAGTGGGAGAGGTCAGCAGCAGGTCATCCGGAATGGCCTGCTTCAAGCTTCTCAATAGCTGGCCTCCTATTTACAACACCTTTTGACAGTGTTAAGTAGATATCTTTCTAACTGTTCAGTCAGCAAAACAAACTAAACAGAAGACCATAAGGTGTAAAGAATTGCATATGTTGCTCTTTTCACAGTATAATAGAGAAAACCTTTTATTCTTTTGTGGTATAGGTTAGAAGGGAAAATATGAAGTATTCTTTTTGAAGCTACAGATTTACATTAGATAAAAAAAGTTCCTTCCTAGATATTATACAATGAAAGCTAGTCTAAATGTAACGATTCATAACAAAATATAATTATTTATGTTCAATGCTGTTCATTGAAAGCTAAAAAATGGAATATATAACCTTCTAGACTGTAGACTCATTAAAGAGAGTCAACTTTTATTTTAATGCAAGTTTAACTTTTCATAGATAATATAATATGAGGACAATAGTGATGGGTGATCTGTTCTATTTTGCTTTGCTGAAAAAATTGTGAAATAGCAAAAAGATGGAATACACAATGAAGTCAATGGGCATGTTTTCAAGGTGACTTTTTCCAATTTGCACAACTTTATTTTACAATACACTGGAGTCTATGGGCATTTGTTTCACTGAGAAATCTTTTAAAAAATTACACCCATCAAACATACAAACTAATATTAACCAAGACTGCATAATCATTTATAGAGGGTTCTACAGAACAGTTCCTTTGACCAACCATGAATAGTAGTGATGGGTGAAAGAGTCACACAAAAATCATGAAATTGAAAAGTTTCACGAAAAAAATCATGAAAGATTTGTGAAAATCAGGCATTCTCACGAAAATCGTGAAAATCGGAAATCGCCGCCTGCGTCCAAGCTGTCAATGAGTCAACAAGTCAATAAGCATCCGAACAGTATTGACATGTGCTGATTTTGATGCAAGCGACTTTTCGGATGTGTGTCCAAAATTTTGACAGCTGTGAAATTTCGCCGGTGAATTTTCGCGGGAGTTTCACAAATTTATTCACCGGTGGCAAAACGTGGCAATTTGCTGTGAATTTGTGCAAGACAAATTTATTCGTCCATCACTAATGAATAGACCTTGCTGTCTAAACCATGGTGAGTTACATCATAGATGGTAGTCCTCATTAAAGGAATAGTTCAGTGTAAAAATGAAAACTGGATAAATAGATAGGCTGTGCAAAATAAAAAATGTTTCTAATATAATTAGTCAGGGAAAAATGCAAACTATAAAGGCTGGAGTGACTGGATGTCTAATATAATAGCCAGAACACTACTTCCTGCTTTTCAGCTCCCTAAATCTGAGTTAGTCAGCGACTTGAAGGGGGGCCACATGGGACATACCTGTTCAGTGAATCTGCAATTGATCCTCAGCATTCAGCTCAGATTCAAAAGCAACAGTTATGGTCCGTGTGGCCCTCCCTCAAGTCACTGATTGGATACTGCCTGGTAACCAGGGTAATTAGTCTAAGAGAGCTGAAAAAGCAGGAAGTTGCATTCTGGCTATTATATTAGACATCCAGCAACTCTAGCCTCAATACATTACATTTTTGGCTAACTAACTATATTAAAAACATTTTTTTATTTTGCACAGTCTATCTATTTACCCAGTTTTTATTTTTATACTGAACAATTCCTTTAAGATTAATTTATGTAAATATGTGGAAAATCAATTTCCTGTTCACTAAATATGTTATAATTAGTGATGGGCGAATCTGACCCTTTTAGTTTTGCTTTGCCAAAAATTCAGAACACAGCGAATATTCGCAGAAACGCATTAAAGTCTATGGGTGGCAACATTTTTTTTGATGCACAAGTTTTTTTCTATTCACCATATTATTTATTTTGACTTTAGTAGGATATGTAAGCACCAAGGAAACAAGGAATGTTTCTTGCTCTTGGATCCTGGATGCTGGAGAGTTTTAGAAGGAACATATGCTTGAAAACAGCTACTCAATTCTGTTGGTACAGCTGAGATACTGGAGCTCTTTTTCCATGGGGAGACCAGCCTCTGTTAAGAAGTTTAAGATGGTGCCTTGGAGCAGCAGGAAGGCTATCTGCCTGTTGGAGGTACTTCTACAGGGGCTGATGGTCTGTAATTGCAAACAACAGAAGCACTTTCTGAGAAATCGAGTAACGCCAGAAAGCCAAGCAATCCCATGACAGAGGTGACTATAACAACTGGTATATATGCATAATTTTATTTACAAAGTGCTACTATGTAGCACTGTACAATTTTACAATATAGAAAAGTACACACAGAGAGGACAAGCATAATAATACTTGTTTTTATTTGTAGCCCACAATGGGCCAGTGAGGGAAGAGTGTCTAGGATTATGCATTGTTTAAATGCTGAATGAACAACCCTGGGTTTAAACAAAAAAAAATTATTAATTAAAATGTGAAAAGTGTCAGTTATAAAACCCAGGAACTAAAAATATGTAAAAATTTTGCATTTTGTGATTGAATGAATAGGTGTCAGTGCTACATTCTATGGGGCAGATTCACTAATGAGTGAAGATACTAATGCTAACGAAAATTCACATAATTTCAATACTTTGCCGATTTACTAATGGGCGCAGGCGTCCCTTCGCTAGCATTGCTTCATAAATTTTCACTGACAAATTGATGTAACTCCACAAATTCACTAAGATGTGAATTTTAGCTCTTTTGCCAGACTTGGCTTCACCAGCTCTGACCTGGCGAACTACATTGTAGTGCATAGAGCATCCTCAATCTTCAGTTACTTACAGCATCATTTTTGAGTGGAATGTCTTCTAAGTCCAAAAGACCACTGGCGTCTTTTCCTTTTTTTCAGGGTGTTAGGCTACAAAAGGCATAAAAAAAATGTGGGCACCTGGTTTTCCCCATATATTTTCTACCACATGGCACATTATTTTACAGTGGCCTTATGTGTAGGGCATTAAAACAACTCTATTGGCTTTATTAATGTTCCCTTGGCATGTCTAGTTATCAATGTAAATGTAACATATTAGATGCATCATGTAGCATTCGTTGTCTGGGACGCAACTTCACAAATTAGTGGATTAGCATTACGTGGCCGGAGAATTTGCACTCTTCAGTGAATTTGCCCCCATGCAGAGTCTTGTGTTGCCATGGCACTTTTTCTGCTTGATTTTCCCTCCATGTCTGTTGATGGCTCAGACATTCACTCAGCTGCTTACCAATGTACTCCTGGATGCTCTGGTTTTCTTTCAGAAGCATTGCCTGGATACATACAAGACCTCTCCTGCCAATACAGTCTCTGGTTGTTGGACTTGGATTAGAAGCATCTATATCCGTATATTGTAAGGAGGTTGTGGATCTTCACATAGGTGTCCTCTGTCTTCCTTTGGCCAACTCATTTTGTCAGCAGGGTTTCCAATAGCTGGATGGTTGTACAAGTTAAAGATGTGGATCTCATTCTTCCTAATTGATCTGGCTATTCAGGCATTTACTTGTGATGGTACTTTGATGTTGCTCCTGATCATGTTCACATTGTGACTGTGGGATATCAAAGTACGTGTAACTGGACTGTTTGTCTGCTATATATGTTTCCTGTTAAAAGTTCCACTCCATCAGTGGTTTACACTGATTTTATATTTCTGTGAAAACATGAATAGGTTGTTATGGGTAAATATGTAAAAAGACTATACTTTACTATATATATATATATATACTGTATATATATATATATATATATATATATATATATATATATATATGTTAGCACTACTGCCTCGCAGAGCTCAGGTCCTAGTCTTGTTATCGGCCAGGGCACCATCTGCAGAGAGTTTGTATGCTCTCTCTGTGCTTGCTTATATTTCTTGGGTACTCTGGTTTTCCCCCTTACTGAAAAATAATACAGAGGAAATTGAGTTGAAATTATTGTGTTATTGTGTTTTTACAGTTTTCAGTAACTTTACTTCTATCACAACAACTATTTAATTTTTATTTGTAAATGGCTACTATAATTATGTATTAGTGTCATCATCCAGAATAAACAAATGTTAACTATCCCCAGTGAAAAGCTTTTCTTTTAGATCCACTCAAGTGAAAACATTTAAACCAGCATACACACTGGTAAATCATTCAGAAGATTAATGCACTCCAGTTCCCACAAAGACTTTGAGATGTGTATTAGCATTATAGATTTTAATTTGAAATGATGGCCATATTTTCTTGGTTGCATTGTAGTGCAAAGGCTGCCATCTGTTTATAATAATGAGCCTGACATTCCACGTAAATGTGATTTGCTGCTTCTTTTACTAAGATAATGGCCTAAGTATTGATCCAGCTTGAGGTGCAGTTGCTGCCATTTTGTTTATGGCAAGGGAACTGATTTGGCGTGAAATGTACCATTTTTATTCTTTTGTTATGAAACAAACGAAATCAGTGTTTGGGGATGGGTGGTTTACATGCTTCAACCAGCTCTACGGTTAGATAAAAATGAAAATTTCTAGTGTTTGTTTAAATCTAGTGAACTGTTGAAATCATTATTAGAATGTATATTGGCTTTTCAATAAAATACATCAGTGTTCTTGTATACATTAGAATATATGGTACATCGGTTGATAAGCAATGTCTCAAGTTCAGTAACAGATTTGTAATTTATTAAATACTACATCCTAGAAAAAAAACAATGGATAACAAACTTAGATTAAATGTAAAGCAGCCACTATGGAACATATGGCCTTTTAAGAACAATACTTCTTGTTAATCTAAACTCACACTGGCGTTGCACAATTAAAAAAAATATATAAATAATTTAAAGGGAATAATTTATGCCTAAGGGTGAGCTTTGGTAAGGCCATAAGATCTTGTTGGTCTTTCCTCTCTCATCCCATTTCTGCCCTAGGCTGCAAAGGGGCGCTGCACTTACTGCACTTACTTAACTTATCAAAGAGTGAAGTTCCGCCACTAGAGTGAAATTCATCTCTATGGGATTTTGAAAGGCGTATTTGTCAATGGGTGAAGTGAAAGTTTACCCTTTGATAAATACACTTTTAAAAATCCCATAGAAATTAATGGAGAGTGGCAGAATTTCACTCTAGTGGTGGAACTTCACTCTTAACTTCGCTCTTTGATAAATATACCCCTATGTGCCTTGTGCCTAATTTTTTTAGTATGAGGTGCAGAATGCAACTAGAACCTAGACTGAAGTACTCTTTATATGAGCACTAAGGGGTACAATATTGCTCCTTTAGTACTTGTGCATTTATGTAAATGGTATGTGATAAATGTATATTATTATTGGAATTTGACACATGTCAATGTACAAGTATGGACATGTAGGGGGCGATTTATGAAATTCACATGAAATGATCAAGGTTCGATCGAGGACATGTAGGGGGCGATTTATGAAATTCACATGAAATGATCAAGGTTCGATCGAATACGATCGAATAACGATCATACGAATTTTTCGTAAAATCAGATATTCTAATTTGGCCTCTTTGATTGTTGAATACCGAATTATCGAATAAATCGAATAGATTGAATGATCGGATATTCGATAATTCCATCATTCGATGATCGAAGGAATCAAAATTTTAAAGTTATTTGACTGCCTACTTCGCCAGATTGAACCGTGCAAATTTTTCAGACACTCGAAGGAAATCTCACTATTTTTTCAAAAATCGAACGATCGGTATCTGATCGTAACAATCCATCGAGAAATCTTATTGCGAGCAAAATGATAGCCTGAAACAATTCGATAAGCATTCGATGGTCGAATGCTTATCGAATTTCGAATTTGATCAAGCTAATTTTGGGGAATAAGTAAATTTGCCCCGTAATGTTATGTTTATTTTATTTGTTTTTTTCCCTCCCGCCTTTACCTTCCCCTACTAAATGCATATTATTCTGACTTCAATCATTTTATACATCATTAACTGAATGTACAACATGTTCAAGGAATGTATAATATGCTTTGGAAACCAATAAAAAAAATTCACAATAAACAAATAAATATATATGACCTTCTATGTGTCTTTCTGCCAGCTTAAAAATGATAGCAAAGAAAATGCACGTAGTAGGTGAAACTGCCTCATTTGTGTGTGCATTGACAGGATTTCAGCCACAATACATAAAGGGGGTTATTTACTAAAACTCAAATTTATCTCATCTTTTTATTAAACCAAGCTTGACCAAACTCCCATCCTTGATTTTAACGTATTTATTAATAAAACTCAAAAAATTAGGTGAAGGAAAAGATATGATAAGATCTAGTGAATCGTACAAATTTTTCAGATTTCACACACTAATCAATTTTCTTCCAGGTTATCACTGAAAACACCCAATTAGTGGATGAAACCCAGTTTAGATCATGATATCTTTAAATTGTAAAAGAAACATCTGCCATTTAGTGATGGGCGAATCTCACCCGTTTCGCTTCGCCGAAATTCGCGAATTGGCGAAAAAATTCGGGAAACAAGTCACGTGTCGTTTCCGACACGCGTCGCGTCATTTTCGGCACGCGTCGCGTCATGAACATGAAGGAATTGACTCATACAGACGTTAAAACATTACCTCAAAATTATCTGCTCTGATTTGCTGTGGTCCCTAATTCGACTGCTGACATTGCAAAAATCATGATCCAAACCATCAGATCAGCCCAATATTTCTCACCTCAACCTTTGGGGGGATTGCCAAGTCTCTCCTCTTCATCATATAGAAAAACACAAAGATAGGCAGCACTCACTTGTATCAAAAATAGTGTATTAAGTATAAAACATCAGGCTACACTTCAGACATGCATCATGCCCATTTTGTCAAGCCAACAAAAGTTGTTGGCTTGACAAAGGGCACGATGCATGTCCGAAACGTATCCTGAAGTTTTATACTAAGTACACTATTTCTGATTTCTGATGGCACTCACAGGATTTGAGCAAAAATGGCAAAAGGTGTCAAAAAAAGAAAAAAAGTTTATTCATCCAACATTTCGGTCCCACACAGGAACATTTTGAAAAATTTAACATGAAATAGTCCTTGGTCCATGCAGGTCATTTTCTGATTCTCTCAGTACACCTTATAGGTTCACTTTCTTCAGACGTAATGCAGTTGGTATCAGGACTAGGAAAATGTCCTTCATCAAATGGAGCTTCTCCAAAGTCACATCTAGCAGGACCAAGATGACTTGCATTCCATATCCAGGCAGAAAGTGCACTTCTCTTGCAACACGTTTCTGTCAGTATAAGCCTTGCATTTGGCTTGTTGATGTTTGACAATGTCAGCAGTAGACAATTTTGTAGGCACAGTATTTTGTGGAAGTTTGATGTCTGCAACATGTAACTTAGTGCACATCTGTCTGCCATGTAATAATTCAGCTGTGGATGCTTGGGTTGTTGCATGGCACGTTGCTCTGTAGGAACTCTGTTGTAAATACTTTCAATATACTTTCCCAGTAAGATTTACTGTCTGTGCTTCTTTCAGACTTCAGTTGAATCACTTGATTTCAGTAATACACTGAAGATTTTCTATGCACAATATTCCTCTCTCTCAGAAAGAATTCATACTCAGCTGAGACAAAACAAATGCAATTTCAGGCCACTTACTGTAATAGTCTATCAGAGTTATAACAAATCTGCCGTCTATAGGAGCATCTGCAAAAGGACCCACAATATCAATAGCAATAGTAATTTTTCCCAGGCTGGATCAGGAAATGGTGCTGGCTGAAGTGGTGGTGTATGTGTGATAGCTGTTTTGTCATAATTCTGACAAGTAACACAATAATGAATGGCAGTTACCAGATCGGCATCCATTGCTGGCCACCAGTATAGTTCTCATAGTCTTTGTTTTGTATGTACAATCCCTTGATGACTCTCATGTGTGAGATGTATGAGCTTTTCTCACAAGGTCTTGGGTACCAGTAAGCTGTGCGCTCCACAGACAACATAGCCATCTATTAAGGACAGTTTGTGTCTAATCCAGTAGTAAGTTTGAAGATGACGACTGAGTTGCAGGTAAACGTGACAAACAATCAGCAGTAACTTTTTTCAAACCTAGTTTGTATTGCATTTTGTAGTTGAAATTATGTAACCATGCTGACCATCTAGCTACACATTCCAGCTCTTCCTAGTCCTTTTGTTGTAAGCAGTGTAGATAAAGGGCTATGATCCTTGCATAAGGTACCCCATAGGTAGGTTCTCTATTTTTCTGTTGCCCAAACACATGCTAGCTAGCTCCTTTTTCAACAGTGGAATACTTACGCTCTGTCTCTGTGAGTGTTCTGGATGCAAATGCAACAGTTTTCTCTGAATAATCAGCATGGATCTGCACCAATTCCATAGTCTAAAGCGTCTGTAGTAACCATAGTGCGTAGTGCAGGATCAAATAAAGCTAGTGCTGAACTGTTCACAATTAACTGTTTCACTATTTCAATACCTCCAGTTTTCTTCATTGTTACAACAATTGGTGAAACCCATTCAGAGGATTCTGATTTTTCAGTCACATCAATTTCTGGTGTACTGGTTTTACATCTGGTCTTAACTTTGTGCACAAAGTACTTTGCACAGCCCAGTGAAGTGTTGCTTTGTGGTGACATTTTAGACACAGGCAGTATGGCAGGCACTGGTGCTGTAGTAATGAGACCATCAACTAATTGTAGGTTTAATGCAGCAAAGAGGTCCCTTCCAAGTATAGCAGTGCCCTTATTCACAATGTAAAAGTCAAAAGTATTTTGAAGAATTTGATTCAAATTGTACAGTCACTGGCAAGCAACCAAGCACAGGGATTAGATCCTTTAAAGGGATCCTGTCATGGGGAAAAATTTTTTTAAAAATGCATCAGTTAATAGTGCTGTTCCAGAAGAATTCTGCACTGAAATCCATTTCTCAAAAGAGCAAACAGATTTTTTAATATTTCATTTTGAAATCTGACATGGGGCTAGACATTTTGTGAGTTTCCCAGCTGCCCCTGGTCATGTGACTTGTGCTCTGATAAACTTCAATCACTCTTTACAGCTGTACTGCAAGTTGGAGTGATATCACCCCCTCCCTTTCCCCCACCCAGCAGCCTAACAAAAGAACAATGGGAAGGTAACCAGATAACAGCTCCCTAACACAAGATAACAGCTGCCTGATAGATCTAAGAACAGTACTCAATAGTAAAAACCCATGTCCCACTGCGTACTATTCAGTTACATTGAGAAGGAAAAACAACAGCCTGCCAGAAAGAAGTTCTCTCCTGAAGTGCAGGCACAAGTCACATGACCAGGGGCAGCTGGGAAACTGACAAAATGGCTAGCCCCATGTCAGATTTCAAAACTGAATATTAAAAAATCTGTTTGCTCTTTTGAGAAATTGATTTGAGTGCTGAAGTCTACTGAAGCAGCACTATTAACTGATGCATTTAAAAAAAAACATCTTTTCCCATGACAGTTTCCCTTTAAGTAGCTGACCAGACTCAGTGCAGGTGCAACAAGCTTATATTTTGCAAAGTATTTCAAGAAAATATCCTTTGGTAGCATAGAAAAAGCTGAACCTGTATCAAGCATCAGGTAAATGGAGTGTTCCTTGTCAGCAGAAGCAGTACTGACATTGACAGTGCATACAGTATAAACTTGTCTGGAATAAATGTATCAGCTTTATCCAAACATAATACTGTAACATTTGTAGTAGTGACTTCATGAACATCAACATGAGCTGGAGAGAGTGCAGAGACGTGCAACTAAACTGGTTAGAGGGATGGAAGACTTAAATTATGAGGGGAGACTGTCCAGGTTGGGGTTGTTTTCTCTGGAAAAAAGGCGCTTGCGAGGGGACATGATTACACTTTACAAATATATTTGAGGACATTATAGACAGATATCAGGGGACCTTTTTACCCATAAAGAGGATCACCGCACTAGAGGCCACCCCTTCAGACTAGAAGAAAAGGACTTTCATTTGAAGCAGCGTAGGTGTTTCTTCACAGTCAGGACGGTGAGGTTGTGGAATGCCCTGCCGGGTGATGTTGTGATGGCTCATTCTGTTGATGCTTTTAAGAGGGGCTTGGATGATTTTTTGGACAGACATAATATCAAAGGCTATTTTGATACTAAACTCTACAGTTAGAATAGTTATGGGCATATATGGTTTGTGTGAAAGTGGAGGGGTGTGTGTGTATGTATGCTGGATTTTTAATTTGGAGGGGTGGAACTTGATGGACTCTTGTCTTTTTTCAACCCAATTTAACTATGTAACTATCTTTAGCAGAACTACATTTGTGCATCTTTAGCAGAACTACATTTGTGCATTTGTGGCACATCTTTTGCAGGACATGTAGCATAATTTGCAGTGTGTTGTGTTGAACCACAGCAAAATCAGTATTTTTTATTTGTATTTGCTGCACAGTTTTGCAGTGAATCCTTTTCCTTAGCACTGTATTTTGCTTGATGGATACACTGTCTGTACATTCCCAGCAGTTCCCTGACTGAGAGTTTTATCCTCTGCCAATGCTGTTTCAATTTGACTAGCAACTATAATAGCCTTTGCAAGGGTTAAATCCTGCTCTAGGAGCAGTCTCTCTCTAATGCGTGGGGAATTCGTTTTTCCACTATTTGGTCTCTTAGCATTTCATCTGCTATATTCCAAAACGTCAACAACCAGCTCTCTCAAAGCTGCTACAAATTTTTCTGTGGATTCGTCCTTATGTTGTCCACGTTTGTGGAATTTATATCTTTCAGCAACCACATTTACTCTTGGCAGTATTCCTTTTGTTTAAAACCCTCGAATTCGACCCTTGAATTTTGGTCGAATTAAAATCCCTTGAATTCGAATATTGAATTCGAGGGATTTTACCACAATTCGATCTATCATATGATCGAATAGAAATCATTCGATCGATTGCTAAAATCGTTCCAAATGAACGATTCGAACAATTTTAAGCACACTTTTTCTATTCCATCAAAAAAAGTTTGGAAAATCCTATGGGAGCTTCCCATAGGATCATATACTGTAGCAACTCAGTAGCTTGAAACTGGCGAAGTAGGCTATCAAAAATTTTTTTAAAGGGCAAGAACTCAAATTTTAACAATTCCAATACAATTTTTTCAAAATTCAAATTTAATTCAAATTTTCACTTCGACCTAATTAGTAAATGTGCCCCTAAATGGCAGTGTGTTGGGAGTTTCCTTAAATGAGAAGAATCTGGACTCCAGTCCATAAGAAGGATATAAATGAGCTGAAGTGAGAACAGAGATGGACAACTAAACTGGTTAGGGGGGATGGAAGGGATGGAAGACTTAAATTATGAGCATAGACTGTCCAGGCTGGCGTTGGTTTCTCTGGAAAAAAGGCGCTTGCGAGTGGACATGATTACACTTTACAAAATCATTAGAGGACATTATAGGCAAATAGCTGGGGAGATTTTCACCCATAAAGAGGATCACTGCATCAGAGGTCACCCCTTCAGACTATAAGAAAATGACTTTCGTTTGAAGCAACGTGGGTGGTTCTTCAAAGTGGTTCTTCAAAGTGAGGACAGTGAGGTTGTGGAATGCACTGCCGGGTGATGTTGTGATGGCTGATTCTGTTAATGTTTTTAAGAGGGGCTTGAATGACTTCTTAATATGGATGGGTGTATGTGTGTGTGGGTGGGGGGTGGTTGAACTTGATGGACTTTGTCTTTTTTCAACCCAATTTAACTATGTAACTCTATGTAACTATGTAACATGAGACAAAAGTTTGCATTTCACAGGTGAAGCATTATAAAATCAGTTGTAAAAGAACTGGATTCAATCAAAACAACTTCATACTGTACATCTGACATACCTGCAGCTATTTTTGGAACTGCTATAGTAGTTATGTGAGCTTGAGCTTAAGCAGAGAGAAGAACATCAAATTTATACAAGAAGGTATTATTAAGAATGATACTGAAACACTGCACAGAACACCTTATATTTTCCTGTAGGACTACTTGCTATGATGAAACATTTAAGTTACAAAAGGCTACAAAGGTAAATGTCATATAAACAGTTGGTATACTTTTGATGCTGTGCTGCTTAAGAATATTTTGACATTTTGTAGACCACAGTACTGTCCTTACCTTTAAAGATGATTCCTTTCATGACCTGCAAAAGTGAGTCAATATATTTCTAAGAATAAAACACGTCAGTGAATTTAGAGTCTAGATTACTATCAGCGTTCTCAATTTCCAGAGACTTGATCACCTTCATCTAACTAGATATAAGTATTTGCAATATTTTCAAAGCCACTTAAAATATAAATTTGCAAAAGCAATTTTACTTTTACCTTGTATTATAAAACACAAAAGCATTAAATAAATGTAAAGTTAACTGAAGTATTATCCTCAACCAATTAATATTCTTTCATAAACTTCTGACACAGAATACTGAAAAATATTCTGCTTTAAAAAAATCAGTTGAAAAAGTTCAAAATGTGTTTTAAATGAAACATCAATATTGCAGATTTGCAAGCATAATACCTAAATCAAACTATACATGAAAATAAAGAAACAAATTACATATTTTTCTGCTCTGGCATTGCATTGAACTTTTTACTCTAGACATATGTAATAATGCATGGCCGGATTTATTTGCTATTTCTGCCAATTAAATATAAAAAAATACATGATTCTTGGAGAATTATAGGGAATTGATTAAAAGACAGTGGGGTTGATTTAATTTCACTTTTAATACTGAAAATTAACAGATTTTTAAAGACTCTATTTTTCACAATGCATTGTACAGGTCATATTTTAATGACAGCCTTTACTTCAGTCAGGTGAGTCTTCAGCTTGTATGCAAGAGTGCCACTGACAATAAGAAGAAGCAGTAAAGTGTTCAAATGACAAGTTACTATGGCAACATGACATTAAATCAGTAGCACTGTTGCACTGCTTGGCATCATCTAGACAGTGCCTAATGAAGCACTGTTACAGAGATGAACAATAAGGAGTCCTACAAAGTTACTGTTTTTTGTAGAACTATATATGTAGTTACTCAGTAGTGTACATATTAAGTATAATAGCATAAATAGTATAGTTAATTATTCCCCTTCACACACATGTAAGAATTTATGTGAATGCAACTAAATAATAAATGCACGACACTAAAGCATTTTTTTTTACATTTTTAATAAAAACACAGGAGTCAGTTTATCAATCCTATCAATACCTGATAACTTATTAAGCGGTATCCATCATTGTAAAGAGAAGTTTGATTAAACACTTTTTAGGATTAGGGAATAACCCCCTTTGTGTTTTAAGCATCAGGCAAATGTTGTGGGTTCCTGATATCCTATCCCTGATGTCAGCATAATCCCACCAGTTAGTGGTCAATGGAGACAGCCTTGACAGCTTGTAAAGTGTTTTGATAAGTAAAATCTTTTAAAAAATTGTAGAATACATACTAAGACATGGTAAAAATACATTAGAAGCCATGTAAGAATGCAAATAGCGTGTGCATAGAATATGGTTCTACAAAAAATGCAGTGATTTCCACATAATTCCAGTGAAATACAAAGTTTCAAATCCACATTCAAACTTTCGTCTGCTGCAAAATGAACATGTTAACCATGCGGGTTGCGTCAATTCCAAGTGCTCAGAACAGCTTTTTGATTTATTATGCAAAAGTCTTGTACTCCTATTGATGCAACCCACTGTGGGAACCATGAAGCTACCTCCAAAAACAGTGGGGCAAATTCACTAAGATCTGAAAATTCGATAGTGTTCGCCGTACTTTGCCAGGCGAATTTTCGCAAGCGCTACGCAAATTCACTAAAGTGCGAAGTTCCGCTCAGGTCGGCGAACGGTAGCGTAGTTGTACTAGTGTTACTTCGCCAGGCAAAGCTCAGTTACGCTAGCGATGCCTAATTTTCATACGGCGGGAACTTAAGCGTATAATAGAAGTATATGTTACAGCCACTACATTCCACTACACAAACCCAGGAAACCTTTAATAAATAAAATAAAGTTGTCCTATTGCCCTACATGTGCCCCCTGTATAGTTGTGTTGCCATATGTTAGGAAATGTAGGGGGGAAGGAGGGTAACCCCCCCCAAAAAAAACAATCTTTTTCAGACTATCACCTTACAATGGTAAAACACACCAGCGTTTCCATTTTTTTTTTCAAACTACTATCTATTGTATTGAACTAAAGTCTTGTATTGTATTGAAGTAAAGTCTAACATAAGTGGTAAAGTTCAGTAATATTTTGATCTTGAGTCAGTGTTAGTGAATTTGCAAAGTTGTGAAATGACGTCACGCTGGCGAATTAGCGCTAGCGTTAGACGCTTCACGCTTTAGTGAATTTGGGCCAGTGAAGGACAGCTCCCGGTGCCAAAAGGAGAAGTTGTGCATCATTCATCAGAGGAGTGTGTTTGGATGCAAGAACCTTTATGTGTTCTCTCCATTGCATGTACATTTTGGCTATATTCCACCAGAAACCAAGCTTATATCAGTCTGTGGCGAAATGCAAATCAACAGGGAAACTTTATACTTGGTATATATTGAGTTCATCCCTGATCTAGTCAGTCTTGTACTGACTTTTATCTGATTCATTAAGAATTCTACTACTTCACTTTGTATTTTTATACAGAAAGTTTTGCTTACACTTTTAACCTTTTTTCAGGGTTAAAATGACAAAATATTTCCTCTTTTCATTGGACGGGACAATATTACATCAGACATTCAAACCCCTAATTTCAATGTTCATGTACATTGAATCTGACTTTTCCAAAGTTGGTGTGGACAAGTATCAAGGTTCTAGTCGATATACAGTATTCATGTCCAAGTTTTTTACTTTTTTTGAATTAGGAAAAAACTTGAAAATTAAAACATTTTCAATAAACCTGTCCCCAAGAGTCCAGTGTAGTTATTGTACATTGCCCCACACTATCCTAAACAGACTCTGACATTATTTTGGTTAAACTGTCTACAACCTTCATTATTCTTTTTCATAGTCTTCATTGTGTAATAATTTCCTTTTCATAGGTAACAGCTATACTACTGGTCCAAGACTCTGGCCCTTTATAAAAATAATCTTTAAAATGCCTACATTTTAAGGTATCTTATAGTTTCTCCGATCAAAAATCAGGTTGGCCAGAACACCATTATAATGATTTTAATAATGCGCTGTAGTGAATAAAGCTGTCTCTTCAAAGTGCAAAGAAGCAGCAGCAGATGTGAAAGGCAACAGTGGAGGATCATCAAATTTTTTTTAAATTAACATTTTACACCGTGTAACAACTTTTGGAAACTGGGGCAGATTGGGCTTGTGGGCTTTTAGCCCTCTAATTCTACCCTATTATGATTTTCGAAGTAAAATCCGACAAAATTGAACATCAAATTTGAAGGATTTTACCGGTACGATCAAACGATTTTACAAAAACATCGAAATATTTCCTTTGATTTCTTGATCGTACGATTTTTATTCGATAAGGAAACCTAAAAAAAAGCCCATGGGAGCTTTCTACAGGCACATATAGCAATTCGGTAGATTTAATCTGGTGAATTGGGCCATCGAATAAAAATTTAAAGGGCAAGTACTTCAATCATCGAATGGTCGAATGATCCAATAGATTTTATTCAATCTATTTGAATCATTCGATACGATCGAATTTTGCAAATTCGATAATCGAAGTGGCCAAATTTAAAATTAAAAAAATATATAATTTTACAATTCGATCGAAATTCGAATCCTTCACACGAATTTAGTAAATCTGCCCCCAAGTTTACATAAATGTAATGTATTCAATACTTGTTTTTTTTTATTTAAAAAAAACTGCTGCATCTAATAAAATTTGAAATGTAATATTGCCTAATATACAACATAAAATTACTAAATGTGAGTTCATAAATTTTTAAATGTTTATTCTGCTTGACTTTACGATCAGTGCCAAGCATGCATGATTTGGAAATTCTATTTATATTTTTCATAATGTTTTTTTTTTTTTCAATTTAAATTATACTTTCTATTTCTCAATCTCAAATCTCAAGAGATCTTCATTTTATCTTAATTCCCTTTTTTAAGCAAATTACAAAGTAACACTTTAGGAAGATATAATCTACTCAAGATGGGTTGGATTCTAACAGTAAAAGGAGAGTCTTTAAACATTTACTTCCATATGGATTTGATTTGCACTTGATGAAAGTTGATTTCCTCCATCATTTACTTTAGCAAGCCATCTAGAAAAAAAACACACAATTGAAGACAGTGCTGCACGTCCTGTAATGTGATCTGTCCACACTTGTAAAGCCATGTTCATTATGTTTCACTGTGAAAAAGCTATCAAGAGGTTAACCGAGAGTTGAACCCTGCTGAGCAGGGTCACCTATTGTTGATTTCACCCGCATGATTTAAGTTGGAGTCTGCTTTAGTTCTTTACACTGATAGATGTTAGCAAACATAAACCTGATGCACCTCCATTGAATATGTCAAGAACATGTGTTTTCTTAGTGAAGTTAGCTCTGACCTAGTACTCAAAATATATTTACCTTTTCAAATAGTGTGTAACAAACTTTTTTGTGTGTTTGTAGGTAGATGTCAGAACTGGTGATTGCTGCTACTGCTTCATTTCATTTGAGACAATAGCAGGAACTGACTGTCTATTCAGGGTGTTAAGCAAAGCAAGACAAATGTGATGTCATTAGTGATTATTTTCTTAGATGCTAAATCAATGAGCTCATTATCACTGCAAATACTTTACTAATGTAAACAGATGCTATGTGTAGACAACTGATTAACAAGTTATAGAGCACTTTGTTTTATTTCTGCTTTGGGTGGGGTAAACATCTTTAAGTTTCCTGAAATATACTAGCCTATTAATTACTGTAACTAACATTATGCCTCACAAAATATTAACTGTTTTCACATAAAATAACTTTTCTCATATATTTACTCTTTTAATTAACACATATACAAAAAATATTATTCAAAATTATTATATCTAAAAAATCTACTGAGGAGTGAAAACTTAATACCCGGTTTAGCAAGCAGTAAGTACTGGTACCCCAAATACAACTTGATTCTACAGGTAAGTCATGTGTAACAACTCACCCTGGTAGTCTAGTGGGGTGTGATGCTCAGCAGGGATGTTTGGTGAGTCTGTTCTGTTTGACGCTATCCCTGTAAATGTGCATTCTTACGGAACGCATTTTAGGACATCGTCCTGTGTAAACGATGTGCTACATGCGCCGTC
>CM044441.1:68114604-68125157 GCA_024363595.1 Xenopus borealis
GCGAATATTCTGCAAGCGCGAACAGCGGATGTTCGCGCGAACAAGTTCGCGCCATCCCTAATCTGCAGTCATAATCCAGATGAGATAGCAGAACATTTTCACCAATGTTACAGCAAACTTTATAATTTGTCAGAAGACCCAACCCACCTAACAACCACACCACCAATTTCACTCCAACTCAGCTGACATGTCTAAATTCTGCCTAGAAGACATAGAACTACTTTCCCTAATGGGAAAACCCCAGGCCCGGATGGATTCCCTTATATATACCTAACATCATTTCAGGACATTTAAATACCACATTTAACTACCTTTAATCCTTAATCAGTTTTTGACAGGAACCCTTATCCCTTCCTCCATGCTTGTATCATACATAACCCTCCTACATAAAAGGGGAAAAGACCCATCCCTATGTAGCAGCTATAGACCTATAGCACTTCTCAATTCAGACCGAAAATTGTTAACAAAATCTCCCTACTTTAATTCACCCAGATCCGGTTGGCTTTATTAGAGGGAGGCAAGTGAGCAACAATATCATACAAACTAATTCCTTACTTGAAGCAATCCAGAGAAGGGACAAAGTTATATTACTAGGACTTAACAGCGAGAAGGCATTTGATCTGCTCAGTTGGCCTTTTCTATTCACCCTGCTGACTCACCTAGGATTTAAGGGTCCATTCATCACTGCCCTCTGGGCATTATATAGCACACCAACCACACAACTCAAAATCCTAGGTGCAAAAGAGAAAACTATAAAGATAAGCAATGGAACCAGGCAAAGGTATCCCCTGTTGCCACTTTTATAAGTATGGAAGCCTTGGCTGCATACATCAGAAAACATTGATATACTGTATCAAGGGTATTTTGGTTGCCAATACAGAACACAAAATAGCATTATTTATGTCAAGAATCAGGTAGGGGGCACTGTCAAGGTAAAGGAGCAAGACGAGTCCTTTAGTCAGAGACTGGCTGTGCCCAATGAACACAAAGGGAACATGGGGTGATGAGGACATAGTCTGTCAGAATGAACAGGTGATGAGCAGGACGGAGAGGGTGAAGACGAGCATTGGGCAAGATGAAGAGGGTGACGAGTCGGAAAAGGAGCAGACTAGGTAGGAGTGGGATGGAGCAGATGTAAAACAGGTCAGACCAGATGAGACAGGACATTGCGAGCATAGATCAGAACAGGGTAGTGCAGGTGAAGAATCAGATTAGACTGGGGATAGGGGAGCAGCAGAAGAGGAACTGGAAAGCGGGAGAGAACAGGAAGGCAGGAGAGGACTGGAAGGCAAGAGAGGTAGGTACAAGGCAAAACAGGGAACAGAAATCAGGAACAGGCTGAGCAAGGACAGTTCAAGGTGAAGTCAGGGAAAGGTACAAGGCAGAACAGGAAATAAGAACAGACAAGGTCAAGGCTGGGAAGGTACAAGGTAGTGTAAAGCAAGTCAAGACAAGAAAGACAAGGACAGGCAGACCACGACAAGGAGGAATAACAATCGGCTGCTACTGGGCTGGGGCTGCAGAGGCCAGAAAACATATAATGAGCAACCCTGCAGGCTGATCTCCTGACCCAATGGATGAGGCATCAAGCCAGAAACCCAAATGTTGCCTCGAATCCCAGCAGAGCCTGACACTATCCCCCTCTTCACAAGGCAACTTCCAGGTGCCTTAGAGACCAATGTTTTCATACTCCTGGGGAACTGGCAAAGGTATTTTCAGCAGTACAGGCAAAACCACCCTCGTGGGTGCCCAACTATATGGAAATACTGAACCCAGAGCTACTTTCATGAATGCCATGGGTACTGGCAGCGGTACAGGAAAAACCACCCTTCGGGGTGCCCAACTGTGAGGAAATACTATGGTCAGAGCAACCTAGGTGGGTGCCCTGGTGTTCAGCAGAGTCACCCTGGTGGGTGCCCTGGGGTTGGGCAGAACCACCCTGGGGGGTGCCCTGGGATTTGGCATTGTTGTAGGCATCTTCACTCTTACGGGTGCCCTCCACATGAATGCCTATGAGCAGCGGATGCTGTGTGGAAGTCCCCTCTGAAACTGTGAGCCACAAAGGCTGTTAGGGAACAGACTCTGGAGCAATAAGCAATGGATTCAGCGGGGGAAGCCCCTCGGGATCGGTAGGCAATGGAAGCTGCTGGGGAACCAGCGCAGGAGCTTTGGGCAGTGGATGCTACGGAGAAGGCCCCTCTGGAGCTGTGGATGCTGCTGGGAAGGCCCCTCTGGAGCTGTGGGCAGCTGATGCTACTGAGAGGCCCCTCTGGAGCTGTGGGCAGCTGATGCTTCTAAGAAGGCCCCTCTGGAGATGCAGGTAGCGGAGAAGGCCCCTTTGGAGCTGAATTCTGGTCCACATTTAACACCCCCTAAGACCATATTGGAAACTTCCAAGTCTATTCTTCCCTTGGAATTGGAGGGCTGGGAAGTAGTGATGGGCGAATTTATTCGGCAGAGGTGAATTCGCGGCGAAATAATTTGCGAAACGCCAGAGAAATTTTGCCTGGCGAAAATTCGTCGAAAAAAAACAGTTGCACGTAGTTTTTTTACGCGACGCGACGAAAACGATGCGCGCCAAAAAAGACGAGACGCGTCAAAAGCATGCCGCGACTCCTTTCGCTAATTTTTCGGCACTACTGGGAAGCTATATGGCGGGATGCCAAAACCAGAAAGAATATGTATATAAGGTAATGATGCATTGGTATATGAACCATAAAAAACTCAATAAAATTAATTAAGCCATTCCATACCAGGGCTGGAAGGGCTGCTCCAATACAGAGTCTATTTCCCACTTTATACAGGCTTGTCCAATGATCATTGGTTATTGGGAGGAGGTACATAGCTTAATAACAAAAATTACATAGACATAGAAAAAAAACCCAGTAACCTCTATTCCCATAGAGGAATGGGAGGATAGAGGATGTTTTTTTTTAAGAGATCAATAAAAACCAGCAATGTACAGATGCAGCCACTGGGATTTGTGAGTTAAATGCGTCATGACTCAGGGTTAATTGAAGAAACTGTGTTATCTAAAGTCATCTTAACTCATTTAATGCATTTAACCTTTTCTTAGCATACCAAAGCACTATTGTTTTAAATGGTGAACTCTTTAATTGGATGGGATGCTGTGACACAATATTCTGTGCTAAGTGGGGTAAATGGGATAGATAAGTTTCTGTGTCAAATGCACAATCCAAAGTGGCTTCATCTGTAACTACTATACTGCAGAGAAAAGTGAATATGAGCAGATAAAACTTTGAGGGGACTCACTGAGTTGGCTGAAAAACTACTGTAGAGGACTTGTGTCTTCATATTATTTTTACTCGTCAAAAAGCAGCTTAACTTTCACAATAAACAAAGGAAAGATTTTTGCTGCATTGTATTTCTTGTTCAAAGATTTCATTTTGCTTTAATCTTAACAATTTATCTAGAAATCTAAATAGAGAAATCACATAAGCTGAATCAGAGTCGTTTACCTTGGAATTATATACATGAGACATGGAAAATTACGCTTCTCATTTGCCAAATGCTATTGCAAGTCACCTAATTAGGCGATTAAGTCATTAAAGGAATCTGAAATGTCTCTAGTCAACCAGCGAAATCAGAGTAGATAAAGACAAGACAATTCATTTTATTTTCTTACATTGAAAAGGTAATTAATCCATTTACCTTTACTTGGCAGTACATTTGTATGGGGCAGACTAAAATGAAGAAAGATAGTTTTCCAGAATATCTTTGAATGTACCATCATGACAAATACTCTTTTCTATGGTACATTGTGCAAACAGGAAAATTTTCTTTACAAACGGAAAAATCATCAAGACAAGCGATTGTCTTAATTTAAATGTAGTTTAGGAATTGAGATATATGTCTTTAGATAAGTGTAATTCCCATTATATTAAATACTCATTTATTCATTACTGTTTATTTTACATAATGTGATTTTATTTTGACACTGCACAATTTTAGTAACTGTGTGTGATATGCAAGTAACTTTTTAGTGTGTGCTTTTCAGAAAAATGCAACATAATTTTAATAAGGTTTGGGTAGCTGGCACATTAACCAGTACTTAGTATAAGAGTATTGGTAGTGATACTTTTTTACTTTTCATTATGTGTGTATAAAGCAATCAGTATTTACCTCAGGCATGTAACAGCGTGTTTGAGACAATAAATACGTGTGACAGGAAAAGCAGCATGCAGTGAACCACTATCCCAAACACATTTCCTGCCTTGTTGCTCTCTTTGCCTCCATCACTGGAAATAACGGGTTATCAAATGCACAGAAAAATTATAATTAATCAATTTACACAATTCAATATGAAATTACTGGAAATTACAAATAAACCAGTCTCTTGCTCTGTGTATGAACACACAAATTATAAAATTTCTTAAAGACTTATGCCAACAGTTCCAAATTTGTTAAAGCAGCTAACTGCTAGCTGCTGAGAGATGGGGCATATGGTGCTCCACAAGTTTCTGGTTCGTAGACAGCAGATTAAAGGAACAGTTCAGGGTAAAAATAAAAACTGGGTAAATAGATAGGCTGTGCAAAATAAAAAATGTTTCTAATATAGTTAGTTAGGCAAAAATGTAATGTATAAAGGCTGGAGTGACTGTAAGTCTAACATAACAGAATACAACACAACATCCTGCTTTTCAGCTCTCTAAATCTTAGTAAGTCAGTGACTTGAAGGGGGGCCACATGGTACATAACTGTTCAGTGACTTTGCAATTGATCCTCAGCATTCAGCTCAGATTCAAAATCAACAGTTATGACCAATGTGGCCCTCCCTCAATTCACTGATTGGTTACTGCCTGGTAACCAGGGTAACCAGTCTGTGTAAACAAAAGAGAGCTGAAAAGCAAGAAGTTGTGTTGTATTCTGTTATGTTAGACTTATAGTCACTCCAGCCTTTATACATTACATTTTTGCCAAACTAACTATATTGAAAACATTTTTTATTTTGCACAGCCTATCTATTTACCAAGTTTTTACTTTTATATCAAAAAAATCCTTTAAACCTCTGGATCATAGTGGTTAAACCTGGGATGGTTACATTTAAATTATATCTATTTTTGGTCAAGTTTAGTTCACCAGATCATGCTTTTTGTTTTTCCATATCTACATATTTTCCAAAGAGATCATACATGGCTTAGAAACAGATTCAAATATTGCTAATTCCATTCAGGAAAGCTCAATAAAGTTGTAAGCCTTGTTGTGAGACTACCTTATGTTTTAACCAAATGATTTCAAGATCAAATATGAATCAAAGAGAGGAGAGCATGGAGTTAAGATTTTTTCACACCTGAAAACATACAGTACTAGAATTTGGCTTCCCATTTAGTTACAAATGCATATTCTACTTTATAACTAAAGCAAATTTGTATAATATGAATTTATTTAGTACTGCATGGCCAATCCTTATCTTTTTTCTGAACATTAAATAAATGGGCAAATATCTGTCCATCAAGAGTTAACTTGAGGTTTGAGATGCATTATACCATATATTAAAACTGTGAGTTTAATTTAATTTATACATGGTCAGTAAAGAATAATGAAAAGATACAGATTCTATACTTATTTAAATTTTTTGTTCAGTTAGATGTTGGGAGGCCAATAAATGAGAGGTTGAATTCTAGTTTTGTTAGAGCTTTTTGAAACCATAAAAACTAAAAAAAATTAATCACTGTTCTTATTTTCAATGGCTGAAAAAGTAAAACATACATTTCACCAATCAACAGTATTGAACCTTTCTGTCTCAAAACTACAAAATATTTAATTTAATGCAATATTCAAGCATTATGGTGCATCTTGTTTAATACAGTTCGAGATGGCCTCAAAGTGTGGTATCAATAAATATTTGCCTATTATCCTAGAATGTACCTTTGAAAAGCAAGCATCTTTTTGGTGTTTACTTAAAACAACAAAAAAACTACAGAGCTAAGTATAAAGTGTGCTCATTCTGCCATTGTTTCACAGCACAAAACACATCTGACAACTGAGTAAAATGATGTTATCCACATGTTGTAAATCAAGTGCAGAAGGATACTGAAGATTAGTCATTTATTCTAGGTAAGGATGACAGGCCATAGAAAACATTGTTGTGAGGAAAGTGCCTGCTAGAATGATCAAGCTACAGGCAGAACTTGAGACTGGCAAAGAAGTAGCTCACCTGTAGACATATCAGTGGGGTAGTGAGGAAATCGGAATATATACAGAAATATCTTCAAAGACACCGATGTGCATTATTCAATCAGTGCTCAGCATTCAAAATGTAGGCTGTGAAGACAAAGAAAAATGAAAAGACCAACAAAAAGAACTTTGAAACTGTTCACAGATGCAGGTCTTCACACACATTATTCCAGTGTTCACGTAAAGCTTGTCATCCCTTTCTGATGTTTGCCTTTCAGATTTTTTAACTTTGCAATTCCTGACAAAATATTGATTTTATAGCTACACTGTGTGTCATTGCTGTTTACTAAGAGATAGATGCCTATGCTGATTTTGTAGAAGATATTAATTTAATTTAGAGCTTCATTTATAGTTTTTATTAGTTCTAAAGAAATTCTAGTGTGACTTAATAGCTAAGATAGGACCAAAGTGTATTAATAATATCTAATTATATTTTTTCTTTGCTAATAATTATTTTCATTTTTTTTTCATCTGCACTGCCATATAATAAAATGTTCAACATTGCTGAGTATGTTTTGTATATTAGCTATTTAAAGACCACCTTTATGCCAAAGGAGGCAATACAGTATGTAGGCTGGAGTCAGATATCTGTGTCTCCCAACATAATCCTATTTTATGTAACTTCAGCAGTCCCATTGTTGATAAGTTGCAAGACTAATGAAATTAATATGAATTATGGTGACAATATTTTAATAAAAAATGTTTACATGGTTTTCTTGATGGTTAATGTTTCAATTGTGCATCTTTCAGACGCATGAACTTACTTAATTTGCTGAGCAAGAAAAGAAATATAAGGCATTGAATGCTTTCTAAAAACCACTGGACAGTATAATATGTCATAAATGCAATGCCATTCTGTCTTTCAAAAGTAAAGTTTACAATTTGAGGCAACGGAAACAGTCAATTGCAGCAAACTATGATTTAAAGTGCTTTTGTTAAATATCCAAATGTAACTGTGCCTTGATTGCTCTTTGCACACATAATTTCAGTTACTGAAAAGGCATTGCCTTGCTTTCTATTTACTTGATTAAATATTGACAGAACTTAGCTATCATAGCAATAATTTTAAAAAAAACATGCATAACATTAACCAGAGCCAGAAAACACATTCTCATTTACTCAATTCATTTACTTTTGTAATCAAACTTACCATTAATGTGCATTAACCTTTAACAGTCAGGTAGTCTATAGAATCAAGATGTTGGTGCATAACTTTCTTGCACACAAGAAAAAAATGGTTTTACATTCCTGATTAATTTGATAATCTTAGAAAATACAGGTATGGAATCTCTCATCTGAAAACATGTTATCCAGAAAACCCTGAATTATGAGAAGGCCATCTCACATAGAAGTGGAAGTGGAGCAGACCCTGTAGACCCAGGGGGAACAAAGTCTGTTTCCCCTGTACTGGGGGCCCAAGGTTAAACCTAATTTTTTGTGCAGTGAAAATTAGCAACATAGGCCCCCAAAGTTACACCACTGTCCCATAAACTCTATCATTATTTAAATTTCTTAAACAGTATAGAAGTCACTAGCAATTATGCTTATGTATCTGTCTATCTTTTTAAAGTATTACTTTAGTTTTATACCTTATTTCATATACAATAAAATGTCTATTTCAAAGACTATAGCAGCATAAATGCTGCATTTTCTGAATTAAGTCAATTGTTTTTATTCCTTCATGACTTGTCTAAATCTCCATTCAGACTTGGACCATTAGAATTTGAAATGAAACACACACATATCACATGTTACTGTATCTCCTTTGTACTCTAACCATTAGCTCTCCTACTACTGATATGAAGTTAAGATGCCTAAATAAAGTGTAAGCTTCCTGCTGAGTAGTCAGACAGTGCAGGCAAATGAAACAACATATTTGTTGAGAATTCTTATTTGAATAAACAGCATGTTATACTGTAAATGGTGAGAGTCGAGCTATAAGGTTGTATTAAGATCTTTCAATGAGTTACATTACATTTACAGACTGTTTATGCACAGTTTAAACAAATGAACCACTGAGGGCATTGCAAGTTCACATAATCCAATGTGAATCTAATAGTCACTGAACTAAGTGCTTATATCATCTTCCAGAATGATACTGTATTTTTACCTAAAGGTACACCTTTTACTTATAGGTAAAAAAAAACTGGAAAAATAAATGTCTTATGTAACAATATGTTTGTAATTAACAGTAAGGGGTACATTATACATTTTATTTTAAGCTAGCAATTTCTAAATTTGTATTCAACAAAACATATTTGACAATATCAGTGTCTACCTCCTGTGCACTATTATTCTCACTATCAGTTTTCTTGTCAGAAGCTGAGAATGACTCTTCCACTGCTGAACAAAGATGTGTATACATCTATTCGATCTATTCGATCTATTCGTTGCAACCGAATATCCCATATTCGATGGTTGATTATACTTAATTTGCATATTGGAATATTCGCATAATCGAAAATAGACTATTCGAGCGAATTTTCGAATCCTTCACACGAATTTGATAAATCTGCCTCTTAATATATTATTCTCACTCTGGCAGCATTATATTAGCTAGCAAATAGCAATCACATTTGTTATATTAAAAATGCAGTAGTTAAAAAACATATTATAGATATATTATTTTGTTCAAAGTTTATCTTACTTAAAACCACTACACAGGTTAGTGTTTTTTACAGCTGCACCAGTTAAAATACAAACTATTATTTTGTTCAAAGTTCATTATCCTTTAAACCATTACACAATTTGGTATTTTTTACAGCTATACTAGTTGAAAGACATTCTGTATCTCAGATTTCTAGCTTTAAATATACTTTATATATACTGGCAACAATTAATAATGTTGTCAACACAATTATGTTCCTTGGTATATTTTCTTTCTAGCCATACACATTTGGTAGATTTTTCTGAGAATAATTTCTCTTTGTGCACTATGCTGGACTATACTATCTTTTTGAAAAAGTCATGTTCATTATGAGGCACCATGACAATGTTTTTTGCAAAGATTACACATATATTTCTGATCACTGACATATCTTGCAAGGTTGTTTTTCTAATATTCGTATAAGTAAAAATGTAATAACATTTTCACATAGTCAATATTTAATCCAGTAAATGCAACTGGTAGCTGTAATTTATAATATTAACCACACAGTGATTTATGATAAACTGTATACAGTGCAGAGTACGGCACTTGGGAGGTCCTTAGGTGACAATAAAAAGGTTATACATTTTTTTTGCATTGCTTTAGAAATGTATTTGTATTCTGTAATAAGAGTAGCTTTTTATACATTTTAATTACCCTAGTTATTAATGGTGCTGTCATGATCATTGCTTTGAAAAGTTGCTATTTCTTTCATTTGCCTTTTAAGATGTTAAGTAATCTTCTTACAAGGTTGTCTTATATCACCGGAAGTCATAAACCACCAATAATGTTTACAAGCTTGTGTAGCCAAGATCGGGATTACAAACACATCTTTTCAACACTGTCCATATGGACATACAGTACATATTCTTAATCTAACCATAAAGAGTATGAGCACATAACTTAGAAAAAAATCATAGATCAATGTTCTAAATGTCTGTGAGTGAGAAGAAAAAACAGTAACAGTATTTTTGTCCCACAAACTTTGCTAAGGGATAGATTTTGTACAGCCCATCCATGATCTTTGAATTTGTATGCTTAGATAGTGGGTGAATTATATATTATATACTTGCAATCAAAAAAGTACGTCAACCCAAAAATAAAAATGTACCAATTAAAAGAAATCATAATTCTAAGCAACTTTCCAATATGCATTGATTAAAAATGTTCAGTACATTTAAAGCTGTTTGTAAACTGTCAGGGGCCTATTTATGAAGCCTCAATTTTTAGGGGGAACTTTGTGAGGGAAAATTGAATTTTTAGAGATTTATTATACTCCAAAGCTGCTAAAAATAAAAATACTCCATCTAAAATCTATCGGGTCATAGTTACATAGTTAAATTGGGTTGAAAAAAGACCAACCAAAAAAGTCCATCAAGTTCAACTCCTCCAAATTAAAACCCAGCATACACACACACCCTCCACTCTTTCACAGAAACCATATATGTGCCCATAGCTATACTAACTGTAGAGAGTAGTATCAAAATAGCCTTTGAAATTATGTCTGTCCAAAAAAAAGCCCCTTTTAAAAGCATCAACAGAATCAGTCATCACGACATCACCCGGCAGTGCATTCCACAACCTCACTGTCCTCACTGTGAAGAACCGCCTACTGTACGCTGCTTCAAATGAAAGTCCTTTTCTTCTTGTCTGAAGGGGTGGCCTCTGGTACGGTGATCCTCTTTATGGGTAAAAAGGTCCCCTGATA
>CM044441.1:68129880-68156523 GCA_024363595.1 Xenopus borealis
CATCCACAGCCATCCCAGAGTCGAGGTCCCTGCTTACCTTCTCATAAAAAGAAATTAAGTCCAGTATCCTATCCTTTATTAATCCTTCTAAAAGCTTTCCTGCCACCGACGTCAGACTAACTGGCCTATAGTTTTGAGGCAGAGAATGGGATCCCTTTTTGAATAGCGGCACCACATTAGCTATCCGCCAGTCTCTAGGAACCATGCCAGACCTCAATGAATCCTGAAAAATTAAGCAGAGAGGTTTGGCTAAGCTCAATAATTACCCTGGGATGAATCCCATCTGGCCCTGGACCTTTGTTTATCTTAACATGTTCTAGTCTCTTTTGAATGTGTGAACCATGCATCATTAGATGTATTATTAGAATTTGGACTATTGATAAGTGTGTAGACAGACGAAAAGTATGCTTTTTGCTTGTTCTCATCAACCAGCTGACCCCCCTCTGATAATAAAGGTCCTACCCCTTCCTGTTTCAATTTGTTGCTATTAATATATTTAAAAAATTATTTCAGATTCTTTTTACTGCTTACTGCTATACCCTTTTCCATATTGATTTTAGCTTGCCTGATAGATTTTGCATGAGTTATTGGCCTCCTTGTACCCTATAAATGATTCAGCTGTCCCAGCTAACTTGAAAGCCTGAAAAGCACATCTTTTCTTACCCACCTCAACACCAACACTTCTATTGAACCAAAAAGGATTTGCTTTGCAACAACATTCCTTGCTTACAAGCGGAATATACTGACATGTATATTTATCAAGCAGCATTTTAAAGACTTCCCATTTTTGTTCAGTGTTTAACCCTGTGAAAAGCATTTCCCACTTAATAAGTTGCAGAGATGCCCTTATAATGTCAAAGTTTGCACACTTGAAATTCAATGTTTTAGTTACTCCCTTATAGAGTTGCTCTGCAACAGAATCTCAAAGGAGACCATGTTATGATCACTATTTCCTAAATGCTCACCCACACATGTGGTGTTTATTCTATTATTTAATACTGAAATGTTTGACTATTAGTAGCAACTATGTCTATGGCAGGGCATTTTCTTGCCACAAAAAGTATCTGCTACTAGTAGCTCTGGAGTTACTAGTAGCAGCTACTTGTTGTGGCTACAAAATACCCTGCCACATACAATAGTGATAATTACATGTGCTACAACACATCTAGCATCTAAGCAAAGGAAATTCTCACTATTGTCTGTTTTGCAGCCTGACAAGTAACTGCTACTAGAAGCTCTATGTGTCTTTACCCTAAGCGAGGAAGCAGTTATAATAGTTTGCTACCTATTTTGGTCCAAACAACAGGAGTCCTTCTTAATTTATAAGACAAAGGTACTGGTCTGTCATGTCTAAGCCCTATTTAACATTAACAAATGGTTTGGAACCAGCACTGCATGGATCCATGCAAATTTGAATAATTGATTGGTCAGTAAGGGACAATGACTTCCAGTCATCGAGAAAAAGGAAACATGAATGTTCCAAATGGCAGATGGCTAACTTCCTGTAACTGAGATGAGCTAGCATCATTCAAATGCATCATAGCTACAGTAGGGTAAAAAAACATAGGGTTTAGGAGAGGACTAAGTATGTTGCCAGATCAGAGGGAACCCTGACATCATGGACCAGGCCCCTAACAGAACCTAAGGAAAGGTATGCTTAGGCTGTGCAATCCTCTAATGTTAAAGCTTTAAAAAAGTGGGTATGAGATGTGTTGTGGGGTAATATTTTGTGGTTAGGCTATTGTTTACTATTTCAATGTACTATAGAAAGTGTAATCTTACAGTGTATATTTAGTATATTTGTCTTATATGTTTGTATGTGCACATTGTAGGCTATTATTAAGATATTAAATGTATGTTATGATTGTAAATATTTTTTAGAATCAATATAAAATTATTTTAACACATTATTGTTTGGTGATCTCTTTGAAACACTATACTGCAGAATATTCCATGTTTTAATAAACTTACACGGTTGGTTTTCATTTGGAGGGGTTGAACTTGGTGGAATTTCCCTTAGCTAAGTACCTATTTTCATTGCTTGTGTCTGACCACACAGAGCAGTTTGGGTGCAACCTATATTTTACAACAAATTGGCAAAGACATCCAAGAGATTAGCAATCCTCCTACCCCAGATGAGGGGTATTTTTTTTTAATAGCTGTATGATACAATAAACAAAAAAAATAAAGGGGGCTATTTCCTAAAATCCAAGTTTATCTCATATTTTATTTATAAAAAAACACCAAACTCCCATGCATGATTTTAGATTATTTATTGATTAAAAAAACCTTGATTTAATAGTAATGGGGAAACTCAATATTATCGAGTGAAAACTCAAATCTCTCAAATTTTTTCTGGCTTTTACCTGAATTTCCCAAAACCCTGAAAAAATTAGATTTCTGAGCTAAACGGAGCACAGACCACGAAAACTTCAAATTGAGATACTGTAGGTGCTTCTCCATTGACTTATACAGGAACTCAACAGATCTAAGATGACGGCTTTTCAGGTTCAGTTTTTTGCAGCATCGGCTTTTTAAATCATTGGTGTATACTAAATCTCGAAAAATGTAATTTTTTTCAAGATTTACAAAATTCGATTGGTCAAATTTTACAGTATGCAAATTAGGCAAATTCGACCATCAAATTTGTAAATTCGATCGAATCGAATAGATCGAATAGATCGAATAAATATTCCCCTTTAAATTTTTATTCGATTGGCTTCTTGGTGAATTTAGATTGAATATTAAAAATTCGATCAAAGGGTTAAAATCGTTCTAATCAATCGATTCAAATGATTTAATCTATCGATCAAATTTTTACTATTCGATTGTTCGACCAATCGAATAGTGGTAAAATCCTTCGAATTCGATATTCAAATTCAAAGGATTTTACTTCCCTTCCATTCACATGGTTTGCTTTAAGAAAGTGGGAAATCACTAGTAGTCATTTAGGATCTGTAACATACATATCAGTGACCTTCCTACATGGTAAAAACATTTTCTTTCTGGCATGCAATTTACTTAAATAGAAAATAATGAACCATGTTTTATATCCATTTATTTATATTAAAAGCAAATTAAATGATTTAATAGCAAGCAACAGGCACCAGGAACAAAACCTATAATGGACAGTGCGCCTTTAAATAAAAGCAGAAGTGCGCCACCCGTCTAGGGAGAAGCCGGTGCCGGGAGGAGCAGGATGCGGCGGGTGTCCCTGCCGTCCCCCCACTAGACACTAGGGTGAGTTCCTTACAGCTTGTTTTGTGAGAGATGTCATTTATACATTATTAACCTACTAGACATTAAGCCCGTTAAATTAACGGGCGCTAGAACATGTATAGTCAAACATTTATAAAAACAGACTTGTTCCAGTCCAAAAAAAAGTGGACAACCATGGTGGACACCTAGAGTGCTTCTCAGTAGTTTTAAAAATAATACTGCTTCCTAAAGAGTTTGGGCAATGTTTGTTTATGGTATAGATCACACCAGTGTTTTTTTTCCACAAAAAAATGTTTGTCCTACAGAATTTCAGAGGCGACTCTGCCTCAATGTTACTTTTAGAAAAAGAGCCTCCTGACTTTGTCAGCTCAGCATCCCTGTTGCCGTAGCAACGTCGGGGACATGCGCTGGGTGAGCGGGCCTTGATTCTAACAACGCGAGATTAAAGATAGGAACAGTTGGCACCGCCCCCGCCTCTTGATCATTCGCGCTTCACGTGCGCATGCCCATTTTCCGCCAATCATATTTTTTCCTTGGCGTCCTGTAGGCGGAGTTGAGTGAGTCAGAGAGCGGGAGGTACTTTCACAGCTATGGGAGGCCAGACAGTAGCTGCTCCTCTGTCACCCTCTGTCACAGTAGCTGCTCCTCTGTCACCCGCCGGCCAGCAACGCTCTATCCCTCTGCCATTGGGCAGCACAACAAAGAGGGGCGGGGCAGCGCACCGGGATTGGCTGCGGCTCTCCTGTGAGGGCGGGGCTTTTAGGCAATAAATAAAGAGGCAAGACGCTCTGTGAGGAGCTGGTGGAAGTCTCTCTCTACCCCGACCCCCCATTTACCTTTACTGACTGCGCCGCGGACTCCCCGGGTCACACATCCCACAGCTCGAGCTGCTCCTCTGTCACATGGTGCATGTGGGCAGTGTAGCGGTGAGATTGAAGGCAGCAGATTATAAACCACTAACATAAGTCTCTGCGCTCCAAGTGGGACATTCACTAAGATCCGAAAAAATCGCTAGCGCAGGCTTCGCGAGCATTCGCCACACTTCGCCAGGTGAATTTTCGCCTGTGCTACATAAATTCAGTAAAGTTCGAATTTACCCTCTGGTCGGCGAACAGTAACATATTTACGCTAGTGTTACTTCGCTAGGCATAGTGCAATTTCGCTAGCAAAGCCTAATTTGCATACGGCGCAAATCCTATATAATAAAGTTTAAGTGTCTCTGCGTCCAGTCCCTGTGTCCGTGGAATTGCGCTACTGCGCATGTGCCCCACGGACAGCCAGCGCGAAGCCCTATTAGGTCATTGAACATCAATCTTGATTAACTTCTTCTACAAAGCTTCATTATGCAAGAGTAAGGCTGCTTTGTGTAGAAGTATTTTGGGTTCAATGCCTATATCTACTGAGTTCAATCAAAGTATTAGTATATCATTTTGGGTTCAATGCCTGTATCACACAAGACGCTACTGGGTTCAATCAAAGTATTACCATGAGCCATTCTTGATCAAAAATCCCTCTCATAACAGGATTGATATTTAATAATTATAAATGCAAATTTGCACAAATTCTATTTAAAGGGGTTGTTCACCTTTGAGTTAACTTTTAGTATAATGTAGCGAGTCATATTCTGAAACAATTTCCAGTTGTTTTTCATTTTTTATTATTTGTGGTTTTATAGTTATTTAGCTTTTTATTCAGCAGCTCTCTAGTTTGCAGTGTCAGCAATTTGGTTTCTAGGGTACAAATTACCCTAGCAACCCTGCATTGATTTGAATAAGACACTGGAATATGAATAGGAGATGGACTCAATAGAATGATAAGTAATAAAAAGTGGCAATAACAATACATTTGTAGCGTTACAGAACATTTGTTTTTAGATGGTGTCAGTGACCCCCATTTGAAAGCTGCAAAGAAACAGAAGAAAATTGCAAATCATTAAAAAACTATGAAAAATAAATAAAGAAGACCAATTGAAAAGTTTCTTAGAATTGGCCCTTCTACAATATACTAAAAGATAACTTGAAGGTGAACCACCCCTTTAAAGAAAGTTAAAAAAAATAATAATTACGTATTTAGCAAATTCCTTTCTGAATTGAATATCCATACCACCAATACAACCCTTAAAGGGGTGGTTCACTTCTAAGTTAACTTTTAGAATGTTATAGAATGGCCAGTTCTCTGCAACTTTTCAGTTGGCCTCCAAATCTTAAGCAGTCTTTAATCAATCTCGGTCTACTCTCAGTTTGTATAACAACTTTGTTTGGAACATCAATGCTGAGAACAAATGGAACTCCTTTGTCATTTCTAATATATTTATATATTCTTTTTCCTATCTCTTAAAGCAGGGTGGTCCCCAACCGCCAGGCCATGGGCCACTGCCCAGCTGCAGACATATCTGAACTGGGTCAAGTCCAAATTTGATACAGCACGCCCATATTTGACGTGGCACATCCAAATTTGACATATTGCGTCCAAATTTGACATTGTCTGCATGACATTTGCCGCTGTGTGTCTGTATTTAAAGGGATCCTGACATGGGAAAAAAAGTTTTTCAAAATGCATCAGCTAATAGTGCTGTTCCAGAAGAATTCTCCACTGAAATCCATTTCTCAAAAGAGCAAACAGTTTTTTTTATATTTCATTTTGAAATCTGACATGGGGTTAGACATTTTGTCAATTTCTCAGCTGCCCCAAGTGATGTGACTTGTGCTCTGATAAACCTCAATCACTCTTTACTGCTGTACTGCAAGTTGGAGTGATATCACCCCCTCCCTTTCCCCCACCCAGCAGCCTAACAAAAGAACAATGAGAAGGCAACCAGTTAACAGCTCCCTAACACAAGATAACAGCTGCCTGGTAGATCTAAGAACAGCACTCAATAGTAAAACCCATGTCCCACTGCATACTATTCAGTTACATTGAGAAGGAAAAACAACAGCCTGCCAGAAAGCAGTTCCCTCCTAAAGTGCTGGCACAAGTCACATGACCAGGGTTAGCTGGGAAATTGACAAAATGACTAGCCCCATGTCAGATTTCAAAACTGAATATAAAAAAATCTTTTTGCTCTTTTAAAAAATGGATTTCAGTGTAGAAGTCTACTGGAGCAGCACTATTAACTGATGTATTTAAAAAAAAAACATATTTTCCCATGACAGTTTCCCTTTAAGCGCCATGCTTAAATTAGAAAACAGTAGATGCCTCCCTGGTCATTAAAAAAAATTACATCATTACACCAGTCCATGGGGCAAAAAAGGTTGGGGACTGCTGTCTTAAAGTACAAAAAAGTATTATATTATATATATATATATATATATATATATATATATATATATATGATATAAGAAACCATATATAAGAAACCATATCAGTTACAAACTATGTCTACTGTGCAATACAACTAATACAATACAACTGCTTATAGGTTCTGTTTTCAATTTGTCAGCAACATCTCACTTTTATTGCTGTTTTGTGTAGAAATGCTGCTTTGGGGACTAAGCAGAATTATTTGAAGATTCACTGAAGATATTGTTTGAACAACTGAAAGTTATATAAAAACATTCATCTTGCAGCAGAATGATTCATATGTTTTCAGCAGGATCACCAACTTCAATCACCCCCAAAACTGTAGTATATACATAGAACTGCTTTGAAAGAAATGTGACACAGCATTGAGTACAAAAATACAGTGTGTAATCAAATATCAAAAGCATTCTTTTTCAAATATATAAAATAAGTTTTTACTTTATACCCGTTTGAAAGTGAATATCCTCTTTAGATGCTATGGATTACTAACATGCCTGACATTTATCTCTAAACTATATTTATAAACTTATGATCAAGATGATTAAAGTGTATAACATTAATATGTAAAAAATATGAAGTAACACTTATAAGCACCATAGTTTTCCATGTGCATAAATTAACACCATACATCACAGTTATTGAAATAATGCACTCAAATTGTTTTGATCACCATATTAATAAATATGAATATTTACTTGCATCCATACCAATGGCACTAATATTTTACATATACTATTCTAGACTTGTTACTAAGTTAGACAAAGTGTGATCACTAGGTTTCTCATTCACTCTGGATGGAGGGAGATTTACAGTATTCCCCCCCCCCCCATAGAATGATACAGTGACACAAAGTTGCACACATCACCTTAACCCCCCCCCCAGAAATTAAATGTCTCTTGGTTCTAATAGAACATGCATTCATTGCATTAAAATATTTCTCAATTATATCCATTTTCATTTGTTTACATTGGATTTATTCATTCATCTTATACTGTGTGTTTTGTTATAAAGTCACATCTATTTTAATGCAAATGCAACCTGAAATATAAAGACATTTATAAAAGTAATGTTTAGACAGCATATATACGCTCTGATTTAACCCTTTATGTGCCAGCAGAATTTCACATTTCATTTGCACTCATTGCCAGATGTTTTTTGAACATTTTGTGCTCTCTCATTTTAGGGGCATTTCCTGGTTGGGGATTTTAGCTTACCTAGGAAAACTATACATATTTTGGAAAAACCTCTTTTTTTATTTCCAATTCTAAAACAAGATTTAGAGCTCTAAATACAAAAAAAGGAAAACATGTCATTTTCCACAATATAGGGATTTACACAAGAAAATATTTTATTTTATGAACAAAAATTCAACTGATTTAAAAGGCCTCACGTTTCTCAAACTGGCCAATACCAGATATATGTTTTATGAAGATTTCTGACTTCTACAGATAAAAGACTCCCAGCAGTAACTTACTGAATTTAAAGCATATATATATAATATGTACAAAAAATATGCTCTTTGTTGTAGTATTTTATTTCACTTTATACTTTGACCTGAAATGACAGTGCTGTATTAAATCTATATAAATGCTTCTTGCTGTAACCCTTGTACAAAACCTCTTTCCTGATCAATGGAAAACAAATTTGGAAAGATTATCAACTGCATCTTTAAAAAACATTGCAGGCAATCAATGTCTTTTCGGAAGCAGGTGCTGATCAAGCCATAGGCAACACTGCAGAGCATTGCAAACATTGATCTTATTTCTGATGGACAAATTAGCTTGTAGCTGCAATGTCGTACTTTATTTTCCATGTAAGTATATTAATAGTCTGAGCAGTGAAATGGTGTACCACGTGTGGAGATATTCTTTGATAAGGTTGGAATGAAAAATTCTTTAGTTGAAATCTTAAAGGACATAACCCAAAAAATAACTTTTTGCATAATAAAAGAAAACACAATTATAAGCAACTTTCCAAAATTAATGTATTAAAAATTGTTGGTGCTCTAAAAGTTATTTGTAAATGGAATTGTTATTGAAAGCAGCATTTGCATAATTCCTGGTACATTTCAAACAATGTTGCAAAAGCCAGTCTCCTCTAGCAAGACAGGTCTGTTAATCGGTTGGCTTATGTTACATTGTTTCAAAAGCCAGAGCCACAGTACAGAGAATGGAAAGGGACAGACAAACACAGCTTTCAATAGCAATACATGCACATGCAATACATACAAATAACTTAAAAACCATAGAAAATATGTAATGAATGTATGTTTCAAAGCTGCTTAGAATCATGTTTTCTTTTATTAGGCAAAACATTTTTTTTGGGGTTGACATGTCCTTTAAGTATTTGTTAAATAAACAAGATTTTGAAATATATTAAAATTATACTTAATATTTTATTCAAGAGATCTTCATAATATTTATCTAGAGAGGTTGTTTATCAAAAGGCACAGTTTTAGAAGTTTGTGAGGTTTTTTCTTGAATGAATTTGAATGTGCTCACAACTTGAATGTAAAAAACTCAAATCTGTGTAGTTGGGGGTGAAGAACTTGAATACTCAAATTGATTGAGTTTTCATAAAAAAAACTTGAATCGCTCAAATTGATTGTGTTTTCAGGCAAAACCCACTGAAGAAAACTCATGGAGGCTATTCACATCTTCAACATGACTTTGACAGTCTTTAGATGGTGTATTTTTTGGATTTGAGCTATTTCCAGCAGGGCCGGGCCGCACCAGCAAGGTGCCCTAGGCAAACCTGCTGGTTGCAGAGCCAGCTTGGCGCTCATGTGCAAGGTGCTCATGACGAAAATAAATTTAAATCCCATGGAGGTACAATAGACAAACGCCTAGGTCTGATCTAGGTCTGATTCGTGACACTGCTTTCACAAATCTTGGTACTAGAAGTTCAGTAGAGTGCTGATATTAGACCTTTAGAAAAACCATCTTGCAGAAATTTAATAACCCCTGGTGAAGAACAGACCTCTGGGGCAATACCTTTAACCGTACACCCTGAGCAAAATACTGTCCTTACTCTAGCATAGACCGAGGACATTGACTGTTTCTTGGCTAGTAAGGGTGTGTCCACTACATCATGTGAGAGACCTTGGAGGAGCTAATAATTCCTTCTCAGCCTCCAAGCTGTTAGGCTCTACTTGGATGGGTTCTGGTGCTTCAGGCCTATCTGAATGAGGAGATCCTTCCTGATCAGAAGAACCCAGTATTCCCATTGACATCACCATCAAGTCCGAGAACCATGTCCTCCTGGACCAAAGGGGAGCTATCAAGATTATAGATGCCTGATCCTGGCTGATCTTCTGAATCATAATTAAGGGTGGAAAGATGTACACCATCTTGAAAGTTTATGGAACTGACATTGCATCTAGAAAAGTCCTATAAAAGCTGAAAAATGTCTTGCTCAGCCGAGTTGCCATCCCCACCTGAGAACAATCTGATAAATTCCCGGTTCCCAGTACAGTCTGCTCAGAGAGACCTCCTCAGAGTTGTCCACACCCTTTATGTGAACTGCCTTGAGAAATTGTTGATTCTTCTCTGCCCAATACATGATCTTCTGGCATTCCTTCATCAAAAGAGGAACTCTGGTTCCACCTTGTTTGTTTAAGTAAGACAACATCACCATGTTTTCAGAATGTACTAGCACTTGACAAACTTTCACCTGTTTTTTTAACTTCTTCAGAGCCAATTTAACTACTCTTAACTCTTTGAAATTCGAGGACTGTGTCCTCTCCCAAGATGACCACCTGTTCTGGGCCATATGCCCCCCTAGGTGAGCTCCCCAGACTAACACAGAGGCATCTGTTGTCAGTGAAATAAACTGTGGCGTTCTGAAGGGCCTCATCAAATCCCTTTAGTAGAGTAACTCCATGGAAGAGGAAGCCTTCACCAGCCATCCAGATATGGAACTACATACTCTCCCTGTCTCTGCAGAGCAGAGCAGAGATTGGAAGGATCTCCAATTTCTCAAGGCAGTTCACATAAAAGGTGTGGACAACTCTGAGGCGAACTCTCTGAGCAGACTGTACTGGGAACTGGGAATTCAATCTGAATTTTGTAGATGCAGTGTCAGTTCCATGGTCTTTCAATATGGTGTACATATTTCCCCCCTTACCTATGCCTGTGGGATGTCAAGAAAATTCAAGTTTTTTTTTTAAACTCAAAAATTCTAGGTTTTCTTTTTTTACCCGAAAAGTTGTTTTTTGATTATAAAAATACCTCAACAACTTTTAACACACCCCTACCCATCATTAATGAAACATTTCAAAACCCTGCACTGTGCTTTTTATTTAACTTTCCCTTATCTGCGATGTCAGATAAATCTTCAGGTGAATTCCTTGGTCCTTGGTTTTTCCATTTAATGTGCTTCACTAACATTTTAATTTGAGCCAACCATAAGTCTAAAGTAGCACAGTTCTAATTTTTTTATTGTAATGTAACCATCATTAGATGCAAACATTGTACAAGAGATCAGGAAAAATTTGTTATGACCATTTAAGTAGATGTTTCTGTCAGCAAAGTATACTTTTAATCCAAAAAGGGTGCCTGCCAAAACTGCAGGGTATAAATCATGGTCAGGATCAGAAAGTACATGCAAAACTCAGTTGATAAATACATAAAAAAACATGTGGGCCATTAAAGAGGTATGCTTGAAATACCTAAAATTTATAGTTTTAAAGACTCTAGAAACACTAATATTATTTTTATAATAAATTACACTACACTTAGATGTTATTCTTATCTGTACAAGTAGATGGAGCATAGAAGAATGTTCTCCATAATGTTGTGCAAAGTGAAGCCTTCTCAAATCAGAAGGTATTTGCTCATCTCATGCCATACATATAGCTTTTCCTGAATACCAGAAATAAGAGTTTTAACTCTCCCATAAGACATATTGGGCAAAGACATGCAAACCACTCCTTTATGTCATTTTGACCAACTATGCATCTAGAATTGCTGGTTTGTAGCACAGGTACAACATAATGGTTCAGAGCTATACTGTATATCCAAACTTGCAGACAGCCTGTTTTGATCTCATCAGTACAAGATATGGCACAAAGCTTCTGAGGGTAGGACTTGGAGAGTAGGGAAACGGAATACCAAACCAGGTTAGGGTGATAAGGATTGAAAGGAGCCAAAAAAGCCCTTCACAAGCAATTACATGCAAAATGAAGCCTTCTGAACACAGAAGATATTTACTTGTCTTATGCCATACACATGATGCCTTATGGGTGAATTAAAACTCTCATTTTCTTCAGGTCCCCCGGCAGCACCACTAAGAGAGATTGCCCCTCCTCCTAGGACAGGAAAAAAGAACAAAAACACCCCCCCCTATCAGCTTACCCCCGTGTTCTTGTTTCCTGTCCTCCGAGGACTTAGGTGAGTGTTTTTTTCCGAGTTGTGGAAATCTGGGTCCCTGACCGCTCACCTCTGGCTGGGGCTCACGGTGCGTTCCTCTCCCTCCCTTCGGTTCTCCTACTAGCGTGTGGGAGGGGAGTAAGCAGGACAGGTTCGCACAGCACTGGGGAGAGGTGCTGTCTGTACCTCTTGTTCGGGAAGGATACTTGGGGGGCAGTCCTCTCCTTGATGTTGCAGGGTTCCCTTGTGTCTGTGGAGCCGGCGGGAGGATTAGTTGCGCTTGATGCGCTGTGCTGTTGTGACTTCCGGGTTCGGCGGGTCACGTGATTACGAGCGCCAAGTTTTAAAACAGTTCATTAGCAACACGTTTTGCCTCCCTTCTCTTTGGATTTCAGCTGCGGCTCCTGGGTGCGTTTGATTTGCTCTGGTGAGTGTTATACTGGTGGTGTGTTTTTTGTTTGGGGGATTGTGTTTTTGCATTGCAGGTGTTTTTTTCTTTTTTTCTTTTTTCTCCCAGCCATGTCCTCTCGCTCGGAAGCTAGAGAAGAACGGGAAAGGTCTCGGAGATGTGCACTTTGCAAAACAAGACTTCCCCGGGATTTCCCAAAGAAGGTGTGTCAGGAATGTTTTAAGGAAAACTTTCAACAGGATGTGCCGGAGGCTATGTCGGAGTTTATGTCCTGGTTTAAAGTTAACATGCAACAGACCTTTGATGCATTTAAAGGTACCTCGCAGACTCAGCCACAAGCAAGTACTTCAGCGGCCAGCCAGGTGGAGGCACCAGTAGTACAGGAGGTAATGATGGACTCGTCCGACGACGAGGTTAGAGAGGATACTTATATTTTCTCAGTGAAAAATATTGATCATCTTGTTAGAGCAGTTAGATCTTCAGTGGAATTAAGGGATGAAGAGAAGCCGCGTTCTAAACAAGACGATGTTTTTGGGGCAGAAAAAGTCTCCTAAGGTTTTTCCAGTGCATGAGATGATTTCAACTGTCATTTCTAAGCAGTGGGACAAACCTGAGAAGAAATCCAAATTTCTGAGGAAATTTAAAGTTTTGTTTCCTTTTGATGACAAGGTGGCAGCTGATTTGGACTTTCCGCCAAAAGTTGATGTGGAAGTTGCTAGATTGGCTAAGAAAACTACTATTCCAGTCAAAGATGGAGCTAGTTTTAGGGATCCGATGGATCGGAAGGTAGATGCTGCCTTCAAGAAACTCTTTGAATCTTCTGCAGCAGGATTCAGGCCAGGATTGTTGCCTCAGGACAGACGTTTTTTTCCTAAGAAAAATTTTTCTCGGCCATCAAGCCAGGCCAGGGGATCTGGAGAAATGAAGAAGACTATTTTTCATTCCTTCCGAGGTAGACCAGGTAAACCTCAAACAAGAGGTAATAGGTTAGAGGAGACTCGCAAGACTGATCAGTTCTGACACCAACTCATTCAGGCCGGTAGGGGGAAGACTCCGTTATTTTTTTCATGAGTGGACAAAGATCACCAGGGATCCGTGGGTCTTGAGTGTTGTTCAGGAAGGATACAGGCTAAAACTGGCCTCTCGCCCGAATCCTCATTTCCTTTGTACAAGGGTTCCCAGGGAGTTTGTGAAGAGAACATTTCTCCTCAAGGGAGTTCAAGAATTTGTGCAGTCCCGTGTCTTAGTTTCTGTTCCTCGAAACGAGGTGGGGAAAGGAGTCTATTCCTCAGTTTTTTTGGTCCCCAAAAAGTCAGGCAAATTTTGGATGGTGGTCAATTTAGTTTATCTGAATTCATTCATGAAGAAGATTAATTTCAAAATGGAGGCATCGGGTCAGCAGTTTCAATTTTACAGGAAGGAGATTTCATGGCCACGATCGATCTTCAGGATGCTTATCTTCATGTCCTGATTTGGGAAGGACATCAACAATTCCTGAGGATCGCGATCAGAGATCGGCACAGGACAACTCATTACCAGTTTGCTGCTCTGCCTTTCGGTCTTTAGTCCTCCCCTCGAATTTTCACCAAAGTCTTGGTGGTGGTGGTGGCTTTCCTGAGAACTCAGAACATTCCAATTGTTCCTTATCTAGACGATTGGCTAGTCAAAGCATCCTCCAGCAGTCTACTGCTCAGCCATCTACAGAGAACAATTATCTGTCTAGAGACTCTGGGTTGGAAGATCAATTATCAGAAATCGGATCTTTTTCCGTCTCGGAGGAAACAGTTCTTAGGAGTTCTGCTGGACTTGGAGCAGTGCCGTACTTACCTTCCTCAGCTGAGGAAGATCAGCCTCTGTAGTTCCTTGTCGGATCTCTCTGAGCGAAGAGTGGTCTCGATCAGGCAGGCTATGTCAGCCTTGGGGCCATGACAACAACCATAGAAGCAGTGCCATGGGCCAGACTGCATATGCGGCTTCTTCAGAGAGCTATATTTAGATGTTGGGATGGCACAGAGAGCTCTCTGGACAATCCCATGACGCTAGCTCCTCATGTGATTCACTCGCTCAGATGGTGGAAAGACCCAAATCTATCCAAGGGAGTTATGTGGGTCATCGAGCGGTGGCTCATTCTCACTACCGATGCCAGCAGGCAGGGTTGGGGGCAACCCTGGAGCAGAGTGTCTGGCAGGGCGTGTGGTCTCTCCAGGAGGCGCGTCTCTCCTCCAATCACCGGGAGCTCCTGGCTGCTTTGAGGGCTCTCAAAGTGACGGCACATCTGACCAGAGGTCAGGCTGTGAAAGTCAGATCGGACAACACCACGGTCGTGGCTTATCTACACAGACAAGGAGGAACTCACAGTCAGACGTTGCTGGATCTGTCTCTGAAGATATTGTGCTGGGCAGAGGGGCATTTGCAGACACTGCAAGCAATTTACATAAAAGGCTTGGACAATGTCAGAGCGGACTTTCTGAGTCGCAGACTAGTTCTTCCCGGGGAATGGTCTCTCAGCCCATCAGTGTTTCGGCTCCTGATTCAGCGGTGGGGTCTTCCGACTACAGATCTCATGGCTACGAGGGAGAATGCCAGACTGAGCAGATTTTACTCCCTGTTCCCTCAAGACAGGCCAGCGGCAGTGGATGCCATGTTAAAAAACTGGCGAGGGGGGCTGGTTTATGTGTTTCCCCCTCTTCCGATGATAACCAGAGTGCTGAGGAAGATCAGGCTGGACAAGGCCAGAGCCATAGTGGTGGTTCCTTACTGGCCCAGGAGGGTTTGGTTTTCCCTATTACTGGAAATGGCCAAAGAGGATCCGTTGTTATTGGGCTCCAGCAGGGCGTTGCTTCATCAGGGACCGGTGCATCATCCGGATCCCAGCATGCTGGCTCTGTCAGCATGGATCCTGAATGGCAATCATTAACTCAGGGGTTGTCAACTGAAGTTATTGCGGTTATGGCTCACTGCAGGAAGGCGGGAACTAATAGGATCTATTCTAGGATTTGGAAGAGATTTTCTTTCTGGTGTGCAGATCGCTCTGTTGATCCACATGGGGCATCGATTCCTCACATTCTGCAGTTCCTTTCTGATGGTTTTCATTTGGGTTTGAAACCGGCTACTCTGCGAGTTCAAGTAGCGGCTTTGGGAGCAGTGAGAGGTATTTCACTAGGGGAGAATCATCTGGTGAAGCAGTTTCTTAAGGCCACCAACAGATTAAAACCGACTGTTAGAGACATTTGTCCTCCTGGGGTTTTGAACCTTCTCTTGTCAGTTCTGTCAGGAGATCCCTTTGAGCCGTTGTCCTCTATTCATATGAAGTTGCTGACGCTAAAAACTGTTATACTGATTACACTTCAGCTCGTAGAGTTGGGGAGTTACAAAGTCTTTCTATTGAGGAGCCTTATCTTCAGATGTTTCCGGATAGAGTTATAATGAGACTTCCTCCTAACTTCATTCCTAAAGTGGCTTCGAATTTTCATTCTTCTCAGGAGATTGTTCTTCCTTCTTTTTACCCACATCCAGTGGGGGATGAGCAACGCAAGCTTCATAAACTGGATGTCAGATGCTGCTTGGTGTTTTACCTGTCTAGATCTGCGCAGTTCCGGAAATCGAATAATCTCTTCCTTAATTTCTTAGGGCCATCTAAAGGTTCGGCTGCATCCAAACCTACAATTTCAAGGTGGCTCAAGCAGGCTATTTTTCTGACGTATGAGACCAGAGGTCTGTCTCCCCCTGCTGGGATTAAACCGCACTCCACTAGAGCAGTGGCCACTTCATGGGCACAAAGAGCAGAGGCATCGGCAGAGCAGATCTGTAGAGCTGCGACCTGGACTTCGATGCATACGTTCTCTAAGCATTACAAACTGGACGTACAGTATATTCTTCAAGGGAGGCTGCTTTTGGTCAGAAAGTTTTGCAGGCGGCTTGTGTTCCCTTCCCTTGATCTTTTCAAAATCTCTTAGTGGTGCTGCCGGGGGACCTGAAGAAAGGTTGTAAATTGTCTTTTCTTCAGGTCCCCTCAGGCAGCACCAGTTTTTTTCCCTCCCTTTGAATAAATTCTGTGTGTAGCAGCCTCTGTGTCTCTTGTTCTTGTTAACTAACACGGGGGTAAGCTGATAGGGGGGGTGTTTTTGTTCTTGTTTCCTGTCCTAGGAGGAGGGGCCATCTCTCTTAGTGGTGCTGCCTGAGGGGACCTGAAGAAAAGACAATTTACCGGTAAGAAATTACAACCTTTTGTTATCTAGGCAATGCTATGGGGCAGATTTACTAAATTCCCATAAATTCACATGAGGGATTTGAATATTCAATCGAATTTTCAAAAAGATTCGAATTCAAATTTTGAATATGCAAATAAGGCAAATAAGACCAAATTCGACCATAGAATATTAGAATTGGAATGATTCAAATATTCAAATTTAATTTTATTTGAATATTCGGAAATTCGATGGTCGAATACTTTCAATCACCTACTTCACCAGATTAAACCTACTGAAATGGGGATCATTCCCTAAGATCGTTTGATTTCGAATTAAAAATGTTTTACTTCCCCACTATTCCCCCACTATTCCCTACTGGTTGAATTTCGAATGAAAAAAAAATTTGAAATTCGACCAATAGTAAATTTGCCCCTATGTGTATGGAATAAGACAAGTAAATACCTTTTGATTTCAAAAGGCTTCACTTTGCATGCAATTGCCTGTGAAGGGCTTTTTGGCTCATTTCAGTCCTAACCAGGTTCGGTTTTCCATTTCCCTACTCTCCAAGTCCTATCCTCAAAATCCATGTTCCAATTTTTTGCACTGATGAGATCTACCAAGATCAAAACAGGTTGTCTGCCAGTTTGAATATATGGCTCTGAACCATTAGGTTGTATCTGTGCTACAAAACAAGAAATTCTGGATGCATAGTTGGTCAAAATGACATAAAGGAATGGCTTGCATGTCTTCGCCCATGATGTCTTATGGGAGAGTTAAAACTCTTATTTCTGGTATTTAGGCAATGATATGTGTAGGGCATGAAACAAGTAAATGCATTCTGATTTCAGAAGGCTTCACTTTGCATGTAATTGCTTGTGAACGGCTTTTTGACTTCTTTCAGTCTTTATCACCCAGCTCCATAACGTTGAAATCTTTTTCAGGCTCCAGGCAACCTGCTTTTTGGAATGGTAAGGAGGTCTGTGATTTTAGGAACCTGTAATAAAATATATCTTACCGGCGTCCCCGCCGCACCATCCTCTCTCTCTGCCGGCATGTTCCTAGTGCACACCGCGCACGCACTTCCATAATTTATAGGCGCATGCGTAATGGCGCGAAATTTAAACAGTATTTAAAGGGACATTTTTATTTTGTGATTGCCCGTGATAGGATTTGATTCCTGGTGCTTTCCTGAGCCTTTGTGCGTTTGTTCCTTGTATCCTGCTATTGTTATTCCTGTGCTTGACCCGGCCTGTTCCTGACTATTCTGATATCCGTAACCTGACTCCAGCTTGTACTTCGACTCCGATTCTGTCTCATCCTTCTGATTGATTACCCAGTTTGAACCTTGCCTGTCTGACGATCCTTGGTATCCGCCCGCCTTGACCCAGCCTTCCTGACTACGAACTTGCCTACTCCTACTTGTACCGTGACCTTTGGCCTTATTGACTTTACAGTTGTGCCCCTTTGCTTGCCCAGAACCATTCGCCTTGCATCTCTCATTATAAGACCTGGCGGCATCCAATTAGCCGAGGGCTCCTTCCAAGGTGAAAGGCGGCTGTTATAGGCAGAAGCATGAGCCTAGACCAGGGTGCTTGGCATTAGTTCTGGGTTTAGGGTGCCAACCGTGGCAGAACCATTTACTCTCTCTGTATTGAATATACTTGTTGTATTTAATGTATTTATGGTGTCACTAACCCTCTGCCTTAGGATCTAAAGTCATTGTTTTTGGAAATTACTAGTGATGAGCAAATATGTTCCATCACTTCACCAACATTTTTCAGAATTGCAACAATTTGGAAAATGCCAATAGGCATTTCTTCATGTTGTGCAACTGCACAGGGGATGCTTAAAGTCAAAACTCCTCTTGTCCATTTTCTGTGTATGTCATTCAGAGGGCATTTCAAATTATGAGAAGCCATTACTAATTTAATCATGAATGTTTTTTCCTGATAGCAGAGGCAGACAATTTTCAATTCAGCTTCATATGTTCTAGCTCTGAAGATTGCTACTGACATCAATGCAAAATATTTTTTGAGGATTTTTTGCCTGTGGGTAAAGCACTTTACCCATGGGTAACAAAACTTACATTGCATTGGAGGCATTATACAGGACAATTGCTTCACCTGCAGTGTTATTAGGCTGTGGTCACAGGGGCTAGAGGCTCCACTACTCTCAGTATGCACATTTTTGCAGGCTGAGGTAGTGCCGCTGCTCCATTGATTGGAGTCCAATGCGCTTGAGTGGGCACATGCACGGGAGCAGAAGTGGAAGTCAGCTCGAATTAGGTATTAGGTATCACCGGGCCGACCTCCATTCCTTAGATTTATGGAGCAGAGGCAGATCCACTTCTCTCAATCCGCATGTTTTTCCCATGACAGAATCCCTTTAACAGAAGCCACATAAATAAAGCTTGTACTGTAGCCTTATCAAAGATGTTTCTCTTTCATCATTAGGCTAATGATTGAACAATAAGTTTTGTGTGAGACCTCAAGAACCTATAGTCACTAATTGTCAGACCTCAATATCTAGCCAAAAAGCGAAAGTACAGGTGCTGTCAGTTGTTTCCCAATCAATAAAATAGGAGGTGTAGGTATCTTCCCAGCTTAGGAAGGGTGTCCTTTAATCCTTTTGAAAATATTTTACTATGAATTGCCTTCAATGCAAAGATATTTACCATGACTTGTATAGAGCCCACTGAACCACAGAATTTAGATAAAATATGACTTGCCGTTGCAATGTATGTTTGTGTTTTCAGTGCATGCATTTCAGTGCATTTCTAAGAATTTAGTCCCCATAGAGGAGAATGGGGTCAGTTAACTCCTATATTCCCATGATTTTGAATACAAAAAAGTTACTGCACAAGAATGCAGATAGAAAAGGCTATACTGTATGTAAGAGCCCTTATGTCGCTGTCAAAATAATTCAGCTCAGTATAAATAGAAACTAATTTCTCCAAGGATATTAATATTTATTATTATCATTGGCTAATTGCAATCTCCCACAGTACAGCTTTTTCATAAATAATAATTATTTCCTGATCATTTTTTGTTCTTCTGTACTAATAAGACACAGCATTGTTATTGATGCTAACAGAGTGCATAATAATTAATAAACCCTGTTCCCAAATATTTTGGATCAAGGATGCCACATACACTGCATACTGCAAAAATTGCCATTTTTAAAGCAATGACTTCTTGTTAGTACTTTAATACAACTGCAGAACAATATAGATTGTTCTGCAGTTGTATTAAAGTACTAACAAGAAGTCATTGCATTACTGTTTTATTTAATACTCTTCCTTTAACTTGTCATATTCTTGACATTGTTTATCTCTAACACCTGCTACCCTTTCCTGCTCTTGCTTGTGACACTGTTACCAACAGTCCACTGACTGAAGGAGCTATAATTACAGTATGGTGGAATTCTTTAACAGGCGAACATTTGTTATTGAGTGGAGAAAGCAACAGTCGATGCCTATGCCATTTTTCCCTTCAACCAATTTGGCAGATGAGGTTTACTACCTTGTCATCTGTTTGTCACTATCAACAATATACTTATATTAAATTAAACTTGAATTAATACATTTTGTATTGGCAAAAAAAAACTAGCTTTGGTATGGCAAGAAATAAATCAAAAGGATGTAATTTCTTTTTAATAGATTATATTGAGGAATATCTGTAAATTATGGTCAAAGTGGGCAAACGCTGCTGCCTCAGAATATTAATTACATTTTTCAGGGATGCAGAATGTTTGTAGAAATGATTCCTGTACATTTGACACGGAAATCATATATGCTCTCCAGTTCACAAACTAATCAGTGGAAAATGTTTTGGTAGACTGCAGGAAGAGGTTTTAACCCACAGGGAGTCACTAGATGAATGTAGAACTGTTCCTTTTTCAGAGGTCTCACTTACAGCACTGAGGTTAAGATAGCTGCTTACGGTGTAATAATGCATGCTGTTTTGATTCCCATTCCTTGAGCACTGAACTCTTAGAAAGGAGTCTGCTGTGATAATGGCTATTCAGCTTCCAGTTCTGGCCTGCTGAGATGCAACCAACAGTTAGCGTGAGCTTACTGCACCCTCTACAGTTCAGCTGCAAATCCTTTCTGTTGAAGAACAAATACATTGAAGTATTAGCTGTAAGCAATTACATTGATTCAAGTTGAGTGAAGTGCACTTTAATTCTTTAATTTGCATTATGACAGAAACGTAACGTAACATAATGTAACTATTGGTTTTAACAATTAGTGAATTTTACAGGCAATATCTTCTCCCAATCTTCTCCTCAAGTCATTAACCTTATATTATTTCCACGGTTATCATTTTTGATCTGATCAATGAAATGTCTGAAAAAAACATTTATGTTATAATCTGTGGTAACATGTTTCAGACAAGAAACATATACCATATATTTTTCTCCATTGAATTTTAAAGTATATGATTGATCCTAAATCATGTATATGTGTATTAAGAAATTATTTATGTGGAACATATATAAGTAACATATATTATTGGCACTATTGGCACTGCATAATGATTTTTTTATTTAATATAGTGAAATACAAGCAAGTGTGCAAACTACAGGGCTGCTAGATTATCACCTTCAAATTACATTAATATACAATATACACACTGTATGGCTTCTGTATGATTAATTAGCAACTTCAGTTCATGCTGCAGACTCTACTGCACAGAGGTTGATACACTGAGGTTGATGTTCTGATCAGGCAGTAGCAGCAAAGAGTGGCAACCGTCTGGATGAATAAATGTGGGACTGAGCAAATGAAGATGATCTGCACTCACATGAAGAGGACAGAGCAGACAGAGAAAAGAAGTGGTAGAATAGAGCAGGGATATTGGGGTAACTAGATGTTACTGGGTCCCACAGCAAATTCAATTTAGGGCCTCAAACACATTCTACCAAGAAATATAAATTTTCAGTTTGCTGTATTATGTAAATTCTTACAAATCTGTAGTATGGAGAGTAGGTAAGCAGTTACAGGAACACCTTTAGGGAGAAAGCCCTGCCCCCCCCAAAAAAAAAACCCAGGGCACTTTTATAAGTATGTGCACTATCTCACCATTTGTTATCCAGCACTGTTTATCATCAAGTGCTATTCAGGGTGCTATAAAAAAAGTTAAATCCTATATTATAAAATTATGGGGTTATTTATTAAGGGGTTTATTTATTAAAAATAAGAATTCAAGTTTTTCAAAGTTAGTTTCAGTAAAATCTAGAATTTTTCAGAATAAAAAAATAAAATTTTGCAAGATTTCTTTTTATAAATACGACCCTAAATGTTTACTTGATCTTACTACAAATCCCTAAAACAATCTGTTTGTTTATATGCTTTTAATAAACATTTCTCTTCTTTTTAATCAAACAACGAATATAATACGTTTAAAAATGTATGACTTGCTCCCTGAAGATTTTTCTTTTTCCACATAATGTGGGTAATTTTCTTCATAAAGTTTATAATTATTTATAAAGTAAGCTGTTAACCTTAAAACACATTCTAATGCTGGTTAAGCATGGAAATAATTATCAAATAAAATGTAATATACTTATATGTACCAATTATTTTCATGAATAAACCCTTTCAGCACTTTGTCCTGATTTAAAAACAGCATGACGCCACATTGCTTACTGTACATTTAAAAGTCCAGTATAAAATGAGATTTATATCCAAAAACTCAATACCAAACATTTATAAACAATGGTTTCTAGCACATTTTTGTACTTTATGTAAATAAGTAGTTTACTTCAAATTAACATTAGTGTAATGTAATTATTGTAAGAATCTTTGCAGTTGGCTTGTAATTTTTTATTATTTGGAGTCTTCAAATTAACTTTTTGTTCTATAGCTTTCTATTGTTACATTTAAATTGCTTTGATGCTAGGTTTCCGTTCTACCAGTAACCAGGCAGTGGAGAGTAAGATGATGGGTCTGGGTAAAAGAATAGCTCTATTTCTCAGTGATTTGACAGCCAGAAAGCATATAAACTTTCTGGCTGGGAGAGGCAGAATAGAAAGGTAAATAGTTATGTAAACCATAAAAATTACACATTGTCTTACATATCATTATCTACATTATGATAAAAGTAAGTTTGAAGGCAACCTGTTAATTTTGGAATTGTATTAACTTCTAGAATGTTCTAAATCAGTGATCACCAACCAGTAGCTCGCGAGCAACATGTTGCTCTCCAACCCCTTGGATGTTGCTTCCAGTGACCTCAAAGCAGGTGCTTATTTTTGAATTACTGGCTTAGAGGCAAGTTTTGGTTGCATAAAAAACAGATGGACTTTTTCATGTTTGTGTTGCTCTCCAACTCTTTTTTAAATTTAAATGTGGGTCACAAGCAAAAAAGGTTAGGGACCCCTGTTCTAAATGAACCTATTCTAATCAACTTTTTAGTTTGTCTTCATTGTTTATGTTGTATGGTTTAATAAGCCATCCTATTCATACTCCTTCCAGCATCCACTGAATATGCATTAACTCTTTTATTAAGGAAATGCAATGTGCAAAATCCAAATGTAAACCAGCACATTTCCCCCACAATGCAACATTTTCAGAGAATTACAGTGTCACTTGCATGAGGCAGAAATTAACATTCATGCTTGCAAGTTGCAGTTTTTGTTTCTACATTTGTGTGAATGCCTTCCAGCTTGTGTTTCAGAAAAGAAATCTGTAAATGCTGCATGTTTTTTGCTGTTTCAGAAAATTAGAAAATAATGTAGTTTAGGATAAAAATATATGGTGAAATATGCATATATTCTCAATTATTGGCCCTCCTCCTGTACCCAGTTACTAACACATATAGCCAAAACTTGCGAAAAGGCCGCAGTTTGATTTATTAACATTACATAAATACTTAAACCCAAAACAGTATGTCTACAATGTTGTTATAATACAAAAAGATAACAATATGCCACTGAAGGCTGCACATACAGTTGTAAAAACAGCTCAATGTAGCTTAACATTCATTAAAATTTATTGCTTCACCACGCTTCGCCAAGCCTGAGAATAGGCCTCAGCCTTTGGATTTTACCAGCCCACTGAACTGAACCTCCCTGCAAACAACTAGCTCCAGGCCTACCACTCACACAACCCGGGGCACATTTACGAAGGGTCGAACTGAATTTTAGAATAACATTTCATTTTTAAATTCGAATTTCGAAGTAATTTTGGGCTACTGCGACTATAAAATAGCCCAAAATTTGATTCGAATTGAAAAAAATTAGGGAATTCGGAAATTCAAATTTCAAAGTACTGTCTCTTGAAAAAAATTAAAATTTGACTATTCACCACCTTAAAGCTGCCAAATTGCCATTGTAGCCTGTGGGTGACCTCCTGGAGGCTTTACTGACAAAGTCCAAGTCCTGGAAAAATCTTTTGGAAAATAGTTCAAATCGAAAATGACCCCCAAAAGAAATTTAATGGTCGAATTTCGATTTTTTTTTTATATTTGAAATTCAACCCTTGGTAAATCTGCCCCTCCATGTCCCATTAGCCTTGGTATACCCCCAGAGAAGCTCCACCAACTGCTGCAACTAACTACTCCCTCCAGTTACTTACCAAACCCCAGGGTGGGGGGCAGAAAGCTGCTCATTGACCAGCAACTTCCGGTTACTGTCTCTCTAACCATTCAGAACCTTCCTTTTATAGACTCTTATGCTCCACCTTTGCCCTCCTTTACAAACTACAATTCCCATGCAATTCCCATGCTGCCAACAACCCCATAACAGGTCTTGCACATCCTCTATCAAGCATGTCTCTTTGCACATATTTTATGGCATACCACCGTATTTACAGTACAATAATATGAAGAGCATCCCTAATATAGCCAGTGCACTCGAAGGTCATAATGGATCAGAAATATATTATTATTACACAATGTTCTAAAATAAATCAGAGAAGGAAATCTTCAACTACTTTGGTAGCCAGAGATACACTATCTGTTATAAATGGTGGCATAAGGGAGCTACTGAGGGCTTAGTCCTTCTCATTTCCCCATAATATTATAACTTTGACTGTGTTTTTGTTGTCATACTAATTCTTGTATCATCCTGTCTGGAGTTGAACCAGGGACCTGGTATTTCTGTTCTGTTTGGTTTTCCAAAAATCCCAATACCTCAAGGGAGTCCAGATATAAACAATCCTCTGGGGGGTGGTAAGGCACTCCAAAACTGTTGGAGGGGAGTCTTCTTTCCGCAGCTAGGGTAAATTCCAAGGGAACGCAGGGGAGGGGGTCCTGCCGCAGCTGGATTACATCCCAGAGAACAAACAAAACATACAAACCCCCACCCCTCCCCTCTGGTATTTCTTCCCTGCATCAGGTGACCCTGCCCCTTTTCCCCACCCCCAGGGTTGATTGGCTAGGGGGCAGTCCTCCTTCTCTTTGACCTCCCCCTAGCAGGTCTAATTGGCAGGGGCCCTGTGACCTTATTAGAGGAGGGGGGAAATACCTTGGAGGGGTTTTGTTCAGCTCATCTGGAGGGAAAATAGAATAAAGAAGAAATACCACCTTGGATGGGATGTGTACTGGTCAGTTAGCTATATACAATGGGGCTAGTAGAAGGGACTTTGGTCACACTTCTCCCCCCTGGGGACAAGTGGTTTCTCTGGGGCTCCCCATTCTTAGGGAGAGCCTCAGGAACCACTGCTGGTGTCTTAGTCCTCCTGTCGGGAGAGGCCATCCGCATTGTGATGATCCGCATTCCTCTCCTGTGTTGAATGGTAAAGTTATACTGTTGAAGCTGGAGGCTCCGTCTTAGCAGTTTCCCATTAACTCCAGAAACCCTCTGTAACCAACTGAGTGGGTTGTCGTCTGTCACAACAGTAAATTCTCTGCCATACAGAGAGGGCTGCAATTTCTGTAGGGCCCATACAATTGCCAGGCACTCTTTTTCAATAGTGGCATAGGCAGCCTCTCGAGGGAGCAGCTTTCTGCTCAGGTAAGCAATGGGGTGCTCCTCCCCATGGGCATTGACTTGAGAAAGTACAACACCTAGGCCAAAAGTGGAAGCATCTGTTTGCAGAAGGAAGCGTCGGGAGAAGTCTGTGGCAGCCAACACAGGGGAGTTAGCCAGGGCTTGTTTGAGATTGTTCATGGCTGATTCACATTCTGGGGTCCACACAATGGTTCGAGAATGCTTGCGGCTTGTCAGATCTGTCAAGGGTTTTGCAACAGTACTATAGTTAGGTATAAATTTGCAATAAGAAGGCTAATACCTGCCTCTGGGTTTTAGATAAAGGCCATTGGCAAATTGCCTCCACTTTAGCAGGATCAGGGCAGAGCTGACCACTCCCAACTCTATGTCCCAAGTACTGCACCTCTGCCATAGCAAAGTGCCACTTTTCTGCCTTAAGGGTAAGCCCAGCAACCCGAATTCAGGTCAGCACTCTCTGGAGATGCTGCAGATGCTCCTCCCAGGTCTGACTAAAGACAGCTATGTCATCCGAATACGCCTGGGCAAAGTCCTGCATTCCATCCAGCAGCCTGTTAACAAGGCGCTGAAACGTTCTGGGGTAATTTTCATGCCAAATGGCATTACTGTGAATTGGAATAGACCAAATGGAGTGATGAAGGCTGACCTCTCCTGGGCAATAGGGGCAAGGGGAATTTGCCAGTAACCATGGCTGAGATCCAGGGTAGTCAAATATTTAGCATTGCCCAGCCTGTCTCATAACTCATCTACCCTGGGCATTGGATAAGCGTCGGTGGTTGTCACATCATTGAGTCTCCTATAGTCCACACAGAATCGGGTACTCCCATCTTTCTTGGGCACCAGCACCACAGGGGAAGCCCACGGACTATGGAAAGGAGTAATAACCCCAAGGGCCAGCATCTCGTCTATCTGACTTTTCATCTCTGGCCGGACGTCTTCTGCCACTCGATAAGCAGGATTATGGATAGGTAACTGAGTCCCTGTGTCTACTTTATGTTCAGCCCAGTGAGTGCAACCAGCAAAAAACACGGGATAATAGGAATGCAAAATTTGACAAAGATGGTCTTGTTGAGATGGGGTGAGGTTGTCACTTATGGTGACTGAGTCTATACCTCCGGCTGGAGGGGCTTCTCCAAGAAGTTTGGGCAGTGGGGGGTCGTCTGTACCTTCAGTTGGGAGACTACAGATAGCACTAACAATATCC
>CM044441.1:68211188-68253034 GCA_024363595.1 Xenopus borealis
AATTAGTGAGATTTGAGCATAATAAATAGGGGTATGTGGTTTGTTTTCAAAGTTTTATTTTCTTCCTAGTGTTAACTCAATCATGACAGGTTTCCTTTAACATCACAATCCAAAGTATAAATCATGTGGTGAAAATGCATACAAGATTAAATATACAGGATAACCACCTTATCCATACTAATTATGCACAATAAGAAACAAGTCAAAATATGACGTACAATAATGTTAAGCATTTGTTAGCATAGATATAAATATCTTAGACAAAGGTTCTATGTTAGTGTGATGTCAGTAAGTTATTCAATAACGGTTGCAAAAGGTTGTTTAGGGTTCAGGCCTGGTCAGCCTGACAACCCAAGTGCATATTAGGTTGAAGCCTGTCCCAATGTTCCAGAAACAAAGTCCAGATATAATAGTTAAGTTGGTGCTCTAGCGGTAATGTCTAGTTGTCTGTAAAGCTCTTTTTCTTTATCACGCTTAAGTAGGACATTTTAGTATCTGAAATTACATTGGCATGGCATCCATATTCATGGCGTAGACCTCAATTAAACATGTGAATGTGACACTGCGATTTTAACTTTGCTAATTCTGTTGTTTGGATGGAAAACAAAAAATTGCCTGTGGGTACCTAATTTAACTGAACTGTAACAATTAGATATTACCACCAGAGCACCAACGTAACTTTTATATCAGGACTATGTTTCTGGAACATTGGGACAGGCTTCCATCAATTAACCTTAAAACCCTCAATCTTAATTCTATGAAGCGTTGCTATTAGCGCTGTTAACATTTATTTATAAAGCTCCACAATATTCCAAAGTGCTGTACAATAAAAAGGTTTATACAATGAACATACATAGTGACCAATAACTGATACAAGAGGTGAAGAGGACCCTGCCCAAAAGAGCTTACAATCTAAAAGGAGAAGGGTGTGAGACACAAAATGCAAGAGTTCAGAAGAGCTATATTAAATTAGTAAAAATGAAAACACAAATTGCCCATGAAGTCATAGCAAGGCAAATTATCTGGGCAAAGTTTCTCATGACTCTTTGAATTTTTATCCAGAAATTTCTTGTGCACCCTGGGTCAATGTATGCACAGTATAGCAATTTGCAAAACCGGTTTATTAAGGAAAGATAAATGTGAAGTCTTCTATTTCACCTGTTTTTTTTTGTCACCAATTATTAATAGATTGCATTTGTCGTTAAGTCAAAAATTGGAAAGTGGAAAATACATTTACAAAGTACTCTGTAGTAAAGGTGTTGACATGTAAAAGTGCCTTAAAAAGTTTCTCTTTCTTTGTTACCTTCCTTGTGTGCCATTTCCACTAATAAAAATGCCCAAGTCACATCTGTACTTTTGTATTTCTGAACAACGTATGCTTGTATAGTCAAGGATACACCTGTAATTCAAGGTAATCAGCAGAGTACATTACAAAGGAAATTTTGAACCAAAAAGCCTTGCAAACAGAATAGCAATCAGAAGATTTAATGCATTTCTGATGTACATTTAAGGAATTGACACTGGGCCACAGATGTACATGTGTTGTGCTTTATTTTGCCAAGATATAACTTGTGAGAACCTATTATAGCATATCATCACCAACAACAAGTAGGCAAGGGAAAGGAAGAATTCCATCACACATTACTTGTGCAGATGCATTAGAGAAACAAATTGCACTTGGAATTGAAAAGTCACAGGCTTATTCTGTCTTAATAAATTCCTGCCAAAAAGCTAAGTGCAAGGCTACAGATACTTCCCAAATGTTGTTACTGTATTATCATCTTTGACATCTCAAGGGCTGTTCATGGAATCAGTCAGATACCTCCTCTGAGTTCTTACAATAAATCTGTTCTTTCAGTGTTTGCAGTGTAATATGCATGCTTTAACAATCTAGCAGAGCAATTTCAAAGAATAATGATAGATATAGGAAAGATAGATGGATAGATAGATAGATAGATAGATAAATATGATGGCTAGATAGATAAATAGATTGCTATTCAGCATTAAAAATATATGAAAATGTTAAGTTTCTTTGTGAGTTAGGGCACGTATCGAATAAATTCACGAAACGCTAGGAAAAATTCGTCTGGACGAAAATTCACCGGCGTCTCATTTTGGACGCAGGCGTCTGTTTCTGTGTCCAAAACGAGACAAGAGGTGAATTTTTTGCCATTCAACTAAGCGAAATGCCCCAGATTCGTCCATCACTAACTGTGAATCAAAGAACAGCCCATACATAGTACAGATTCTGCGTCACTGCTCAGTTACACATTGCAAATTCGGCAACATTTTTGCTTCAATTGAAAATAATATGAAACAAGAAAACAAGCAAACTTCTTCAAGTATGGCTAACTTAAATCTACCATATTAAATGGATAAAAATGCACTTGCAGGACTATGTTTGTCTCAAAAGCAGCAGTCCTTTTAGGTGAACATAACTAGTAACAGTAACATGATTTTGTTTTCCCAATACATAGATAGATAGATGATAGATAGATAGATAGATAGATAAATTAATAGATTTTTGGAAATGGATGGCTCTGCTGGAAATATAAAGGAGTCTTAGCATGTACAAGGCCAATTACAATCATTTCTCCCTAAGATTTCAATATTGAAAGGCAAACACCATTTGGTCACCTTCTTTGGAAAATGTATTTGTTATAATTTTTTTAAACCATTTTGATTGGTTCCTGTTTTTAATATGTTAACAATTGCTTGAGGTATCATCAAGCACATTGAAGATATACATGCAGCTGCATTTTCCTACGCGTGGTATACACATCCTATGTATCTAGAAATTCAAATTGTTGCTTCTGTGGCAATGATATATTACATAGGCCTTGCAACTGGCAAGCTCTAAACCAACATGTCCAACATGTTGTACATCCTTCATCTTTCATGGAATAGAAAAGAAGTGGCAGAGAGTCATTCAGCATCAGTCACTGGTTGTGATAAGCTAATTTGGATCTTCATACCTTAAGTCTACTAGAAAATCATGTAAACATTAAAAATATCCAATAGGCTGTTTTTGCTTCCAATAAGGATTACTTATATTTTAGTTCGGATTAAGTACAAGTTACTGTTTTATTATTACAGAGAATAAGGAAATAATTTTTTTTTTTATTTGGATTATTTGGATAAAATTGAGTCTATGGGAAGCAGGCTTTCCATAATTCGGAGCTTTCCAGATAATGGGTTTCTGGATAACTGATTCCATATCTGTACTATATTAAATTTTGTGCTACCTAATATTTAAATATTTACCTAAAAATGCACAGTATTTCCAAATAGCATTTTTTGCTGGCAAATTAACAAACTTATTGGGCAGATTCACTATAGGGCGAAGTAACGCTAGCAAAAATTCACCGGTGTGACGTCATTTGGTTACTTCACCGATTTACTAACGAGCAAAGTTGCCCCTTCACTAGTGAAGCAGATGTACGCTAGCATTACTTCGCACTCTAGGCAAATTTTCATTCTACCTAATGGACATAACTCTGCAAATTCACTAAGATGTGGATTTTCTGAATGCTACCTCTTTTGCCAGACTTGCCTTTTCCAGCTCTGACCTGGTGAAGCCCTTTGGAGTGCATAGAACATCCTCAATCTTCAGTTACTTACATCATAAAAATGCTAGCATCTTTTCAGTTTTTCAGGGTGTTAGGCTGCTAAAGGCATTACATTTTTTTCTGGCACCTGGTTTCCACCATACATTTTCTACCATATGACACATTATTTAACTGTGGGTTCCCTTGGCATGTTTAGTTATCAGTGTAAATGTATTTTATTAGATGCACCATGTAACATAAATAGCTCCATTCCACTTTAAATTGCCCACTATATGCAAATTAGCCTGAGCGCAAGAACTCTAGCAAAGTTGAGCTAGGCATTGAACACCAGCTTTGCTTGATTTGCTCGCTCTGACGAAGTAATGCTAGAGAAAATTTGCCAGCGTTCAGTGCCCTGGATGAAAATTTGATGGGGAAATTGCACTTTAGTGAATTTACCACATAAGCTCTACCTGCCTGCTGACAACCTTATCACCTTATCTCTTTAACCTTATTGACCTACTACCAGGGCCACCATCAGAAATCACGGGGCCCCACCCACCCTAGCACTGAAGCCCCGCCCCAATCCCTGCCCAATCCACATCAAAGTTAAAAGACCACACAGAAATTAACGCTAAAAACGTCACCCCCCAAGGCTCCCTTATAAGTTAAAAAAAAAAATTGGCGCCAGGGCCCCCCATAAAACATTTATTAAAAAATTGGTGGTCAGGGCCCCCGACAAGTTAAAAAGAAAATTGGGGCCCCATAAAATATTTTTTTTTAACAAATTGGTGGTCAGGCCCCCCGACAAGTTAAAAAAAAATTGGGGCCCCATAAAAAAAATTTTTTAAAAAATTGGTGGTCAGGCCCCCTGACAAGTTCAAAAAAAAATTGAGGGCCAAAAAAATATTTAAAAAAAAAATTGGTGCAGGGGCCTATAGAGTATTAAAATAAAAAATTGGTGGCCAGAGGAATAAAAAAAAAAAAATCCACATTGGTGTCAGTAGAATTGAACTCGTGGCTTCGTGACTTCAGTTATAGCTGTTTTAGTGACTTTGGGTATTTTCGTTTCAGGACTTCAGTGTCGGCTCCATTTGTGACTTCAGGTATTTTCGGCGCTTCAGGACTTCAGTGTCGGCTCCTTTTGTGATTTCGGGTCTTTCTGCCTCTTCAGGACTTCACAAACGTTCGGCACTTCCGCATTCTGCCGCAGGACTTCGAAGAGGTGAGCACTCGCTACTGCGCTCATAAGGGCCCCCTTCAGCCCCGGGCCCGGGACACTTGTACCCCCTGTCCCCCCCTGATGGCGGGCCTGCCTACTACCTTAAAGGGATTCTGTCACAGGAAAACAAAACACTTCAGTTAATGGTGCTACTTTAGCAGATGTCTGCACTGAAATCTTACTTGGGGTTATTTTTACAAGTCATGTGACTTGTGCTCTGATAAACTTCATTAACTCTTTACTGCTACACTGCAAGTTGGAGTGGTCACCCCCTCCCTTCCCCCCCAGCAGCCTATCAGCAAAACAATGATGACAAGATAACTGCTCCCTGGTAGATATGAGGTAGATATGAGAATAACACTCAATAGTAAAAATCCAACTCCCAATAAGAACCATTCAGTTGGAGAAACAATAGCTTATCTAAAAGCAGTTCCATCATGGCTCTTTTTTTAAAGCACAGGATCAGGCAAAACATTACAACAACAAAAGCTATACATGTTGGTCCAGGAATATGATTTTACATTGTAGAGTGAATTGTTTGCAGTCCAAACAGTATAATTAAGAAATAAAAACTACAGAATAAAAATTATGACAGAAGCCCCTTAATTGCTATTTCACATTACATCTGTCCCCAGAACTATCTTTTCTTCCATTCAAGTAGCTGTCCCACCAAAAAAAACCTCCCAAATAACTTACATTTTTTTAAAAATAGAAATCTCTTTCCACTGATAATTCAATTCAGCACAACAAATCCTTCTAACTACAGGCATGTAGTTAATAACCTTGTTTCCTCCAAACGTTCTAACTGCTTCCTGGCATGATACCAGTTAAGATAAATCAAGTCTAACAAACAAATTGCCATCCAATGGTGCATGTTAGCAAATAAAGACATGGCAAATGAAAAAAAAAAACATTGATTTTATAGAAAGCATAGCATTACCAAAACTGGTAGAAATAAAGCTTCATCCAGGACATTGAAGTTAGCTTAGTCAGTGAATATTTTATTAGCTACAAGCAGGAACAACAGAGTGTACACCAAAAGCTAAACATAAAAAATAGAATTGCTGCAAAGAGTAAAATAATTCCAAAATTATTTTGTAAATATATAAATAGTAACAAATATTTAGCATAAGGGTGTTAGATCCTTGGTATATGGGCTTGAAATCAAGGAATCCTATTGAGTTTATCAAAGCTTTTAAATTGATCATTTTTTGCCATTTACATAGGTGAACTACATTGGACCTCGATTTTATTCAACCTCTCTATTCATGATACTAAATTGCTCAGAATTATAAGTAGAATAGCAGAATGTTGATGCTTTGATCAGAGATTTGACTAATCTTCAGAATTGGCCAGAAAATTGATAAATTGATGAAACTGATGATCAGTTTTTATGAATAAGTTTCAGGAGCGCCTGATAGTGCTCCACTCCTCTTCGGGGCCACAGCCAACATGACATCATGCACACGGTGTGAAATTTGAATACTTAAGGACTTCCAAGTCAAGGGTTCTATGCCCGATTATAGAGTTTGTCTTGTACTGTTTCCTGGACTTCTGACCCTGCCTGGACCTTGACTCTGATATTATTCTGCCTGCCTTTGAACTCTTGCCTGGACTTTGATTATGATTTTGCCTGAACCCTTTTGTATTGCGATTTTGGACTTTAACCCCTGATGCTTCCTCCTTGGTCCTGACAACTCCCACTGGGAGCCGATAGGCCCCCCTGAAATTATTTGGGCAAAAATATAAATGATAGTTATACACTTAATGGAACCAGTTCTAATTTGATACCTTCTTACATGTTTTGATTTACCCACAGCCTTTCAATAATGTTTACGTCAGGGGACTGTGAGGGGACCCTCAACACATACAGTGTTTCGTGTGCTGTTGATTGAAGCACACTTTTTTTCAACCCAAATGAACTGTGAAACTCTGTAACATTCATTGATAAGATGAAAACAAGGGGATATTGTATAAACAAAATACAGGTATGAATCCTTTATCTGGAATGGGGGAAAAAAATCCAATTGAGTTTATAAATGATTTTCCGCAGACTTAAGGTATGGCGGTTATGGGAAGATCCCTTATTACAGAAAAATTACGTATATATCCCTTATTTTGAAAATCCCAAATCCTGAGAATTCTGGATAATAGATTGTATACTAGTGATGGGCGAATCGGCTGCGTTTCGGCGAAAAATGTTTCAGTTTTTGGACGCTGGCGCCGGAAAAAAAAAAAGGACGCCGGCGATGGGCGCTGGTGTCCTAAAACGCGTTGCGCATGTCCAAAACAAGACACCGGTGAATTTTTGCCGGCATTTCACAAATTTATTTGCCCCCGGCAAATTGCGGGAATTCGCCGCAAATTCGCCACTGCCAAATAAATTCATCCGTCACTATTGTATACTTGTACACCCTTTTTATTGCAATAACATTGTCTTTGTTCATTGTCTTTGGGATAGCAAAACAGAATACCATAAAAACTAATGTACTAAAATTGAATGGTGTTATAATATAAGGAGGTATTGTGATGACAGTACCCTTTTAATTTTCATTAACCATTAACCATTTTCATTAATTTTAATTGACTATGTGTTTAAAGCAACAAAACTGTAAGTAAATTGATATTACAGTGCTGCACAATATGTTTTAACGCATTAATATCACAGCAAAATAATTAATCAATTATCACGTTAACAAAGGGATATTTTGCAGATCATACGTTTCACGGATCATCAAATTAAGTCACCTGTTCACCAACTTAAACTGGATACCAAAGTACTATTTTGACAGGACTTTTAGTGTAGGTCAGAACAGTTAATCATTCTGAGGCCTTAGGGGAGAAACGTACAGGCTTATTTATAAGCAATTCAGGAAACTGGAATACTGAGCCGTGCTTGATTAGCTACACTAATATGCTACTTGTGGCTAATTTCTGAGCTGCTTAACTCACAGGTGTTTGCCCTAACGTATAAATCATGGTTTTGAACCTCTAGTTTGTAATCAAGCAACTAGCCCTGCATACAAGTAGGCTGCTTATATGACAGCAATGAAGTTATTGATGGTTTACTAAATCATTCTGGCATTTATGACAAGAAAACTAGGTTTTCTTTGGATGTAATCCTGCTTGGTTCCCACCCTCTAGTTCATTCTAAATGTTATTATAACCTGATTTTCCTATGTGGATTCATGCAATCTATAACAAGTGCAATGAGAATGTTCACTGTTTATGTTTGTCTTACCTCTGGTGCACACAGTTCCCATAAGTCAAGGCTATTCAAATATACCTGTTCAATGAATTAGAACAAGCATCCTTTTTAAACCATTCACGGATATTAAATGCGAAAAAAACAGATTCCCATCACAAAAACAATATAGGATTAGGATACCTCTGTGATATAATTCAGTGTGTGATTTTAATATTTGATCAGAAGAATTAAAACTAATTACAGAACATATTTATTATTGCTTTGGATGCAAGAAGACCAGCTCATGTACAGAACAATGATTGTACATTGCTCCTGAAAAAAATCAGAAATTGCTCTTACAGTTAAAGGGATACTGTCATGAGAAAAGCATTTTTTTTCAAAATGCATCAGTCAATAGTGCTGGTCCAGCAGTCTTCTTGCACTGGAATCAATCTTACCAAAAGAGCAAACATATATTTTTTTAAATTTAACTTGGTAATCTGACATGGGAACATGGGGCTAGACATATTGTCAATTTCCCAGCTGCCCCTAGTCATGTCACTTGTGCTTTGATAAACTTCATTGACAGATAGGCGAAGTTCAATACAATAGATATGAGTTAGAAAAAAAATTGAAAAAATACGCTGGTGTGTTTTACCATTGTAGGGTGATAGTCTGGAAAAGATCGATTTTTTTGGGGAGGGTTACCCTCCTTCCCCCCTACATTTCCTAACATATGGCAACACAACTATATAGGGGGCACATGTATGGCAAAAGGACAACTTTAATTTTTTTATTAAAGGTTTCCTGGGCTTGTGTAGTGCAACATTGTGGCTGTAACATACACTTCTATTATACTTAGAAATTAGCGCCATATGCAAACTTATTTGGAAGTAAAAAGAGGGACAGAATTTTTTTCCATACGTAGCGCTGCAACATTTTGGCCACACCCACTAATTAGCATATTCGTTTTACCAAATTTGGCAGGTTATAAAAGTTTGAAAATATTTCTCCTTATCTAAACTGTTACAAATACAATCAATTCCTTATTTTATTATATCAAAATTGTTAAAAAGCATCTTTTTTACACCTGTTAGAAACTTTGTTTCTTTTTCTGGCTATTCCGTGCAGAGAAAAGAGGGACTTTCCAATACAAATGAAATGAGGGACTGCAGGTAGCGCTGTCAAAAGAGGGTATGCATTTCACATGGCAGTTTTATCAAATTGCACTGTGCGTCAAAACTATTCTGACGCGCTTCAAAATAAGCGCGCGTCAACTTGGGCGCACGACAAAATATCAGCGCGACTCGTTTCGCAAATTTTTTCGCCGTTTTGCGAATTTCGCTGAAAATTCAGGAATTTTTCGGCTAAACGCCACAGATTCGCCCATCACTACAAATTAGGCATCACTAGCGTAACTGGGCTTTGCCTGGCGAACCAACGGTAGCGCTACTTAGCTAACATTTGCCGCCCTGAGCGCAAATTCGCATCTTAGTGAATTTGTGAAGCGCTGGGAAAATTCACCTGGCGAAGTGCGGCGAATGCTAGCGAAGCCAATGCTAGCGAATTTTCGAATCTTAGTGAATTTGCCTCCAAGAATAGCACTCAGTAGTAAAATCCAGGTCCCACTGAGACACATTCAGTTACATTGAGTAGAAGAAACAACAGCCTACCAAAAAGCAGTTCCATCCTAGTGCTGGCTCTTTCTGAAAGCACATGACCAGGAAAAATGACCTAAGATGACTGCCTACACATCAATATTACATATAAAAAAATACACTTGCTGGTTCAGGAATGAAATTTTATATAGTAGAGTGAATTATTTGCAGTGTAAATAGTGTAATTTACAAATAAAAACTACACCATAAAAGTCATGACAGAATCCCTTTAATATATTGAAAGTATTAGGTGACTGCTGGAAAGGAAAGAGACCTAGAAAAGAGTGATGTCAGTGTAAATAGATAATTCTGAACTCTGGACTACTTGACAAAACAGTTGTTACAATCCAAGTGTAGAACATGAAAATAATGTGAAAGCAACTGTTTTTGTTAATAAAGCATTTGCCTTGCAAGGTAACTCTAGGCAACTATGGAAAACTGATGCAATGCATGTTTTCCCAAAGGTGATTTTGTTGCTATTGGGAAAACATTTGCAGGAGATTAGTCGATGCAGAGATTTGGTGAGCCCACAAGTAGACAATTACTATTAGAAAAGCCATGCAGCAATGGGAAGAGATTTGGTAAAGGTTCAGTTGCATAATTTAATATATATATATATATATATATATATATATATAAATATATATATATATATAATATATATATATATATATATATATATTTATGTTTAATCAGTTTTCACTTTCAATTTCAGGATGTCCTTGGTCTTTAATATAGCATTTTAAATTGTTCAACAGACCTTGACAAGAGGACTCCTTAACTGACCCTTAATTTTCAGCTGAAGCCTATTGTTACATACCTTAATTAAACACCAGCAAGCAAATATAGGGAAAAATTGACAAAAAAAATTATAAGCATTTTATCACATAAATAGGACTTTGCCAGCCTCACTCCAAAGCAATATTTAAAGCCATAATTTCATAATTGATTTCTGCTATGCTTTGCTGCTCCTCACTGAACACTTGAGATCAGCACTATGTTATTATATTCACCACTGAGTATTAGGTTGCCTTTACCTACAGAGAGGATGGCCCCAAATTCTGCTACCCAGTGGCATTCCTGTGGCCGCCTGAGGCAGCAGCCCCGATGCCGCCCCCCTTTCCTGCTCCATGCTTAAAAATTAGCGTCAGAGCAGGTCAAAGGGGAGCGGTATCGCAAGTGCATTGAGAGCAATTGCGCTCTCTGAACTAGCGGGGCCAAATTTCCATGTTAAAAGCCGGAAATTCAGCTCTTAAAGTTACAAGAGGCGGCTTTTTGCCACCCCTTGTATCTGGCCGCTCCGTGTCGCCGGAAGCAAGGTTCTCACATTGCCTCATGGCAGGAGCGTCCCTGCTGCTACCAGCAGGAGCTGCATCCCCATCCATGAAAGAAGTTCAGTAGCCCTGTTGCTGGTCTTGAATCTATAGCCCTGTTGCCGGTCTTGAATCTGCAGTGTCTCAATGATAGGAAAGACACTGCCATTGTCAGTGTTAACACAAGCAGAAGTAGCATCTGTATCAATCAACCCACTGTTCAGTCACAAGAGAGAACATCTTTTCTCCCACTTCTAAAGGTACCTGTAGGTTCGTCCCCACACATAACTACTGTTTATTAGTTAATAAAAAATAGAAAAAATTTAAATTACATTTTCACAAAATTTACAAAACATTTCCTTTATATCACACATTCTGGACCACAGAATGGTATAAAACTGGCCATAAGCCTTACGATATATATGTTTGTTTTTTTAATATCATAAGTATGCAAAACATAAAGAAATACATACCTTTTCAGAAATAACTTCAAATAATCTATGACTGTGTGCAATTTCCTGGCATAGGCTACTACCCCCTATATTTGTTGGACAGGTTTCAGTAGGGAAACTTACTGCTAGGCTGCCTTCTGTACCAGCCAAACTAGTTCACTGCTAGAGATCTGGGTGAGCATAAACACCAAAAACACTAGAACATTCAATTGGCTAGAAGACCTAAGCAATGCGATTATTATTTTGATATAATAAGGGATCCTGTCATGGGAAAAAAATGCATCAGTTAATAGTGCTGTTCCAGAAGAATTCTGCATTGAAATCCATTTCTCAAAAGAGTAAACAGATTTTTTTATATTTCATTTTGAATTCTGACATGGGGCTAGACATATTGTCAATTTCCCAGCTGACTTGTGCTCTGATAAACTTCAGTCTACTGCTGTACTGCAAGTTGGAATGATATCAACCCCTCCCTTTCCCCCACCCAGCAGCCTAACAAAAGAACAATGAGAAGGTAACCAGATAACAGCTCCCTAACACAAGATAACAGCTGCCTGGTAGATCTAAGAATAGCACTCAATAGTAAAACCCATGTCCCACTGTCCCAACCCCTTTGCCATGCTGGTCTCGTAGTCACCCATCCACGCTGTGGATACCCAACTAAGAGATCCCAGCTCCAAGGGTAAGGCCAAGAAGCAACTTGACTATGCTACTTCTGTCGCAGCCCATCCTCTGTGAGACCTCCCTCCAGCTCCACAAGCATAGCTCATAAGGGCCCAGCTCAGAGGGAAAGGTCAACCAACCACTTTTCCTTAAGCTTTGATAATATGGTCACTGTGGAGACAAATAGCCACAGTATGAAATAACTGATAACCTTGTTGTGATTGGGATAGGGACTATTAGTTTTTCACATACTTCACTTCATGTACTTCACTTCACATTCATTCCTCTATCTTGCCCCCAGAAGACTTTCAAATGTTAAACTGACAATAGGGAACTGCTACTACTATATCTATAGAAATACTGTGTAATGTGCAGACTTATGAAAGCAAAGACCGGGAAAGTTACTGTATTTAGGCTTTGCTCTATTCCTGACTAAGCCCCACTGCTATCTCTGTATACTTTAACTACAGCTCTCTGTATATTCTATGCTCTTTCTGATTAGTTGCAGTAGCAGCAGTTCAGTGTCACAGCCTGGAATTACAATATAGAGGATGCCCAGGCCCAGGCTGACTTCCATGCTGCCTGTCTGTTTACAGTGTGATTAACTGCTGTAAAAGGAAAGGGCTCAAGACTAACAAGCAGCCTGGCCAAGTGGTTCTACCCCCACAGCTAGCAGTATAGTGAGGACTTAATGGGTATATAATACAAAAGAGCCATGAATCTCATGTTAATTATATGCTTAGTAAAGTCATTGGCTATAATCAGAGATTAGTGATATTATTTCTGTCACATGACTCACTGAGACTTGTGTATTATAATAAATAAAGTAGCCCCTGTTATTATATTAGAAGTCTCCATGACTTCGGCCTAGTTGTGCCATGGTACAACTCGGTAACTTACAATATCCTTATATTTTACAAGAGGGGAACTTTATTCACCATATACTGCATCTAATAACATTATGTAAAAGCTCTGTCACATGTTCTATGATAAACTCACAGGGGAAACTGTACCGTAACTCCCCCTCTCTCTCTTTATATATATATATATATATATATATATATATATATATATATATATATATATATATATATATATATATATATATATATATATATATATATATATATGCCTAAACACAGTACTACTGCCCTATGGACACAGTTTGATAGTAGTGTGAAGCCTCTATGGGGTATGATGACAGGGTAGTTGGAATGTTGTCCAAATAAATATATGGCTAGCATGCAGGCTCTGCATGAGTTCATCCTGTAAATATAGATGACATCTGTGACTCAATAAAACCCAGTAAAATTAGAGGTTGACTCTAAAGACAGGCTGCTGAATCAAGTAACTGTATCTATAGAAATACTGTGCAATATGTATTATGAAGGGAGACATACATCAAGGCAGTACACACTCAGGATCTAGTAGCACAGACTTTACTAACTGATCTCAAGAGAAGCAATTAGCTACTACACACATGGTATGTACATGTAACTACCAACAAGTCTTTTCCAGGTAACCCTTGCACCAGTCAAAACAGTGAGACCTCAAATGGCCAGTTGTTATTTATTATATATCATATTGCTACATCCTTTCTCTTTAAAGAACACAAACAATTAGAACATCAAACATTGTTCATAATGGTGGCCAGTCATCCATAGTCCTTGAGATGAACTGTAGTGATGGGCGAATCTATCCCTGTTTGCCGGAAATTTGCGAATTTCAAACAAAATTCACGAACTGGCGAAAAATTCGCGAAACGAGTCGCGGCACGTTTTTTGCCCATCACTAATGAACTGGCTTTCTGCAAATTCTTCCAGCTCTTGACACATATTTTATATCTTTGGAAGAATGTGTTACTTCTGAGACATGCAAATCACTGTCTGTTGTGGTGTGCTCTCCCTTTTCCTGCTCCCCACCTATTTCATCTGCTTTCTGTGGTATCTATCCTTGAGAAACTGCTGTTGGAGTTTATGTTGAAGGTCAAGATAGATCTTAATCAAATAGTCTTTGTGGCTTTCCGTTGTCAGTTTCTCCAGTCTTCTTTATATGCCTACGATTTCTTCTTAACACCAATATTTCCTCTGTTCTGACCAATATCCTAAATTCTTTATGACTTTTGTCTTTTGCCAGTACTTACTATATTTATGTAGTGGTTGAGCCCAAACATTATTATTTTTCTGAAGAGTTGGTAGATCTCTTGCAGATTTGTTGTAGTACTTTGCTTGGTGATTTTGATTCATTTTCAGTTTGGATTTAATGCTACCCATAAGTTTTGGTTTCAGAAGTATTTTAGTTATTGCATAACTAACTAACAAACTAACTAACGTATCACATAACGTAAGATAGATGTCTGTACCTGTTTATATCCTAAATTCTTTATGACTTTTGCCTTTTGCCAGTGCTAACTATATTTATCCAGTGGTTGAACCAAAATATTATTATTTTTCAGAAGATTTGGTAGATCTCTTGAAGATTTGTTATGCCTGGTGATTTCCGTTCAGTTTCAGTTTGGATTTGTTACCCACAAGTTGTGGTTTCAGCAGTTGTTTAGTTATTGCATAACTAACTAACAATAACTAACTTATTGCATGACAAAAGATAGATGTCTGTACCTGCTTGTTTTTCTTTCCGCATCAGTTTATTTGCCATTTTCACAGCAGAATAAGCTTTGCAATTGCTCTAAGGGTACTCTGGAGAGGAGGTATTGTGCTGAAATTCCCACTCCTTCCTAAATTGTCTGAAATAGTCTGATGTGAACTGAGCTGCATCAGAATATAGTACATATGGAATGCCATCACTTTAAAGTGGCCTTTTAGCTTTTTTGATTACTGTTTTTGATCTGGTGTCTTACAGGTAGTCTTCTTCAGAGAAACTGGAATAGTAATCAACTGTTATGAGAAAGTCTTTCTCATTCCAGGTAAACAGAGCAGCACCAACTTTTGACCATGGTCTGCTGGGGATTTCATGGGGTTGCAAGTGTTTCCTTTGGCTGCTTGTCTCCACAAGATGCACACAATTCAAAATTACTAATTCACAATTAGTTATGATCTTTCTCATCTGATCATTCATTCCAGGCCAATACACACATTCCCATGACCCACGTAGATATCCTTCTATGCCTATATATGAGGTGTTTAATGTTTCCACGATGTCTCTTCTGAGACTCCCTGGTTTGACCACTCTTTCTCACTTGAATATTATGCCCTAATGTTTTGACAGTTCATCTCTGTGTGAAAAAAAGACATTTTAACAAGGGTATAGTGTTTGTATTTTGTCCAACCCTGAAAAATTGTAGTCTTTAAGAATATCTTAACTCATCAGCATGTATTCACACATATTAATGGTTTAAATGTCCTTGTCACCTTCACGTGAGTTAGGAAGGAAGGCCCTGCTAAGAGCATCTGCAATAAGTAAACTTTCACCTAGACAGTAGCAAATGTCACAGTCATACTGTAATTTTGCAATCTGAGAAGCATGCACTGCAGTCCCATTGGAACACTTATTTGAGGCTTTCTTGTCTGGTCTCTAGAGGCTTATGATCTAAATCTACTGTTCATAAGTGTACTGTGGAAATATTCCATACCAAATAAATAAGAGTTCTTTCTCAATCTGAGCATAACCACATTCTGTAGTTATGAGAGCTTTACTTGCAAATGCTAGAGGTTCTTTTTCCTGCTCCCATGCCATTTTCTGAGGCATCACATCATATTATGACTGTTATTGTAACATATTGTGTTGCTTCAATACATATACTTAGAAAACCTAAGAAAGTTACTGTAATCAGTAGTGATGGGCGAATTTGCAGCGAATTCCCGCAATTCTCGAAACGCCAGCGAAAATTCGCCTGGCTAAAATTTGCTGGCGTAAAAAAAAAAAAAACGAGTCAAACGCGTCGAAAACAGTATCCCGGGTCCTAGAACATATATCAGCCGTAGATCGGCAAGATAAAAAATCTGCCATAGCTAAACACATCATAGAAGCACATGAGGAAGTTATAGAAGTCTCTTTCCAAGTGATAGACCACGCCGTGATATAAGAAAAGGAGACTTTGATTCCAAATTAAGCAGACAAAGCTTTTTGGATATATCAATTAAAAACTGTAGAAAGTTCTGGGGGACTAAATAGACAGTGGGAGCTGGCTTTTTATTGCCATTAAATTATTCTGTTGATTGAGTATATAAACTATTTAATATACATAATTTCTTTGGCGTATTGTATTTTACTTGGCTTGTAGTTATATTGAAATGTTTTGCTACTTACCCATAACTGTATCTATTTATACATTGTAGCTTTAAGGTTACTATTTCTTCCATATAAGCTATGATTGATACTCTTTTGAGTCAATGTATCAGTTTTTTTATTTGCACCTGTTTCGTTTGCATTTTTTTATGTTAATTGACAAGTTTTGTTATTTCTGGTTATTTTTGAGTATTTCAGTATCACCTTGAGGATTAATGTTTTTATGCGTGGCTCTGTGGTTATGGGTGGTCCCTATGTTTCCCTATTAATGGGTGTGGTGAGCTTTGATACCTCATGCTTCTGAGGAAGTGGCGAGATGCCACGAAACGCGTCAAGTATGGGGTTCTGTCACACTTATAATTTGTGATTTTAATGCGTTCTAATAAAAGAGGATTTTAAACTTCAAAAAACCTACTGAGTGCTCCGTAAATAATTCAACTTTCAAGCTTCACAGGAATAGGTAAAAGCCTGATTACTAGTGATGGGCGAATCTACACCATTTCGCCGAAAAAATTGCGAATTTCCAGCGAAATTCGCTAATTGGCGAGCAAATTAGCGAAATGAATCACGGCACGTTTTGGACGCGCCGCGACAACTTCGACTCTTTTTTTTTTACGCCAGCAAATTTTTGCCAGGTGAATTTTCGCTGGCGTTTCGCGAATCGCGGGAATTCGTTTTTGACACGCGTCACGTCAAAAAACGGCGCATGACTCGTTTTTTTTTACGCCAGCAAATTTTTGCCAGGCGAATTTTTTTGAGTATTTCAGTATCACCTTGAGGGTTAATGTTTTTATGGGTGGTTCTGTGGTTATGGGTGGTCCCTATATTTCCCTATTAATGGGTGTGGGGAGATTTGATACCTCATGTTTCTGAGGAAGTGGCGAGATGCCACGAAACGCGTCAAGTATGGGGTTCTTTCACACTTATAATTTGTGATTTTAATGCGTTCTAATAAAAGAGGATTTTAAACTTCAAAAAACCTACTGAGTGCTCCGTAAATAATTCAACTTTCAAGCTTCACATGAACCAGCCCTGACCAGTGGCCTTGTTACGTGTCAGCACCAGTACAGGTTTTCAGGTGAGAGTGTGTGCTCCCTCTCTTTTTGGACTTTTACCTATTCCTGACTGTCCCCCCTGCCCTTTCTGTATACTTGAACTATAGCTCTTTGTATACTCTAATGAGTTGCAGTAGCTGCAGCTGTGTCACAGGCTGGATTCTATATAATACAGAGGATACTTTTTGGGCCCAAGCTGACTTCCATGCTGCATGAGTTTCTACAGTGAGATTAACTGATGAGCAAGAGACTAACAAGCAGCCTAAATATTTCTAACCCCAAAGCCAGCAATATACTGAGGAGTGTATGTGTACATACTGCAGCTCATAACATTATATTACAGAGAGAGCTCTGCCTCATGTTTCTACCTTCTCAGAAGATAAAAACTGAATGGCTTCTTCCCCTGACATCACATCCCTCTATTTCTCCGCCCCAAGGCAAGCTTTCCACCTTCTTGGTTCATTGCTTCTCCCCCAATCACAACTACATCTGATTCTGCCAATCTTTAAACATAAACCAGTGCAATCTGGCTGCTGGTCATTTGGATCCCTTGTCATGCAGCCCCTACATTTACTTTATTTTGGTAACATTTAGGAGCAGATTTACAAAATTCGTGTGAATATTACGAAGTTTGATCGAATGTACAAAATTTGATTGGCCGAATTTTAGAATATGCAAATTAGGAAAATTTGACCATCGAATCAAATAGATTGAATAGATTGAATAAAAATGTATTCGACTATTCGACTAGTTGTATTTCCCCTTTAAAATTTTTATTCAATTGTCTACTTCGCCAGGTTTAACCTGGCGAAGTGCTTTTGGTGAATTTAGATAGAATATTAACCATTCGATCGAAGGGTTAAAATCATTCAAATCGATTGATTAGAATGATTTAATCGATTTAATTTTTACTATTTGATTGTTCAACCAATCGAATAGCGGTAAAATCCTTCAAATTCGATATTCGAATTCGAAGGATTTTACTTCCCTTCAATTCACATGGTCGAATTTCGAAATTTTTTAAATTCGAGATTCGACCAATGATAAATCTGCCCCTTAACATTTCTAGAATAATTTATTTTGTATTTTTAAATTTCAGGTGTATGATGTATAGTGCCCCTTTAATACTTTTGTTTGTTATATTTTACAACATACTTCAAGGCCACCTATCTGATTGATTTACTGTAGTTGTGTTTTTCTCATTATCAGTGTTCTTGATAACAAAATATCCAACACTTCTGGGTAGGTTTTGGGCTCAGTTCAATGTAAGATTATGACAGAAAGGTCATCTGGGCATGAGAGTGTCACAGAGCCAACAACATTCATTAAAGATCAGATAAGGCACACAATACTTTTCAAAAGTAAGATAAGATTAGAAGGCAGAGGTGGCCAAATAAAGCACATAGCAAAAAAGACGGAAATGAAGACAATAAAATGAATAGCTAAGTAATGCAATATAAGTGGAGCTGTAGGAATCATAAAAGAAATGCTTTGTAACATGATTGAAATTTATTGAATGAATGACAATTTATTCTAAACATTCAGATGGCAAACGCAGAAAAATAAGCTGCAGTGTGACATTCTAGCTGACTGTGAGGCCTAAGAGAATGCATTTAAAAAGAATTGTCACATGTTTTTATATATCTTCTTATGAATAATTTACCCTGTGTACAGAATGCATAAAGAGCGTTTGGTAGACAGTCACCTTACAGCCTTAGCATTCAGAAATGTGTTTATATATTTATTGACCATAATGGTTATACAATTAGAAAAGTATTTTAGTCATCAAGGAAAACTCTGCTAAAATACAAAAATGATCAGCTTGATTGTGCTAACAAAAAATAAACAATAGTTTAAAAAAAAAATGCATTAATCCCCAAATAATCTAGAATCACTGTTATCCTATGTTGAAGAGACTGAATTTTTCTCCTTTTTCTATGCGTAATAATAACTATATGTTGTTTTTAGCAGCAGATAAAAGTTAAAGTATAGATTAGACCAAACACTGACATTCCATTGCTTCTAGCAGCTACGTATTGATACAACATTGGTTAGACCAAGCATTGTTGATTTGTTTTTCTGTCTAGGGCCAATTAATGAGTGTGACAAAAGAGGCAAATGCACACAGTTTATACTGCCACATTTATGCCTATGCAAAGAGTCATATATTTCTAATTGTTCTAATTGCACACAATTCTGATATATTGTTTTTAGATAGCTTTCACACTAGTATATTCCCTGATGCATTTTTATATTAGAGTAGTGGATGGGTTTATGGCTAAGGGCCTTATTTTTATCAAAATTTAGATTTTTTTAGTTTTAGAGTTTTGTTTCAACCTCGACTAAACTTACATTTAAAAAAAAACTTAAATGTTTCCCTATTTATTAAAAAAAAAATTTTCAAAATGCATCAGTTAATAGTGCTGTTCCAGAAGAATTCTGCATTGAAATCCATTTCTCAAAAGAGCAAACAGATTTTTTTATATTTAATTTTGAAATCTGACATGAGGCTAGACATATTGTCTATTTCCCAGCTGCCCCAAGTCATGTGACCTGTGCTCTGATAACCTTCAATCACTCTTTACTGCTGTACTGCAAGTTGGAGTGATATCACACCCTCCCTTTCCCCCACCCAGCAGCCTAACAAAAGAACAATGAGAAGGTAACCAGATAACAGCTCCCTAACACAAGATAACAGCTGCCTGTTAGATCTAAGAACAGCACTCAATAGTAAAGACCCATGTCCCACTGCATACTATTCAGTTACATTGAGAAGGAAAAACAACAGCCTGCCAGAAAGCAGTCCCTCCTATAGTGCAAGTCACATGACCGGGGCAGCTGGGAAATTGACAAAATGGCCAGCCCCATGTCAGATTTCAAAACTGAATATAAAAAAATCTGTTTGCTCTTTTGAGAAATGGATTTCAGTGCAGAAGTCTACTGGAGCAGCACTATTAACTGATGCGTTTAAAAAAAAAAAAATGTTTTTCCATGACAAGTTCAGAAATTCAGGGCTATTTAAGAGTAGTGATGGGCGAATCTGTGGCGTTTCGCTTCGCTAAATTTTTCACAAATTTTCGGTGAAATTCGCGAAAAGACGAAAAATTTATGAAACGGCGCTGGTGTCATTCAAGGGTGCCAGCATCCAAAAAACTGATGCTGGTGTCCTTTTTTTTACTCTGACAAATTTTCGCCGGGCGAATTCTGGCGTGCATTTTGCGGGAATTCACCACAAATTCACTCCAGGTGAATAAATTTGCCCATCACAATTTAAGAGCAGTAATACAGAGCTGCAGGACATGCTGCTGAAATATCTAGCACCTTTTTTACTGTTAAAATGGTGTGCTATTATCTGTGCTACTGCAGAAGTGTATACATTTTTATGTATACATCTGCATTTTACTACAGGATATGAGAGGAAATTAGCTAGATTAGCTTAAAACCAAAGAACACAAATATACAGGAAAGCATAAACTGATTTTTCTCTCACTTTATATAATAGCATGTTAATAGTAAAGGTCCTATATTCTTCCAATAGCTTTGTGGATGTTTTTAATGTTATAGTCAGGGCATGTAAAAATATTGATAAGATCTAGAAATTGGGGTATACATGTATAAAAAAAAACAACCAATTACTTGGTTTAGTTATTGGTAAAATATAAGGTTTAAAGAAGTAGACTAACACCCGAATAATAGTTATAATATACAGTATTGTTGAATGTTAAATTAAAACAGAAAAAGAAAAGGTGCTCCAGAATATGAAAATAAATAGCTCACCTGAAGTACATCCAGTGGTCCAGGTGACCCTCAGCTTCAGGGAGTGGCAAACCAGTATATGCAGTGGAGAAATCCACAGGGCCATAAAAAGATAAAGTAAAAACTGGAAATGAAATAAAAAATATCCATAGGCCCTACATATTTTGTACCCTAAGGGCACTAAAGGGCTAAATTAAAACAAGTGTATTTGAAATAAGCATTCAAGACAAAAACTTGATAGAAGCAGAAAAACTAATTTAAAAAAAATAAAATTCAAGGGGTCTATTTACTAAAGAGCGGTAAAAATATGCTCACAAAATATAGACAAACATCCCCATATATATTTTCGCCAGTTTACTAACCTGCAGCAAATATAAATTTGCAGATTTTCTTGTGCAAGTATGTGTTCGCCAGTTATCACATTAGCTGAAAATAAGGCAACGTACACATTAATGCCCAGTTTACTAAACAAAGAAATGTGAGAAAGACAAAATTTACACGCAGATATTTGCAACATTTTAATGCCACCTATGTAGTGGCGTAAAAGTAAAATCATTCTTTGCTGTAGCCATTGATGACAGGAGACAGATCTGTAGCTATTGCTGACAGGACATTTTGGTGTCTGCTTCTATCAGAAGTAGTGATGGGCGAATCTACCCAGTTTCGCTTTGCCGAAAAATTTCTCTGGAAATTCGCGAATTGGCAAAATTGGCATGCTTTTGACGCGCATCGCGTCAACTTTGACGCGTCGCGTCGATTTCAACGTGCATCATATAATTTTCGTCATGTCGCGTCACGTCAAAAACGATGCGCGACTCGTTTATTCAGCGAATTTTCGCCAGGCGAAATTTTGCTGGCGTTTCGCGAATTGATTCGCCAGCGGCGAATCGCGGGAATTCGCCCCTGGCGAATAAATTCGCCCATCACTAATTAGAAGCAGTTGGCATATTATTGGCAGCGGACATCACAGTACAAGGATTTGTCAGCCTCGACAGTTTTGGCAGGGGGTTTGGTTTCATTGTGATAGGCTACATTAAAATGTGCATTTATATGATGCAAAGAGAGACTGATATGATTTCTTGTTCATCTGATTCCATTGGCAGAAGGGTTTGGGACTGGATGATGTATTGATTTATATGATGCATACATGTTTGATTGATGTTACTCTGGTAATGTTGTTGGATGGTATAATCAGTAAATGTTATGAGTTTTGAAGATGCATTTCTGGCCATAAATGTCACAGTAAAAATTGCCATAACAACCACCATAAAATAAGACCATTTTATAGCATAAATATTCACAAACTTAATTTGTCGCCAGAAAATTCACAACTCGCTAAAATTACCACTAATATAAGCTGGTTCATTGACATAGTTACTGCAAGTAATCGCAATGACTTCTGAGTGCATCACTGTTTAGTAAACATGGAGAAACTTGTAGTCAAATTTACTGCACTTTGGTACACAGACCCCATAGACATATCTAAAGTCAACTGTGGAGCTGCAAACCCAGAATATTATGTGAAAAAGTTTTTCAGCAAAACCTAGGACTAGTGAAAGTATGGATCATTTATTTAGAATGCTTGAGACCTGCGGTTTTCCAAATAAGGGATGACCCACCTTAAGTCTGCTAAAAATCAGAGCCACTAATCTGAATTAATGCAATTTTAGTAAGAATCAAGTACAAGGTACTGGTTTTTATTACAGAAAAAAATGAATTGTTTTTAGATTGGGATTGACCTCTTTTTTGTTTTTTGGTGGTTTTGTATGTTTACCTGTATGTGTAATTCCTAAACCCATTTATTGTACAATGTTGCAGCATATGTTGGCCTTTTATACATGCTAATAATAATTTAATAATAACTTGTAATATGGACTCACATTAAAATATGGGAGATGGATTTCCTGTAATTTAGAGCTTTCAGGATAATGGGTTTCTGGATAAGTGACCTTTGCACACTAAAAAAAGTTTTTCCAGTACAGTACAAGTAATGCCAATATTGTTTAATCTGAAGATGTGTAAGGAGAACTGAAACAAAAATGTTATGCATATTGACATAAAAATATAAGGAAATATAAGGAATCCATAAAAATTACGTGTGAACATAGAGTACTATGTGCTACTGTATATGTGTGCAGTTATTGTTGTGTGTGCTTTGCTGGAAGCCAACATTAACCACTGTCAATAAAGAGATAAAGAGACATAGCATTGAAAGGAAAATTATTAGGTGAAGGAACATCTAGTTCATCTAGAAAATAATGAGGTAATTTCTACCAAAGACCTTCTACAGCAACTGAAAGCAGTATAGTATTTATTTCACAAGGCAGTATGAATTCAAGACACTGCAAACATTTTTTTGTTAGTTGGGCAAATGCCAAATAGATATTTTTTAATAATATTGGACACCACATTGTCTCTAAAACTTCATCAGTATGCCCTGAAGGACAAAGTAAAAAAAAAAAGGTATGTGTAAAAACCTAGGACAGTCTAAAGTGGCATTTTAAGTATGCCTTTCAGATATATAATTCCTCCTTGTGAGACTGATATAGTGAATATTTTTGGCCATTAATGTATTCTGAAAGTTTGATTATAGTCCAGAAAGGCTATATGACTATGGAAATTTTCATTCATCCAGATCATAGTATATCTAATATAAGTAGAAAACATTTACTGAAGACATTTCACTGCTCATCCAAGCAGCTTCTTCATATATATTATATTCTTCATATATACTTACAGTATATTCGATGTCCAGAAAGGATGTAAACAATACACCTCAACCCCCATAGCCATCTATGGGATTTAATATTTCAGCCCTTTCTTTATTTTGGGGGTCTGAAATAACAAATCCATGAAGACTGAAATAATACTAAATAATAAAGTAAATCAATCAAAATATTGCATTTGGATTCATTTAGGAAGAAGTCTTGTACATATTTTTGGGGGTATTTCTTAGAACTCAAATGAATTTAATTATTTTGTTAAATAACCTTTTTGTCTTGAACAAATCACAACCATCCTCTTTTTTGAAATTCTACTTATTTTTTAGTCATTTGAAAACCCCAACTTTTGAGGATTATAAAGTGCAGATCACAATGCCAAGAAACATCTTCAGGGACATCTGCCATTGACCTCTACATAGTTTTAGCTGGAGTATTTTCTGATTTTTTTTTTTTTGTGATAAACTGTAATACAGTACTTAAAATTAGATTCAAAAACTTGATCATTTCATTTACAGTTTCCTGAGGTAAATATGCAAGAGCACAATGGGATGCATTAGTGTGCCTCTTAGGGCTCATTTGGACAGCACTTCTGCTTGGGATATTGGCTGGGCTGTGCATTTCAAACAGATAAAAATATCTCCGTCAGAGGACAGAGGGTAGCCTTATTAGTAACACCTGCCACAGGACAGGTGGTCAGTACAAGCCCCTGTTGTGGATTGTGCCCACCGATTTCTGAAACAAGATTTCTGAAACAAGATTTCTGAAACAAGATTTCTGAAACAAGATTTCTGAAACAAGATTTCTGAAACAATTGAAATAATTAAATCAGGCTAGAATTTTTTTGCACTTTGTATACATGAGGTTATATTCCCAATTGCATTTTGCACTAATATACTGTAGCAAAGTTTTAGATTTTCATTCTGATGGCAGGAGCTTCTCTGGGTCAGTGCAATTAAAATGATTTCATATTATCATATTTTTTTAACACAGACAGGAGGCAATTACTGTTTTTATTACTAATTGGTTGTTGTATTATAATTTTGTATGTGTAAAATTTGTATATTTTAAAGCAAAACAAAATGTATGCATTTTTTTTAAAACCTAGGGGCAGATTTATCAAGGGTCAATTTCGAAAAACGTAGAAATTTGACCATCAAATTTAAAAAAAAAAAAAAATTTTCGATCAAAAAATGGACTGTTTTCGATCAAATAGGTCCGTTTTCAATCGAATAAAAATTGTACGATTCAAATGATTTTCACAAAAAAAAGTTGATTTCCAAAAGATTTCAAAAACACTCCTTACAGGTTCTTGGAGGACTCCCATAGGCTAAAACAGTAATTTGGCAGTTTTAAGGTGGCAAATAGTCGAATTTAAATTTTTTAAAGAGACACTTCTTCGATTTTGGAATGGCCGAATTTTTTAATTCTAATAAATGTTTTTCAATTCAAATCGAATTTTGGCCTATTCGATAGTTGAAGTACCCAAAAATTACTTTGAAATTCGAATCATCACTTACCTAAGTAATTCTGCCCCCTAGTCTGCAAGGAAGTAATTATTATCTCTTTGCATCCAAACAATCAAGTCCAAGTACACATTGTTTTGCATATATATATATATATATATATATATATATAAATGTCACACAGCGTCTGCACTCTTACCGGATTTTAACCAACTGCAGGGTGCAATGGCCAATATTTTCATATACACATTAATAGAAGGGCCAGCACTCCATGTCTCGTGAACAATCTACAGAGACCCCCAGGGCGGCCAATCATTTCGTCCAATGGCTCCTTAAATGAAAAAATAGCTGAATGTGTAGACTATCATCTCCAACCTTTTATACAGCAGATAGGGAGTTACCTCAGAGACTGATTTCCTGAAATTGATTAATAGCATAAGTATACCTATTGCAGACATCGTACTTGTGACAATGGACGTACAAAGTCTGTATACATGTATTCCACACGAAGAAGGAATAGCAGCAGATTGAAGGCAAGGATCACTATAGGGGGTCCCCAAGTGAATGTACATTATTGCGGTTTATTTTATATAAGAACTACTTCAAATTTGAAAAACAATTTTTCATTCAACGTACAGGGACCGCGATGAGCTCAAAAGTTGCCCCAACATATGCTAATGCTTACATGTATAAATATGAAAATGAACACTGTTTGAACAATGCTCTATTCCATAGATATGGCGCTTTTTTTAGGCACTATATTAACAATATCTTCTTCGTGTGGACAGGGCCAATATTTGAATTGGAGACATTTGTTAATGGGCTTAATAATATGGAAAGTCCTATAAAATTGACTTTGAAATACAGTGACACTGACATAGAGTTTTTGGATGTGAAAGTATACAAGGGAGATGACAGACTGCACACTTGCATATATGTAAAACCGGATGAGCAATAATAAACACGTTGATTCTTCACGAGACATGGAGTGCTGGCCCTTCTTTTAATATATATATATATCATGGTCTACAGAGAAAGAGGCCTACAGACTAAGTTGTATTCTAAGCCTACTGATCGTAATCAGATCTTACATTTTGAGAGCACTCATCCATTGCATACCAAACAGTATATTCCCATCAGTCAATTGACACGGGTACATAGACTAGTGAGTAAACCAGAAGTTAGAGAACTACAGATAAAACAGATGAGGACTAAATTTAGACAGAGAGGGTACCCTTCTAAAGTATTAGACAGAGCAGAGAGGAATGTACAACAAAAAAAGGAGAGGAGACGTAAAGAACCAAGGATTCCGTTTGTGACACAGTATGGTCCTATGAGTAAACAGATTAATATGATTTTGCGCAAACACTGGTACATACTACGGAGAGCATATCCCACGGTGAGGGAATTTAATTCTCCACCTGTGATATCACACAAAAGGGGTAAAACCATTGGTGCCAAAATTTCCAAACCTATGGTCCAAAAGGAAGGTGACCACAGGGACACATTTCTGGGTAAACGAAACACGGGTATGTACCAGTGTTTGAATTGTATACAATGTAAGCATGTGGTTAAAGGAAAATGTTTTGTCCATCCTGATACAGGAGAATCCGTTGAAATTAAGGGTTACTATACCTGTCTATCTCAGTTTGCCGTATATGTTATAATTTGTCCATGTGGCAAGTTATACGTTGGGGAAACCATACAAAAAGTTAAGTCACGTATCTCACAGCATAAATCAACTATAAAATCTGGTAATATGGCATTGCCATTATCTAGAAACTTTAAGGAAAAAGGCCATACTGTAGAACAACTGCGGTTTATGGTTTTAGAGACAGTACCTCCATTGAAGAGAGGGGGTGATAGGGAATTGCGTTTGAAACAGAGAGAAGTTTGGTGGATAAATAAGTTAAATTCCCTCCATCCACATGGCCTTAACAAAGACTATGATCTGTACTTGTTTCTTTAGATTAAAGTTTATGCGTTTTATTGTGCTTATATAGATTAATCTTGTGAGTAGCCATTTGTGCTAATTTTCAGACTGTTATGATATATACATTATATGAACATGGGATGTAAGCCCTGTATTGAGTATACTGTCATATGTTGCATGTCACTTCCTGTATTGGACTATATAGTATCCTAAGGATTTAAGTTCAATGTATACACCTATGCTACACATAGCTTGAGAAAGAGCCCTAGTGGCTTGAAACGTCGCTTCTTTGAATGTGCACATGAAGGTGATGTAATGTTTTATCTTTGAATATAAATTTTTGAGCATTCGGAGCGTGTGCTGTCCATTATTCATTTTATATATTGTGGAGGGATCGACCGGCAATCGCAGAGGACGTGCACCGCATGATTCTATATGGCGTGAGTGCTGTTACTACTTTATATCTGTTTATATATATATATATATATATATATATATATATATATAGACAAAGACAAGAGGTCCTCTGCACTCAACCCATTATCAATATATTTAAGACATTGAGACATTCTGTGCATACAGCTACTAAGAAATGCCTTACCCTTTAAACAGGGATTGTTTGTCCATATATTGCAATATATTTAAGCTGGCCACCTACGTCAAAGTCATCCCATATCTGGCCAGTCCTACGCTCAATTTTCATCTGATTCATTAAGAATTCTATTGCTTCATTATACATTTTACAAAGGGACTAAGTTTTACCTGCAACTTACTTGCTGCTTTCAAAGTAAAACTCCCAATCATGGATGCCCTTTTATTAGACACCAGTGGGATCACCTGACTATAGCTGGGAAGGGTGGGGGCTACAACAAGGAGCTGGTCACTGCTCCAGTATAACTACAACACACAAGAAAAAGTTGTGCTCACCACTAATTTTTAAAACCATTAAGCGGGGGTGCAATGAGGCTGTGACCACAAAATACATAGACAAAGACAAGAGGTCCTCTGCACTCAACCCATTATCAATATACAGATGCAGTCACTTTGGATTGTGTGTTTAATGCGTCGTGACTTAATTCATCTATCTCATTTATCCCACTTAGCACAGAATATTGTGTCACAGCATCCCATCCAATTAAAGTGTTCACCTTTGAAAACAATGGAGCTTTGGTATGCTAATGAAAAGGTTAAATGCATTAAATGAGTTAAGATAACTTTGGATAACACAGTTTCTTCAATTAGCCCGGAGTCACGACACATTTAACTTACAAATCCAAGTGACTGTATCTGTATTTAAGACATTGAGACATTCTGTGCATACAGCTACTAAGAAATGCCTTACCCTTTAAACAACAGGGATTGTTTGTCCATATATTGCAATATATTTAAGCTGGCCAACTACGTCAAAGTCATCCCATATCTGGCCAGTCCTACGCTCAATTTTCATCTGATTCATTAAGAATTCTATTGCTTCATTATATATATATATATATAGATATATATATGCAACAAATGTATATATATATATATATATATAAAAGAATCTTAAAAAAAGGCGAGCACTCTCAGGACTAGTGATGGGCGAAACGGCCGCATTTCGCTTCGCCGAAAAATTCGCGAATTTCCAGAGAAATTCGCAAATTTTTCGCCGATTCGCGAAACGAGTCGCGCATCGTTTTTGACGCACGTCGCATCGTTTTTGATGCGCGTCGCATAGTTTTTGATGCACGTCGCGTCGTTTCCGATGCGTCGCGTCATTTTCGTCGCGCGTCGCGTCGTTTTCGGCGCGTCGCGTCAAAAACGACGCGTGACTCGATTTTGCGCGACGAATTTTTTTGCGCTAATTTTTTTGCCAGTTTCGCGAATTTATTCGCCAACGGCGAATCGCGGGAATTCGCCCCTGGCGAATAAATTCGCCCATCACTACTCAGGACTTATCAAAGGATTAAGGTGCAATTTATTTAAGCACTTAGTGCTTAAATCCTTTGATAAGTCCTGAGAGTGCTTGCCTTTTTTGAAGATTTGTATTTTCTATTTTTTGCTGTTTAGCACCCAGGCATATATAGAGCTGAATATGCAGGTAGAAACAATAGAATTCTACTTGTATCTGACGATTCAGCACTAACAATGGCCAAAGTTAAGGGTGCTTTCAAAGGCATCCGATCAAAATTTTCCGTCCAGCCCGATCAACCAGCCGACCGATATCTTAATCTTCTGACAATATCGGTCGGCTCATTTCCCACCATACACGCACCGAATATCGTACAAAAATTTGTTTCGTACGATATTATATGTGCATCTATGGCCACCTTTAGACCTTTATCAAGACCATAAGTACGAATTAACATCCTAGTTTAAATAGCCAAAAGCATGACACTCACCCAATCTTGCATTTCCACAATCATGTGACTGGAAGGAAAGCCCTGCAGCAAGGAAGCAGAAATATATATGTTGTTATACATGTACATAGCAACTGTTCCTCTGTTAAAAACAGATACAGTGATAAAAACCAGAAGATTTACAGATTTTTATGCAGATTTTCAAGACTAGCTATATATATATATATATATATATATATATATATATATATATATATATATATATATATATATATATATATATATATATATATATATATAGTACGTATATAAATAAAGACCCTCCTGTTTTTTCAAGTGTGTGTTCTAGAAAAAGTAAAATTCACATTTTATAATATTTTAGCAGCCCCCCTTTTAATCTACTTGGTTTTGCCAGTAACAAGTCCTCTTTAATACAGAGAGAGACAGATTTTTCCACTGATAAACCTGTCTGATTTGTGTGCTGCCCAGTCATTTGAAGATGTGATGGAGTCAATATGCATATTGTGCTGTTGATCAGTAATGTCGACAGTTGAAGCACTGTAATGTAAGACAGGAAAATAATCTAATATAAATATGCTCTAAATACTATATATTTCCTGCACATATTAAATTATATAAAGTACAGTTCATTACAATGCAGATGAGAAGCATAACCGATTTATCTTGCATTTTTTGTTGGTCAGTAAATTACCAGAATTATCCATAATGCTTGGGACCTGCGGTTTTCCAGATAAGGGATATTTCTGTACTACTAAAAAGTCGTGTCAGCATTAAACAAACCTAATGGGCTGGTTTTGCCTCAAATAATGATTAATTATATCTTATTTGGGATCATGAACAAGGTACTGTTTTATTTTTACAGAGAAAAAGGAATCATTTTTAAAAGTTTGAATTATTTGTTTAAAATGAAGCCTATGGGAGAAGACATTCCCCTAATTCTGAACTGCTTACACTACCTGTGCTACAGCACCCAGTTATCACAACCATTCTGTTAACTACAGGCTAAATTACACAGGACATTTTGATTATATTTTGGGGGTCATCTTTTACCTGATCTTGTTATGAAACAACACACAGTAGCACAGAATTTGAAGTATTCTATAAAATCTGATCCCTGTAGCCAGGACTGGACTGAGAATCAAAATAGGCCCTGGCATTTCAGGTACACAGAGGCCCAATCAGTCCACATAGAGGCTCCAACAGTCCCCACCAGACCACTAAATACTGACTTTCTATGGCACCGTATAGCAGCCCATCTGGCATTTGCCCTAACCCACAGATTGCCAGTCCGGGTCTGCCTGTAGCTGTAATGTTAAGATGGATCAGATAAAGGGCCTGATTCAATTCAGGGAGAAAAAGGCTTTTCATGTCAAACTCATGGATGAGATTCAGTCTGAGAATTCAGAAAAACTTATTATCATGTGAAAACTCTATTGAAGTCTATGGAAAAAATCTGAATTTGGGGAAAAGTTTTTTCTCCTTGAATTGAATCGTGTACCGTGACTTTTCATGTGATAAACCATGAGATTCTCACTGAATTGAAACTGGCCCAAAGTTGGATGGCATGTTCTGCTCATGCACCTACAGTATATCCGGCATTTAATGTATTTCAGTGAGGGGGGAAAAAGTCGGTCAGACACTATCAGATTATCAGATTTTGTCTTATGGGATGAAGATTGAGCAAGCAGTATTCACATCAGACAAGTGTGTCACATTAAACATCTTCCATGTTTTCCACCAGTCCCATTATATTTTGTTCCATGCTACTACATCTGACTTCTAGGATGCATTCTATCAATCTAACACCATCTAACAAAAGCTCTCATGGAGCTTAGCTTTTAAACATTTAAGGTTCAACTGGTCTACATGGGTGTAAACATTGATCTACAGTGTATGAGCTAGCCATACATGCCAAGATCCATACATTTTAAAATCTTTCCACAATCAGGCAACCTACAGGTCATGGTCAAAATCAGGAATAAAGTTAACAAGCAGATCACATGGGGGTTTGTGTAGAATCATCGAGAGAGGACTGCAGGACTGTATCCATTACCTGATACAGTCTTTAAGCCAGCATGATACAGTAGATATGTGGCTAATGCTCAACTGTATATTATTTTGGGCTACTTATTTTCCACATACATGGACCAATAAGCTGTCAACTCGTTTATCAAACAATATTGGCCCATACCTGGCCAGTTTTAAACAGTGAAAATATATGAAAGTGTTACTTATATTTAAGTGCTAAAAGGCCTTGATAATTTTACTACTGTATATTATACAATCAAATATATTTTAACCAAATACAGGTATGGGACCTGTTATCCAGAATGCTTGGGGTTTTTCCTGTGATTTTCTAATTAAGGGGTCTTTCCCTAATTTGTATCACCATGCTTTAAGTCTGGTAAAAATTTATTTAAGCACTAAACAAACCCAATAGGATTGGTCTGCCTCCAATAAGGATTAATTTCATCTTAGGTGATTAAGTTTAATTATTACATAGAAAAAACTTTTTTATTTTTTAATAAAAAATTAAAATTTCTTTTTTCATTAAAAAGCAGTCTATGGGAGATGACCGGAGCTCTCTGGATGACAGCTTTCTGGATAACAGATCCCATACCTGTATACCATAACTTTTCCTAAAGAAAGTTAGAATTTCCTAGATGATGTCTGAGCAGAAGATATAATACACCATTTTATATGCTACAATTTAAAACTTAAGTTTGAGTATAATACCTTATGTTATATGGATGTTGATGACAAAACAGAACTCAATAAAACAAACATGTTAGGTACAGCATTTAAATGCTTGTTAAGTGCTTTTCAGACTGTCTTGATGTATTTAACTCTGCCATCAAGTCAGTGACAGAAAAAAATCTGGCATGGAAAACATCCATGTATTTTTGCTCTGTTTTTTTATTTATGCATTTTCATTTTTTTAGCATCAGAGATGGAATCCGTGACAGCATTTCAGTCTTTGGACAGAGTTTTCTGTTTTTTTGTTTGGGAACATCGCATCAGACTGGTGTGAGTTGTATTTTGGCAGTGTCTGTAAACTTCAAAAAATGTTAAATAAAACCTGAAAATATTTCTTCCACATTGGTCTGGTTTTTGTTGGTTTTGTCATAACTTACAAATGACAGGATGAGGGTATCATAAGGCCTGTTGGGCTGTAGACTGGAAGAATAATGTCCATGCGTTTAAAATGAAAAGGGGCTACCAAGTAACCAGAAATAGACCCACTATTCTGCTGCAGGGGGCAAGGCAATTGTACAGATACCATATTGCAGTTTTGTGTCTTTCTGCTCTCTATCGCTTATTGTCTGATATTGTCTATATATTGTCTATAGTCTTATTGTTTAATATGTTTGTTGCATTTACCCTGTCTATTAATTTGCTGTGTAAAAGCTTAAAATGAAATACCTCAATGAATAGGAAACTGCACAGAAAATCATCCAGTACATGCAGGAACAACATGTAACTATAGCTTGCAATTAAGAATAGAATCATTGTTTAGCAATCCTAAATATTGTTAGTTGTTATACTAGTATACTAGTAGTTCACTATAAAGGCTAAAATATACAACAGTGCAGCTGAATAAAAGATAATAATAATAATAATAATGATTTGAAAATATTCTAAATATTATTATATTTAGCTAATGCTTCACATTTAGAATACTTCAGATCAGTGGGTTGCTTTTGTATTTTAAAATAATGGCAGCTATCTTTTGGTTGTTCATCTGCATCTGCTGAATTTTACTTGTGCACTGTTAGAATAGAATGACAGTTCTTCAGTATCTGTACTACCATTCGCTCCATACAAAAATAAGGATACACGCAGACATTCGGTATGAACTCATATATCCTCTTCTCCAATACGTCAACATTTAAGCCAGGTGTCTTACTTAACATATGAGGCAATAAATCTCAAATCCGATTTTTATAGCCATGATCCAACACATGATATATGACATTTCCTCATCTAATGGCATGTAATGAGTATGCCAATATTTACTCTAGTTTTATATAAAATACAATAGCCGTTTTGACCTCCCAGTAGTATGAAATAATCCCAGAAAGTAAACACATCACAATATGTATTGACAGGCCTGATGAATTAAGAATGCTTTAACAATCAATGGAGGTATTTAAGTGTGTATTCCTGGACTTGATTTTCATCCATATGACTCTAATAAAATGTTCATAAATGTAAATTTAAACCATTTATGACATTAAACTGTCGTTTTTTTATATGATGTAGTCTTAAAGGTAGTTTCCAGTGTACATTCATACCAATTAATTACACTTCTAAGGTTTTTACTGCAGCACCATTATTCATTAGTAATACCTTTATACAAATGAGCCCTAAATACATTTTAACATTGTTAAATAAACAACTTTTTATTCAGTTTTTTCATACAGTGCTGAAGCTCACTGCCTGCCTTTCAGAATATGACTCAATAGCCCATAAATTGAATATATGTGGGAGTATAAAAATAATTATTTGCAACTGCCTTATTTTTTTGGCTGGAGGGAAAAAAGCAATTTGGAAGGCCTCCATTATTCATTATTATTTTTAATATATATATTTATATATATATATATATATATATATATATATATATATATAATTATATGTTTAAAGTCTGTTAGGTCAAATTAGATACTGCAGGCTTTTTTCAGTAGCCTGTTTTAATTTTACACATACAATACAAGATAATATATATATTAAAAACTGTAATGGTTTAATTCAATACACTGCAAAATACATGTATAGTTCTAAGACACGATGCGCACCATAATGCTTTTCTTAAAAATATTGCTACAGCTTATTTATAAATCTGCGTTCCTGTGTATAGAAATGTATAGAAAGGTGTTAGTTAAATTTTATTGGTATACTGTATGTCTGAATGAACATGTACATTTGTATACCATGTGTGCTAGATGTATATGAGCTTGAGGTTTATTGAAAAAAACTGTAAAGAAATTCAAAGATATCACAACCAAATATTTACAGGAGAAGCAAAGAGCAAAATACAGTTGTGCTTGTACCCATGTTGTGCTGCTGCTTTTTTTCCTTTATTCCTTACAGCATACTTCTTGAAATGCTATCAACATACTCTTTTTTTCCTGCTTCCCTGCACTTATATGAAATGTCATAGTTAACAGTAACCTGAGTGGGTCTGGAAAAATGCTCAGTTAAACTATTCAGGTTGGGTCACATTGTAAAAACAAACAGCAAAACTTATAATTCAGTCAAGTTACCCAGAGAGCTGGAAATCTCCAATTACTTGACCAAGTCACAGACAAAGCTAGCAAGAACGATAAGTTGCTTGCACCTAATGGCACTCACTGGGGGTGACAAATTTATAAAAGGTCAGTTAACGTTCCATATGCAAAAATCATGAGAATGATATGTTTCTGTCACATTGTACACAATTGTTAGGTCCTTGGCAATGCTGCCATCTGCTGGTTTGATACATTGTTTAAAATATATTTCTGTATCCTCTGAGACAAGCAGCATCTTTATTTTCAGTGGGTCTTTTTACATACTGTATTCTTTTTCCAAACAATTATTATTCGAGGAGCATCATTATTTACAAGAAGGATTGTCTTTGCATCAACCATAATAAAAACCAACTGTCTGTCCAAGGTCAAGTGAAATTAGATCCATGTAAATGCAGCAATTTCAAGGCTATTTTTGTGCGTGTGTGTCAGTTTTAGAGAATATTTTACATGCCTGTGTAGCCATGTCCATGAAATGAGAACTAGAGGTGACCTGTAAATGAATTTAAATTAGATTAAGAACATAAATAATTAAATGGGCATAACAAGTGAGTAACACATGTTCTCTGTTTAAAATATGCCACAATATTTTAACAGGGCAACTGACATTTCCTAGGTGTGGATGCATATTTGCAGGAAGCTTATCGGAAAATAAAAAACACATGGAACTTGTGGCAGGCACATAGCTCGCATTTGATTATAGTGCACTTCACCATTTCATTTGATATAGTTCAGTGCGTTTTGCGAAATGGCTTTTGCCCAATTAGTAAAAGTACTTTAAGTAAATTAATTAATTTGCTCCAGATAAGTGATTCTTTGGGTGGCCAAGTGCACACAATTCAAGTTATTGCTTAAGTGACACGTTATAATCCATATAAAGTGCTATACAGGTTTTTGCCCTGCTAAGTATAATTATGAAGGCTTTGTTATGCTATGCTGCTAATTCTACAGGAGGAGAAAAAACAAGCTGGAAATGTGTTGCTATTCAAGAAAGCATTCACTTCTATTTTTATAATGTTAGAGTGTATTGCCAAATGGATGCAGGCTCACCAATTCTCTCATTCACCATTCTCACAGGGTGTGCCATTATTGTCATACAATATTCTGTATATTTTGATAGATGCTGAAACTGCAGCAATAACTGAGATGGTTAATTTCTTAGGAGAATTTCATATGCTTTTTCTTCTTTTGTCACACAATCTTCAGTTAAAAAATACAATTTAACTTCTTCTTCTTTTCTTCTTTTTTAATTAACAGCAGATTCAGCAATACATACTTCCTTAACACATCCATTTCTTGAGCCAGGCTTGGTGATGATATGGTTTTGCATCCAAAAGTCACGTTTGTTTACAATCATTAGCATTTTTAACCACTGGATTGCAATCTTTCGCCGAAAAAAATTGGTTGTTATTTTTTTCATGCACTCTACATCTATTATGCTGCTGAAACAGTTTTGAAATTAATAATTAAAAGCTATTAAAATAAGAACGAACACAGAAAGCAAAAGAATGGTACAGTGTAGTAGAGTAGGGTAAATAATTAGATATTTTAGCTAATAGATCCTACACCTATATCACAATATAGGACAATAGAAACTACTGACATGTTATTTTTTGTGGATTTCATTTTCTGGATTTATGTACACTACCATGAGCAGAATACAGCTATAACTGATTTTTTGTACTGATGAGACTGAAAGTGGAAATAATATACCTTAATCATAATAAAATAAGAAACTATATGCATTTTAATATAATTAAAATGTAGAAGTAATAAATTATAAATAATGCAATGCCATTAGGGCCTAAATGCAGGAAAAAAAGGGCAAAAATACTATTTTTTGTGAAACTTTTTACACTTTCATTCAAATGTAGAAACCAGAATAGTTATAAAGCTTTGCACTGTCATATGCACTTATGCACAGAAAACATGCATACAAACCTGCTTACCTTATGGAATATTACTACCTGCATTCATTTCTTAATTTCAGTGCATTAAGGGGTGGAATGTCTACTCTGAATTCATACACCAAAGTTCTAGGAAATTATCTCTCATTGGAAAATCACTTTTGGTTTTTGTTGAATGACCTTGTTGCTAAATACAGTACATAAGAGATTTATCTTCTCTCTTATCTTATTTGCATTCACATTTAAGCAAATATACTACCCTCACAGATATATCAATAATAGATAAAGTATATAATCATACAGTATAAAAGAATGGGACATTGGTCACTTTTGAATGTAATTCACACAAATGTATTTCATATACCTCAGTGTGTTTCACAAAATGACCTTTGCCTGGCAACTAAATGTGCTTTAAAGAAGAATTAAAGGTAATATCACTGCAGGATGGTGTTTGGCCTTTTCTTGTCTTACCTTTCTTTGTTCTTTAAAGGAGTAGTTCACCTTTCAAACTTTTAGTTATTTAATTATATGCTTTTTTTTTCTTCTGACTCTTTCCAGCTTTTAAATAGGGGTTACTGATCCCATCTAAAAAAAATGCTCTGTAACGCCACACATTTATTGTTATTACTACTTTTTATTACTCCTCTTTCTATTTAAGCCCTCTCCTATTAAAATAAGTGCACGGTTGCAAGGGTAAATTGGACCCTAGCTACCAGATATGTGAGCTGGGAATGTCAGTGCAAGCAGGAACTGTTTAAAAAGAGTGGGTGGACACTGCAGCTGTATGGCAATCAACCATGTATGGCAATCAACCCAGTTTCCGCAAGCATATGGAACATGAAAAGTGGGAGTATAGGTATGCAATCTGTTATCCATAAATCTGTATTCCAGAAAGCTCCAAATTATGGAAACGCCATTTCCCATAGATTCCATTTTACCTAAATAATCCACATCTTTAAAAATGATTTACTGTTTCTCTGTAATAATAAAACAGTACCTTGTACTTGATCCCAACTAAGATATAATTCATCCTTATTGGAGGCAAAAATCAGCATAATTTACTTAATGCTTACATCATTTTCTAGTAGATAGACACATTACAAAAAGATCCATTAACCAGAAAACTCCACATCTCAAGTATTCTGGATACCAGATCCCATACCTGTACCAGAAATTGGAGAACCTTTACTCCAAGTAACAGGGAGATGGTTACCTTGTAATTGTGAATTGAACATAGATTTCTGTAAGTAAGATAAATTGAGCTACCGAAGTATTATTATTATTATTATTATGGCGGTTATCTGGCTTTGTCTTTGTTGCACATGTGACAGCAGGAGAATTAAGTGCATACATACAACAGGCAGTATTCAATATTCTTTTGGGTCAGACAGCCCTTGGAAGCAATATTTCACTAATGTGGAGCAAATCTTTAATTTTAGAGAACAATGTGACTGAAAGTGAAAGGGGACACCAGCAGTATATGAGAATTTTTTTTGACTGTGGACTTTTCACCTTATGATGGCTTCTAAAGATGGAATGTAATTCAACAGGAAAAATATGCAGAAATAAAAAATGATTCCATGTTTCCTTTTTGCAAAACTGGGTAGTATTTTGCAACCCCATCCACCAATGAAAAAAAGATTGTGAATTGAAAAGAAAATAAAGACAGTGATTACACTAAGGGAATTTCATGTTTTCTTTTTTTTTTTGTAAGTGCAATGCCATTTGCTTTTTTGAGCTCATTAGGTATCCAATATACAATATATTTATTCACCTTACATATGTTACAAAAAACTAGTAGCACTGACCAATATTGAGCACAGCATCTTAATAGGTAGATCTTTTGCATTTGTTTTGCTGGGGTCCTGTGCTGGATTGCAATATGGTCACTTTTTGCAAGTATGATGATTCTCATTCATCCAGGTCATGGTATATCTAACACAAGTAACTCAAAACAAGTAGTTTTTTTGCAAAGTAGTTTGGACATTCTCCTTAAGACTGCATATATTTTATCTGTGTGCTCCAGTTCCTCCCACTCCCTAGTTTAGAAACTCTCCTCAGATGTTAGCAGCCAGCAAGTTACAAGGGGTGGCAAAAAGCTGCTACTGGTAACTGAAAGCAAAAAGCATAATAACATTCTCTGCACTAGCAATACCTTCCCACTCCAATGCTTGGAATGGTAAATATGGGGTGCAAGGGGGAATCTTAGGGCCGCCAGGGGCCCTGACTCCAAAATAATATAAGAAGGTTAATTTTCTTTTGATTAAATTGTATCTATTGCATTTTGTGAATGTCATAGAGACAGTAAATTCTATGTTCTGATGTGGCAAACACTAATATAAAAAATTGTTGTAAAGGGCGGTATTGCTACTATATAAATAAAGGATAATAAAGTAAGTGCCTAGATACCAGAGGCCTGAAGATGTAAACTGTCCTAAATCATTGCTTGCTATGTATTTCACTAAATCAGTTCTCATGAACAATATATTAAATAGACCTTTTTTCATTCTGCTATTATTTATATAATGCAGTTAAATGATTGTTGTGATGCCTAATGCCTTTGAGCATCTCTGGTAGAAATAGAAGTCTATGCATTTCTTATACATAGGTTCTTTTGCCAAGTGGCCAATTTACTAACAAGAACAAAATATAAAGCATCTTTGTAAACCTAAATTTACAGTACTTGAAAACTGACTCTGCACAAGTTAGGTCTCCATAGCCCTTAGAAAAGCAATATTCTTGCCTTTTTCTTTTTTGGATTTCTTAAAAGTGCTTATCAAGATGAATGGAAACAGTGGTGTGTAATTTCAAAAATGTAATTGCTTTTCTCTCCAGCTTTATCAAAGAATTTTCAAGGTCACTTGTGTAAAAGGACAGAAAGCCCACTCTGTGTATTCTAGCATTCTCTCTTACTACACATTACTTCCATGTATAAAGTAATTTCTTTTGTAATTCACTGGAGAAAATATAAATACAGTTCAGTTTTATATAACAGCAGTGATGTGAGTAAAACTAAACATATATTAAAGCAGAATTAACGTGTGCTTATCAAACACAGGAAAATGCCAATTATGCATAATGCACAGTGAATTATTATTTCGCTTTTTTCCCCTTTTCTCTGCTGTAAACGATACTGGCAAGAGTCTGGAATTCTAGCAATGTTGCAGCAGTATATTGCTATACCATTTTTACAGTATGCTGCTAGAATTATTGGTTGTAGGTTTTATTCAGAATGTAAAATAAGAAAAGTAAATAGAGGTTGTTTAGACAATATGAACCAAAAGCTGTAGAATAGTTTCCCCATTCACATAGGAGTGTTTGGCAGTAATAACAATAAGGGGCCTGTTTATCAAGCCATGATTGAAAAAGTCTGGGTTTTCGTCCGATAATCCAATGAAGTCGAGTTTTCAGAGCATCATAAGATATGAATTGATGCTCACTTTTTATTGATTAATGAGTTCAATTGGTGGAAGGTCATGAAGAATTAAATAGCAGATGTCCCTTTTACAATTTGAAGTTTTTCTTGACATAGTGATCTGCACTGATTTTTGTACAATAATCTGAAAAGTCTGGGTCTGGGTCTTTGTGCGACTACTCGAAAAAGTTGAGCAATTCAAAATTTTTGCACAGTTTTGATAAGACTTTTCTCACACTGACTCTTTCAAGATGATTTCTTGATAAATGAGTTAAAATCATGGATGGAAGCTAGGTTGATTTTATTGTAATAAAAAAGGGATGAATTCAAGTTTTAGTAAATACCCCCCAGTTAACAGTAAGATTTGTTGTATGAGAAGAAGAAGAACTAGCATCTGCCAGAGTGACATTAGATTAAACTTTAAAATCTTTTTTTCAGGTTCCATGAAATGTCAGCAGCATCATACAACTGAAGTGTTTCAGATGCTTGACAAAGGGGCTTGACAAAGGGGCTTGACCCCGAAACGTTGCACTGCTTCACCGCATTAAACGTGCAAGGTGTTCCCTTGCTTGCAGTAGTTCTGAGTGCCGTGGATTTCTTCTATTTCTGCATGTGATTTGTGAGGTGGCCGTGCCTCTACCACTGAGCACCAGACGTCTCTACAGAACCTGAAAAGAAAGGGTGTGCGAGAGCCTATCTCCCTTTTCGTGTTTCAGGAGCTGCCACCCTTACTCAAAGGCCTGTTTCTTACATTGTGTCTAAATTAAATTAAATAAGTTGTGCCTAACATAAATGCCTAATATTGTTGACTTCCATACTACAGAAAAAGTTAAAGGGATTCTGTCATGATTTTTATGAAGAACTTTTTATTCCTAAATTACACTGTTTACACTGTAACTAATTCACTCTACCATATAAAATTTAATTCCTAAACCAAGTGGCAAATTTACTATTATTCCCCAAAATTAGTTCGACCAAATTCAATATTCGATTAGCATTCGATCGTCGAATGCTAAACGGATAGTTTTAGGCTACCTTTTATTCGATATTCGATCATTCGACGAATGAATATAAATTTAATCAATCAGTCGAATAATTTATTTGATCAGTCGAATAAATCATTCGATCGTTCAAATGATTTGTACGATTCGAACGATTGAAGTCTTCGATCGTACGAATCCTATTCGATCAGGACTTAGCCTCAAAAGCCTATGGGAGTGCTCGATGATCGAATATGCCAAAATTTGCATATTCGACCAAACAAATAAATCCTACGTTCGAAATTCTATCGAATTCGATAGAACTTCGATCTATTCACGTGAATTTAGTACATCGGCCCCCAAGTGTATTTTTTGTAGTTTTTTTGTTGCCATCTCATGTAATTTTGCCTGGTCATGTGCTTACAGAAAGAGCCAGTGCTGCACTACAGTTTCTCCTACTCAATGTAACCAAAGGAGTCACAGTGGGACAAGGATTTTTACTATTGAGGGCTGTTCTTATATTTACCAGGAGATGTTATCTGGTTACCTTCCCATTGTTCTGCTGATCAGCTGCCGAGGTTAGAGGAGGAGGGTAATATCACTAAATGCAGCTGTAAAGAGTAGGGATGGCGCGAACTGTTTGCCGGCGAACTAGTTCGCGCGAACTTCCGGTGTTCG
>CM044441.1:68264141-68305256 GCA_024363595.1 Xenopus borealis
TTCGCGAACCGTTCGCGAACCGTTCGCAATTTGCCGGAAGTTCGCGAACATGTTCGCGAAATTTTTTTCGGCAGTTCGCGCCATCACTAGTAAAGAGTGACTGCACAAGTCTTATGACCGAGGGCACCTGGAAATTGACATTATGTCTAGCCCCATAACAGATTTCAAAATATAATTATAAAAAAATCAGTTTGCTCTTTTGAAAAATGGATTTCAGTGCAGAAGTCTGCAGGAGTAGCACTATTAATTGATGCATTTTGAAAAAAAAAACATGACAGTATCCCACATTCCTCCAATCCTCTTTTTGCACACTTTTCAAAATTTCAGAAGTTTTCTTCTTCACATTCTTATATTTTCTATTAATAACTGAATATAGATATTTCCTGAATTCACTGTTATATTGTGGTATTTGTATTTATTCAGTATAAATGTGAAAGTCAGCAATGTATTAATTCATGTTAATTCTGAATACTTGATCCATGGAATGTTTCCATTTGCCATTAGGATCAGGAAGTATTTTTTTTCTCTCTTGAGGCATAATTGACACTGGCTTCAGGTTGGGGTTTGTTTGCCTTCCTCTGGAAAACAGTGGATATATGATTTTTTATTAAGTTTTATTTGTCACAGCAGTAGTAGGACCTTGCCAGAGTACTACAGAGGAAATGTTAGAAGAGGGAGAAAGGAGGTTCTCTCCTGTGACTGCATGGTGGATTGATTGATATAGACGCTACGACTGCTTGTGCTAGTTGACAGCCTGCATGAATTTCCACCAGCTCAGTGGTGGACATAATGACAAAGAGCAGCTCTCAAATGGCAACTATGGCAGTGAAACAGAGCAGTGCACAGCATAGTAGTGATCTCTTTTGGAATTGTGGCTTTATAATATTGTCTTGGGTTGGGCTGGCAAGGTCCTACTTATTTGATAAAATGTGAATAAACGATGTGGCCATATTACCCCATTTCTTTCTCTTGATGTTTTATTAGGGTTTCTACCAATGGGGTTCAGTGGGATAGCTGAAGGAAAAGGGTCAATTGAGGAGTCTCCTTGTCATGTAGTTGGCATTTACAGTGGTCCCATGTGGAGTGCAAGAGTTTTAAGGGATGCAAAAGCATTAAGGGGTGCAAAAGCTTGCCTATTAATGTTATGCAGTGAGCCCTCTTGATTATTGCCTCCCCATGCCCTGGATAAAATTGTGAAAGATATAATGAGCTATCAATAAATTAGTGCAATTAAGTTGTTACATTTACTAGTAGATGTAGAAAGCACTACATTGGGATCACATTAATTATTGCACCAGAGAAAGGATCCATGTGATCCAAAACATGTAGCACTTTCTACATCTATGAATAAATGTAAAAATGTAATTGCATTGACATAACTCTCCAGTGGATTTCATTTGGTAAATGTTACTGGCATTGGCAGTGACTTCTCCACTCCACTGTTTTGAAGAGTTCAATATACGAAAAAGTGTAGCAGTTCCTGAGGATTGTTTTACGATTTACAGACAAGAGGGTGTTAAAAGTGTTTGTAACACTAAAAATAAATTAGGTCATTAAATATTATGGGGCAAATTCACTAACTTTTGAAGTTGTGCTAGCGAGGGCTTCAGTAGCGTTCACTGCACTTCGCCAGGCGTAGTTTTGCCAGTGCTACGCAAATTCACTAAAATGCGAATTTGCGCTCTGGGCGGCAAACATTAGCGAAGTTGCGCTACCGTTACTGTGCCAGGCAAAGCACATTTATGCTAGCGATGCCTAATTTGCATACGGCACATAGTTGAAAGTATAATAGAAGTACAGTATACAGTATGTTACAGCCACTACATTACACTACACAATCCCAGGAAACCTTTAATAAATAAAATAATGTTGTCCTATTACCCTAAACATGTGCTCCCTGTATAGTTGAGTTGCCATATGTTAGGAAATGTAGGGGGGGAAGGAACACTCCACATACTGCTTCTGCAACAAAAATTATTTTATTTGTGAGATCCCAGCAAACGTTTCGGGGACGTGCCCCTTCATCCAGTGCTCAAAACAAAGTAGAACATAGTCACACTCCACATACTGCTTCTGCAAAAAATTTTTTGAAAAAAGCTTCTTTTATCTGTGAGATCCCAGCAAACTTTTTGGGGACGTGCCCTAAATGAAGGAGTGTGCCTATGTTCTACTTTGTTTTGAGCACAAGAAGGCCTTTTATTTGCAGCAGTGCCCACATGGAGCACCTCCAGTGAATTAGTAAGTTTAAAGGATTTTTTGTTTATGCGGAATAAGTGTAGCGGGGAATGAGTTTATAATTTGGAGGGTGGGGAAGGAGGGTAACCCCCTTACGCTAATTACGCTATTTTTCAGACTATCATCCTAAAAAATGTAAACACGTCAGCGTTTTTTTGGGACTTCAAGTTTTTTTAAAACTCTATTGTATGACTTGGCGAAGTAAAGTATAGTGCAAGAGGTAACGTTCAGTAAATGGTCATCTTAGTGAATTAGCATAGTTACGTCCCTTCATCAGTGCGCAACTTCGCCTGGCGTAAGGGTGCAAAGTTGTGCTAGTCTATCTACTTCAAAAAAAATTTGCGAAACAAGTCGCGTCACATTTTTGACGTGAGCCTAGCATTTTCGACATGTCGCGTCATTTTCGTCGTTGTTTCATTTTTGACGCACGTCTCGTTTTTTTTTTTTACGCCGACTTTTCACTAGCGTTTCGCGGATTTTTTCGCAGGCAGCCAATCGCAGGAATCTGCCGCAAATTTGCGCCTTGCGAATAAATTCGCCCATCACTAGTGATAAAAAAGGTTAAAATCCAATTCATTGCTCTCCATACAAAACTCAGGGATTATAAAAGTTTGCTAGAGGCCTAGTTACCTATAGTAGTCAGGCAGTGAGTAGGATTTACTGGCCACCTATTTAAAAGTTAAAATCTTATCTGTTGCTATGGGTTATTGCACCTGGGTTAACTTTATTACCTATGGGAGTTAGAAAATAAAACTTTATACATACATGATGTATATGGTTTATATACAGCAATATATACATGGTATACAGTATGAGTTTGTAAAAATGTAGTCTTAATGGGTAGTCTTTCTAAATTCTGAGAATAATATATAAACTGACAGGGAGCCAAGATAAAAATATTACAATGAGTCTCAAATAGACTTCAAGGCATATTATATGATAAATAGTAGGTGTGGTCCAGCTGGACATTTTTTATTTTTAATTAAATAAAATGTATTGTGTTAGAGCAGGTTGGCATACCATAACAAGGAGGGAACCATATTAAGAAGTTGAAGGGGGTTATGTATTAAAGTCCAAATGCCAAAAAACTTGAAAACATTTAGTTTCTTTTACTGTGGAATCTGAATTTTTAGATAAAAAAAAAACTCAGAATCCAAAAATATGGCATTTTGGACCATTTTTATTAATAAATAAGGTCACATAATGGATTCTAGTTTGGTTGGACTTTTTTAATTTAAATACTCAGAAAAAATCAGACTTTGATAAATAATGAGAGAGGTTTACTGGCTTAAGAGAACCAGAGGGTTGAACAAAGATTAAGACCTACATGCTTTTTTTTTAGTTGATCTGTGATTTTTTTAAATATACTTTCTAATTTTGCTTTGTATTATATCTTGACATTTTCAAATATGAATTAGTCGATCTATTTCCCCCAATATGTAATGTAATTGAGATTCAGTAGTGGATATTAGTCAATGGATTACAGTATATCTATTATGAGGTCTGTTAGACTGATTAGACATTTATGGCCTGAGAAATGGAGTGGATGATCGGGAAACGTTAGTGGTGCTGGCTGGCCTACTGTTTGTCTGTGTTGCACACGTGATAATACTGAAACACAAAACAACACAAAGGGCTTCTACTGAATTGTTTGAAGTTTAGATTTCTCCTTTTGCACTGGCACCCCAACTCATCGTTTATCAAACCAGTGGGACTGTCTGATAAAATACATAACAATAGATACACATTTCTATAATGCACACACAGAAATGGTAAATACAGCCACATACTTTAGATGTACATTTTCAATATTTCAACAGTCACAGGTATAACTGAAAATCACAAACCACTGAACCATTTATTTACAGATAAACATTTTTCTTTTAAAAGTAATCCTTGTTTCCATATCAGTGTACTCTTTAAAGAACATTTACACCCAAGGGCCACACTTTAAAAAAAAATTATACTTGAAAGGATCAAATTAAAATTATATTTGTTATATCCTGAGGCCAGATCTTATAAAGAATTATTGTGTGGCATATTTTGGTAGCTGACAGTTTAACACAGTGATGTCTTGTATCCGTTAGCAATACTCATCAAACGTTCAAAAAAAAGTGACTGCACTGTAAATTTTATCCAACCAAACCATCATTTTCCAGTTGTCTTTTACTTTTAGAAAACAATACAGTCACCTGCTAACAGTAAATTCAATTATTGAGACAAAACATATATTTTAATATTTGTATTATTATTATCATTACTATCAATGCAAATGATGCAATGCAATTTTGTTTGGGAGAATGTAATAGAAGTTGCTATGTGCAACAATTTGTTAACCTAAAATAATACTTTTTTAATATTCAAGAAAATTTGAGGAATTATTAGTTCATTCTGATAGATCCCCAGGTACAGGTGGAGTTGACAATAACATTGAAGTAAAAGCAATTTTTTCATTGGGATTTTTTGAGTGTGAAATACTTTGAAGAAATGGGGGGCAGATTTACCAAAGGGCAAAGTGACAAACGCTGGCGATGATTTTTCATATTTATTAACAGTCAAAGGCATCACTTTGCTAGTGAAGGAGATAGATGCTAACGTTTATTCGCACTCTAATGCCAGCCAAAGTTTTAACGCGATTCGATCTATCGAACAATTGAATAGGAAAAATTAGATCGATAGATAAAATCGTTCGAATCGAACAATTAGAACAATTTTAACCATTCAATCAAATTTTTTTTATTCGATCTAAAAAAGCTGGAAAAACCCTATGGGAGCTTCCCATAGGGATTTATAGCAATTCGGTAGGTTTAATTTGGCGAAGTAGGCCATCGAATAAAAATTTAAAGGGCCATCGAATGGTCGAATGATCGAACAGATTTTTATTCGATCTATTCGAATCATTCGATTCGATCGAATTTTACAAATTCAGTGGTAGAAGTGCCCAAAAAAATATTAAAAAATTAGAAGTTTTTAAATTAGATCAAAATTCAAATCCTTCACATGAAGTAAGTAAATCTGCCCTTTAGTATAAATTTAATAAATAAGTCCAAAAAACGCTGGTGACTTTTATTATTTTCAGGGCGATAGGCTGCAAAACTCCTTTTTTTCCCACTAACTTGTTTCCCCCATACATTTTTTAACATATCGAAAATTATTTTACAGTGGGCTTATGTGTAGGGCATTAAAACTATTCACTTTATTTAGGTTCCCTTGGCATGTCTAGTTATCAGTTTAGATGTAATGTATTAAATGCAACATGTAACATAAATAGCTTCATTCCACATTAAATTTCCCGCTGTATGCAAATTAGAATTGAACGCTAGCTTTGATTTGCTCCCTCTGCTGAAGTAACGTTAATGAAAATATGCCTGGAACGAAACTTCACATCTTAGTAAATTTGAGTTGTCTGAGCAAATTTTCACCTGGCTAACTGTTGCGATGGCTGTGAAGCCGTTGCTAGCTAATTTTCGCAGCTTCGTAAATTTACCACATAGTGTCTCAAAACTCAGGTTTCAGCTTTCACAACAAGACAAAGGACCTTAAATGGGCCTTCAATTACCACCTAAACCTAATTACCAATTAATAGACTGAGACAAGAAGTATACTGGTGCAAGGCTGCAGCTTGATTTATTCTAATTCACAATATATCAACTTAAAATTAGTTTTCAATATGCCATAACTTTTTTACTCCAACTTAAAGCAATGGCCAGCCTCTGCTAAACCCCAGCAGGCTCCCTTAGCAAAGCATAAACATAAATGTTGTCATAACCACACCAGCATTTTCCATATGTTTTGTTTAGATTTCATACACTCATCCATGCCAAGCCCCTTAAAATTGTTTTTAGTGGTGCTTGGTCACCACCCACCTAAGCAAAGTTTTTTCATATTGCTGTTTGTAAACCTATGTTAGATATATCTAATCCAATTTCCAATAAAAGTACACCGTCCTCAATGTACAGACCTGAACGACCCCTTCAAAAATGTCTGTAACTTAGCATATTTAATGATTTCACAAATTTAGCAATAGCACAATTAACTTTATTTTTACTCATATTGGGGAAGTGTCACAAACAACAGCTGGAGCATATTCAGAAGCTCCGGGGCGGCATGTCCTACATATTCCATGTCACTCCCAAAATGGCGGTGCGCCGCCACGTGGGTAATGACACTTTTGCGCGCATGCATATGATGTCATTATGCGACGACTGATGCAATGCGCTTCATGTTTTGGCACCTGTGCATTCATACACCCCCCCATACTTTACCATAGATTATATATGCCCATATCTATACTAACTGTAGAGTTTAGTATCACAATAGCCTTTGATATTATGTCTGTCCAAGAAATCATCCAAGCCCCTTGAAAGCATCAACAGAATCAGCCATCACAATATTACCCGGAAGTGCATTCCACAACCTCACCTTCCTGACTGTGAAGAACCACCTACGCTGCTTCAAATGAAAGTGAAGGGGTGGCCTCTGGTGCGGTGACCCTCTTTATGGGTAAAAAGGTCCCCTGCTATTTGTCTATAATATCCTCTAATGTACTTGTAAAGTGTAATCATGTTCCCTTGCAAGCGCTTTTTTTTTCCCAGAGAAAACAACCCCAACCTGCACAGTCTACCCTCATAATTTGTCTTCCCTCCCTCTAACCAGCTTAGATGCAGGTCTCTGTACTCTCTCCAGCTCATTCATATCCCTTTTAAGGCATGGAGCCCAAAACTACACTGCATACTCCAGATGAGGCCTTACTGGGGATCTATAAAGAGTCATAATTATGTTTTCATCCCTTGAGTTTATACCTTTTTATGCAAGACAGCACTGTATTTGCTTTAGTTGTTACAGAATGACACTGCCTAGAATTAGACAACTTGTTGTCTATAAAAACACCAAGATCCTTCTCATTTAAGGAAGCTCACAACACACTGCCATTTAGTATATAACTTGCATTAATGTTATTTTTGTCAAAGTGCATAACCTTGCATTTATAAACATTGAACCTCATTTTCCAGTTTGCTGCCCAGTTTCCCAACTTAAACAAATCACTCTGCAAAGTGGCAGCATCCTGCATGGAACCTATAGTTCTGCACAATTTAGTATCATCTGAAAAAATAGAAACAGTACTTTCAATGCCCACATCCAGATCATTAATAAACAAAAATAGGCCAAATAAGCCCAGAACCCGAGGGGGACAACTAAGAATGGAAGCCACAGATAATAATTGATAAGCCATCACTATTGCATAAAATCCTATCTGGAATTTGCTAAAATATTACAACATTTTTCTTTTTCTTTCTGTACTTATTCGTTATTCTATACTTATTCTTTTCTCTTACTCGGTTAGTTTTGGGATACAGCAATGTAGTTCCCCCCATGTTAGTAGGGGTAGCAAAACAATGTTTTTGTTGAAAATTTAATAAAAGGAGAGTTATAGAAAAAACTTTATTTTTAAAATTTTCTAGGTACCTTAAGACCCTGAACACTTGTCCATATCCATCTAGAGACTAGACTGTGACCAGACGAATACATCAGTCCACATTACAAACAGGTAAGACAAGTCCATTCTGATCATTTTAATGAATGTTTCCCCCAAGAGGTAAGATCACTATATTTGGTAAATTTTGCAGAGTAACTCTGCTTAGTCTGCAATCTCCTACACTTGCACCCAAATATCACACAGATAGGGAGCCTGTCTAAAAGGACAGAAATCTCCATCCCTTACTCAGGATGTTCATTAAAATGGGCTTGTACAGGTATGGGATCAGTTATCCGGAAGCCGGTTATCCAGAAAGCACAGAATTACAAAATGGTCTCCCATAGACTCCATTTTATCCAAATAATCCAAATTTTAAAAAATGATTTTCTTTTTCTCTGTAATAATAAAGCAGTACCTTGTACTTGATCCAAACTAAGATATAATTAATACTTAGTGGAGGCAAAACCAACCTATTGGGTTTATTTAATGTTTATACGATTTTCTAATAGACTTAAAGGGATACTGACATGGGAAAACGTGCTACTCCAGCAGACTTCTGCACTGAAATCCATTTCTCAAAAAAGCAAACAGATTTTTTTATATTCAATTTTGAAATCTGGCATGGGGCTAGAAATGTTGTCAATTTCCCAGCTGCCCTGGTCACATTCGTGTGCAAGTACTTTAAGATGGAACTGCTTTCTGGCAGGCTGTTGTTTTGTGGGACATGGGTTTTTACTATTGAGTGCTGTTCTTAGATCTACCAGGTAGCTGTTATTTTGTGTTTGGGAGCTACTATCTGGTTACCTTCCCATTATTCTGTTCTTAGGCTGCTGGGGGTGGGGGGAGAAAGGGAGGGGTGATATCACTCCAACTTGCAGTACAGCAGTAAAGAGTGACTGAAGTTTATCAGAGTACAAGTCACATGACTAGGGGCACCTGGGAAATTGACAATATGTTTAGCCCCATGTCACATTTCAAAATGAAACATAAAAAATATGTTTGCTCTTTTGAGAAATTGAATTCTGCTGGAGCAACACTATAAACTGGTGCATTTTGAATTTTTTCCCCATGACAGTAGGTATGAAGATCCAAATTATGGAAAGATCCGTTATCCAGAAACCCCCAGGTCTTGAACATTCTGGATAACAGGTCCCCTGCATATACTAAACAAACTTTTTGCCTACTGTTATAATTTTTTTTAAAATGTTTTGCTGCTATAACTGAAACTTTCTCTACATATATCCAGTAATATATATATAAATAAAAAATAAAGTTTTCTTTTCATGTATAAGGTAAAAATGTGCCCCTAATTATTAGGTATGTAATTGATTTCATATAAATGTGCAGTGATATGCATATGTAAGGCAATGTATAGTCTTAACTTTAATGTCCCACAACCTTTATTCACCCTGAATCACAAAATAAGAACATAGAAAATATGCCAGCAAGAAAAAGCATTTTCTATGTACACTCTAATACTAAATCCATGTACATACTATCCTATAATATATAAAAAAATGTGAATGTGTGTGAATCTTTGTATTAAGATTTAGTAACAAAATAAAAAAAAAATAAAACAAAATAAATAACACTTTAACCAAACGCTGTCTTGATTTCAGTATGATAAGCATCACTTACTTTTGTTTACAGAATAAATGATTATTTTTCTAAGTAAAGGCACATAATTGAAGTCATTCAATTATGTTGTGATTTTAGCCTGTTTAGCTCCAAATGTTCTGCTCGCTTAACCTCTTTTCTAATGACTGAAGCATAGTAGATTTAATAACTGTAAAACATCTGGGCACATATTACAGTGGCAAAGCCAATGCAAAATACAATTTTATTATACTCAGAAATGATATTGTAAACTACAGCAATTCATTGATGTGCCAGCATTATATTAAATACACTTTTATATCTACACAAAAACAAATGCAGAATTATAGCCTATAAAAATGGAAATCTATCTCAGAAGCAAGTTCATGTATAAAATTGCATAAAATATTTTACACCAAAAAGGTAAAAAAGTTGGTGTAAATTAATGTTATATATGATGAATTACTAGGTATGTTTTTTTTTTATTAAAAAAAACTAAAATTATCAAATTATAATGCCATTTTTTGCCATCTCTCTGGACCATGCCAGACTACAATGAATCCTGAAAAATTTATTATAGAGGTTTAGCAATCACAGAACTAAGCTCCTTTAGTATGATAGGATAAATACTATCTGTCCTGGACCATTACGTGTTCTAGTCTCTTTTGAATTTCCTCCTGAGTCACATATGGGGCAAATTCACTATTATTCCCCAAAATTCCCACGATTTTACTCAAACTTCGATAAGCATTCGACCATTGAATGCTTATCAAATTGTTTTAGGCTGTCATTTTGCTCGCTATTTGATTTCTCGATGAATTTGTATGATCGGATACCGATCGTTCAATTTCAGGAAAAAAATCGTAAAATTTCCTTCGAGCCTCCAAAAAATTTGTACGATTCGAACGATGGAACGCTTCAATCGTACGAATGGTATTCGAGCAGGACTTAGTCTCAGAAGCCTATGGGGGGTTTCCCATGGGCTTCTATTGCAATTCGGTAGGTTCAATCTGGTGAAGTAGGCATTCGAACAATTTTAAAATTTTGATTCCTTCAATCATCGAATGATCGAATTATCGAATATCCAATCATTCCATCTATTCGATCTATTTGATAATTCGGTATTCGATGATCGAAGAGGCCAAATTAGAATATACAAATATATGAAAAATTCGGTCATTTCACAAGAATTTTGTAAATTTGCCCCATATGCATTGGCAGTTTTATTACTAGAATTCAGTCTATTATAATAGAAGACTTTATTGGCTGGTTCCTTAGTTGTGCAGACAGTTGATGTAACATTTGATGGTCACCTGCAGGGCAACCGAGGAGTAAAGGTAAAAGCAAGAGAGAAACTAATAAGACCCTTCCCACTCCCGACAAGGTTATCAGTTATTCCTTTCTGTGGCTAGTTGTCACTACACAAACTATATCAAAGCTTAAGAAAAAGTGGATGGTTGACCTTTCCCTCTGAGCTGAGTCCTTATGAGCTAGGCTTGTGTGGCTGGTGTGAGGTCTCTACACAAAAGATGGGCTTTTATGGAAACAGCATGGTAGAGGGGATGGATGACCTTACCCTGTAAACCAGTCAGATACAGCTGGAGGGAGGTCTCCACAGTGTGGATAGGCTGAAAGTAGAGTGACTGGTTACCCTCTGAGCAGGGTCTCCACAGTGTGGAATGGCCGCTACGGAAGCAGCATCGTAGATTGAGCAGTCGGCCTTACCCTTGGTGCTGGGTCTCCGTAGTGTAGATGTGCTGCTACATAAGCAGCATGGTAGAGTAGATGGTTGGCCTTACTCTCTGTGCTGGGCTTGTTCAGCTGGGTCCCCACAGCATGAAAAGTCTGCTACAGGACTAGCAAGGCAAAGTGGTTGGCTTATCTTAGCCTCTGAGCCAGACATGTGTGGCTCAGATAGACGGCTACAGGAGCAGCAAGGCAAAGTTGTTGTTTGACATTACCCTCTGAGCCAGGCATGTACACCTGCAGGGAGATCTTCAAAGAGTGGCTACGGGAGCAGTATTGCAAAGTGTTTGGTTGACCTTACCCTCTGAGCCAGGCATGTATATCTAGAGGGAGGTTCCCACAGAATGGATGAGTGGCTACTGAAGCAACATGGCAAAATGGTTGATTGACCTTACCTTCTAAACCAGGCATGTATGGCTTCAAAGAGGTCTCTAGAGGGTGGGTGGGTCACTATGGAAGAAGCATGGTAAGTGGTGGGTTGACCTCAACCTCTGAGTTGGGCAGGACCCCCAGAACATCTGGGCAGGCTGCCATGCACTCCATTGTTATTAAAAGAAGGGTAAGTTGTGCATGCAGGATGAAATCAAAATGCCTTGAAAGGCTGTGTATTCTATCCTAGTCTATCACATGCCAGAGTAAATGGTAATTTGTAGCATAATAATCCTATAGTTTCTTAGGTCAAGTTTCCTAGTCTAGTGTTCTAGCAGTTTTGTTTTTGTGCTCATCCTGTTCTCTAGAAGTGAGCTATTTGTGCTAGTAGGGCAGACAACCTAGCAATAATTATACCATAAGGCGAATGGCCCATTTTATTACATCATGTGGTACAGTATGTGTGAGACAAAGGAAATGTTTTGTATATTTTGTGAATATTTAATTTTTATTATTTTTCTATGTTATATTAATTAATAACCAATAGCTATAAAGTTATGGTGGAAAGAACCCAATTAAAGGTTTTCAGCTGGGCTCATTGTGGTGGTACTACTGCACAGGAAATAGAAGAGGGAGAAAGTAGGTTCTCTCCTGTGACTGCACAGTGGGTTGCTTGATACAGACACTACTACTGTACTTGCTTGTGCTAGGTGACAGCCTGCTTGGATTTCCGATCATCGAGACACTGTAGATTTGGGACAGGTAGCAGACTTGATGAACTTCTCTCATGATGGGAGATGGAGGTCATCCTCTCTGTAGGTAGAGACAGCCCAATACTCTACCTACAGAGAGGATGACCTCCATCTCCCATAATGACATAGTGCTGAGCTCAAGTTTGCAGTGAGGAATTGCAGAACATAGTAGTGACCGGCTAGCAAGGGTCCTATTTATTTGATAAAGTGTGGATAAATGTTATGGCCATTTTACCCCATTTCTAGCTCCTGGTGTTTCTTTTAGTTATGTAACAATGGGGTTTGTGGGATGGCTGAGGGCAAAGATTCAATTGAGAAGTTTAAAAAATAATGAAAAAACATTAAATAATATTTATACATATTTTACATCAAGTTAAATCAAGTTGAAAAAAATGGCCAACGTCCATCAAGTTCAATCCCTCCTAATAAAACCCAGCATCCATACATACACACACTGACATTAACCCCTCCATACCCTCACATAAATTATATATACCCATATCTATATTAACTATAGATTTTAGTATAACAGTAGCCTTATATTATGCTTGTCCAAATTGTCCAAGCCACTCTCATAAGCATTAACAGAATCACCCATCACAACAACATTTAGCAGTGCATTCCACAACCTCACTGTGAAGAACCACCTGCGCTGCTTCAAATGAAAGTTATTTTTCTGTAGTCTGAAGGGTGGCCTCTGGTGCGGTGATCCTGTTTATGGGAAAAATGGTCCCAGATATTTGTCAATAATGTCATTTAATGTACTTGGAAAGTGTAATCATGTCTCCTCTCAAGCAATTTTTATCCAGTCTAGTTTAGTTGCACCTCTCTGCACCCAGCTCATTTATATGCTTAGGGTAAGGGCACACGGGCAGATTAGGGGAGATTTAGTGCCTGGTGACTAATCGCCTCTTCTTCAAGGAAACTTTGGAAAATTAAACGCCGCATGTGCTATCCCTCTGGCAATTTTAAATTGTAGCCAGCAGGAAGGCAGAGAAAGGCAGTTAGGGAGATACATGAGGTGATAGTGAAATAAATGTAAATGAATTGTACTATGATAAAATAAAAAAGTGCAGTTATAGTACACAGTATTAAACTGCATAGCATGTGGATTATTTAGTACATTATTGTGGTGACGTAGTGTGTCACATAGATCAAGTAGGTGCAAGTGAGAAAAGAAAGGGGGTGGGAGAGTGGTATGAACCATGTTATTAACATAAGTGACAGTGAGTGAAGATTGTATAAAAAATATAAAATATAAAAAAAACAGCAGTCCAATTTATTACAATATAAAAAAAAAAACAGCAGTGCAATACTATATTATGGTGACGTAGTCAATAGGTTCAAGGGAGGAATAAAAGGGGTAGAGGGGATATGGGAATATATTGGTAAGGTTCAGCAGTCTAATAGCCTGAGGATAGAAACTCCTTTTAAGTCTTTCAGTTCTGGTCAGGATACTGCAAAACCTTTCTCCTGATTTAAGTAGGCAAAGCAGTCCATTGCTAGTATGTAATGGGGGCTGGGGGCTTTGGTCCTGCATCTCTTGGTGTAAATATTCAACAAAGATGGAAGAGCTGACCTGCAGCAGCTTTCTGCTGCACATATTACTCTCTGAAGGGCTTTGTGGTCCTGGACACAGCTGTTTCCAAACCACAATATAATGTTTTGTGTTAGGACACTTTCCACAGCATACCAAAGTAGAAAGTCTTTAGGATCTTCAAAGAGACCCCATACTTCCTCAGCACTGGGTTAATTATAAAGGAGAGACCAGGTTTGTGTATCTTTAAGTCAATTGAGCTGTCACCTTGTCAAAGAAAGCCCTGGAGTTATAAATGCACTGGTGTATGTTTACAAATCGGCAGAATCAGATGTAGCAGTGAAAAACAATGAATCAAGGTGGGGGAAAGTTGGGCTGGAGATGGAAAAATAGAGGGAAGTGATGTAAAGGGAAGAAGCAGTTTAATTCGGTATTGTAAGTACAGATGCAATCACTTTGGATGGTGAGTTAAATGCGTCGCGACTTAACTCATTTATCTCATTTATCCCACTTATCACAGAATATTGTGTCACAGCATCCCATCCAATTAAAGAGTTCACCATTGAAAACAATGGAGCTTTGGTATGCTAATGAAAAGGTTAAATGCATTAAATGAGTTAAGATAACTTTAGATAACACAGTTTCTTCAATTAATGCTGAGTCACGACGCATTTAACTTACAAATCCAAGTGACTCTATCTGTATAACTTGTGGTCTAGTGGAGTGGTGGACTTGTAGTGGGGACACCCGCCACCTGGCTCTCCTTGTTGCTGTTTACCCGAACGCTGCGCGGACCCAGATGGTCCCCTGATTCTAATTTTCAGCTTCACTGAAAGTGTCTCTCACTATATAAATTTTATACACTGAAACACATTGCAGTTAATGTAAAATAGATTTGTAATGGCCTTTCAAGTTCGCTTGAATTATTGTTCATTCACAAGAATCCGTTGCTACATTCACAACCATCACAATATATTTAATCATTTAGATATTTGTGCTTATAATATGTTCTAGGTTTTGATTATGTTTTGATATTCCAAAATTCCAAATGCATTATTATTGCTAAAGAAAAAGAAAAGTCTATTTCACTGGTGATGCCAAAATTATGATGAATTCACTATACTGTCTATGTGGGAATATGAATTGTAACTAAGGATGACTGCGAAGCCAGGAAAATAAAAATGTAAGTAAAATACTGGCACAGTGCTTAGATAATCTTTCCCCGGCCTTTTGTACCCTCCTCCCAGTTAATTGGGTTTTCCTTGTCCCATAAATCAACATTCTAAAATAATAGCTTTTATAGATTTTATAACAAAGATGAACAGGGTCAGTAAAACAAAAAACATGCCATGATCTACCAGTATTATTTATTTGTTGCTCATTATAAAGTGTAAATATGAGATGTAAATAGAATATTGCTAAAAATATATATAGTATCACATATAGATGAACCTTTAATGGATGGTGCTGTTGCACAAATATCTAGGACAGGGTGACTATACAGCTATTTTAACAATTCTAATATTTAAGAATAATGAGTGCCTCTTGAGTACCCATTTATTAATAATAAGTTAAAATACTGGGCAGATATTTTGCTTATAAAAGAAGCTTAATTGCCAACCAATCGCTGTTTCCGTGCCATTTATTTATGTGGTCGCTTTCACATAAAATATTGTTTTAATTCATAGCCAGTGATCAATTACTTTTTTGAATTGCATTCTGTTTTAAAAAATTAATTTATTGCATTCCCTAATAACCCCACAAAGTTTCCTTGAAACAGCAAACCAAGTTACTGACTCTCTAAACTTCACCGCTGGCGAATAAATTCGCGAATCACCAGCGAAATTTCGCCGAAAAACGAGTCGCGCGTCAGTCCCAGCGCGCGACAAAATCGTCCCGCGACTCGTTTCGCGAATTTTTCGCCGATTCGAATCTCTAGTCGAATGAATCGCGGGAGATTCGCCCATCACTATTGTTTAATACATTTCTGGGCAGCAGCATCTTCAGCCCATGTCCTTGTTAAACTTTCATACATTAGTTGCTGTCATTTCTTTGGGGCTACATTTATCAAGTAAATATTTTCTGTACTGTTAGAATTATTTTTATGACAACCAGAAAAGGGTTTCAATAAGCCTTTCTGGCTTGTTTAAATCTTTACCAATAGGAAACTAAGCTTGTGAGAATATTTATAAAATGCCCTAATAACTGTTTCTATTTGATACAATCATGGGAGGGAATAGGAGTAGCTCCAGGGAAAACAATGCAACATTTTTAATGTGTAGGGTGTTCTGACGATTATTGTGTGATTATTGACCACTGGGGTGGGTCAACGAATGTGTGTAGACCTACTCCAATTTACATATGCAACCCTGTTCATGACTGCATGGCATGTTTCATTCTATTTCGCATGCATCTTTTTAAAGATAATAAAAAACATTCCAGTTCTTAAGAAAAGACCTGACTGCTTTGAACCATCAGATTTAATCCTTTCCTATGGCATGCTATTTTTCAGAAACAGTGATGCTAATAAGTCCCTAAAAAGAAAAAGCATGGTGATATCTACATTGCAGTGCTTGACCATGGGCACTCCAAATCATAATCATTTCTCATGTTACCAAGAATCAATAGAACTACCAAATATGTTTAGTAAATCAGAGCCAGTCTGAGTTTTTTTTAAATACAAAGAATCTATTTTTACTTCTTAACAAAAGAATCTGATAAATTAATAAATCTGCCCCTTATTACTTTTACCAATAGTCATATGATGTACAAAAAAACACATTACAGAGCTCAGAACATTTTTTAATAAATTATTTGTACTTAGACAAAGAACAACTACAGCTTTTTTGTCCTAGGTTGCTTTGACATGATATGGCTCTCCTTTGCCCTCTAACAAACATTTGCTATATTCTTGGTGTGATTTTCTTATACCTGTTACTGAAATATAATACGGCACGTCCATTCCTATCCTATTTCCCTTATATTGCAGCGAGTAAAAATATCTTTGTGAAACATTAATCTTTTAACCCCTTGAGGCTCAGTGAACATCAATTACACTACACTATTGCCCAGAGGTGAGATTTGTGAACTGAAGCTGATGACAGGCTTCTTGAGCTGAACATTGACATCTTACATGGAGATCATGAACAATCAATCTTCTTCAGGTTCTCAGGGCAAAATTGTTTCAGCAGGCCATCTGCAAGCTGTATGTGAAGCTGACGCTAACTTGTCTCTAAATAAAAGCTTTGCAATCATTTTTGACCCTGCTATCTCTGGAATATGCCCCTGAAAACCTCTCATATTAAACTGTAATGCAAGGTATTCCAAGAGAGTTGACTGTTTTGTGACCATGCCAATTGTATTTTCGATTGCAGATGACATTATAAATAAAAAGAAACCACATTTCTCATCTTTCACATAAAATGTCTCATCTGTGTCATTTACTATATTTTTAATAACTGAATAAAATGAGAAAAAAATGACCTTGTGTTTGTGCAATGTCAGCATCAGGCTCATGGAATTTAGTTTTCAGTAAAACTAAATTAGAATCATATCTTTAAGAATATATAACAACTTCATTTATAAATTAATTTTCATATACCATACAGTTCCATTATAAAGACTTCTATTCTAAATATACAGTATTTCGATGGAAATGCTTATGCTCATACAATGGGACCAAATATGTAGGGACTTTATGAATAAAGGAATACAAGAGTAAAAAGGTCTCTTTTTATTAGAATCGTGTGCCAACATGATTGTTGGCCTGGGTGTTGTGATAGCCAAGGAGGAGCAGAGTATAACAGGGCTTTATTAGCGGGTTCATGCAGCCATTACACAACAGTAACATAAACTCTTTCCTTTTTAAACAGTATAGACAGATCTTTGGATACACAGCATAACTCATGTGCACAGTGACCTCTACAAGCCATTTGTATAAACACCACAGCAAACTGGAAAATTAGGTTCAATGTTGATAAATGCAAGGTTGTGCACTTTGGCAAAAATAATATAAATGCAAGTTATACACTAAATGGCAGTGTGTTGGGAGTTTCCTTACGTGAGAAGGATCTTGGGGTTTTTATAGATGACAAGTTGTTTAATTCTGAGCAGTGTCATTCTGTAGCTACTAAAGAAAATAGGGTTCTCTCCTGCATAAAAAAGGGCATAAACTCAAGGGATGAAAACATGCCTCTTTATAGATCCCTAGTAAGACCTCATCTGGAATATGCAGTGCAGTTTTGGACTCCAGTCCTTAGGAGAGATGTAAATGAGCTGGAGAGAGTGCAGAGACGTTGAACTAAACTGGTTAGAGGAAAGGAAGATTTAAATTATGAGGGTAGACTGTCGAGGTTGGGGTTGTTTTCTCTGGAAAAAAGGCGCTTACGAGGGCAGATGATTACACTTTTCAAATATTTTTCAAATACTTTTTCAAAATGTCTTTTTTCAACCCAATTTAACTATTTAACTATGTAACCACATATTCCCCCTATAGTAGGAAAGCATTTGGGCAAAATCTTAAAGCAATAATATACATTCTTCACATCACATAGTCCTTGGTCCATGCAAGTAGTTTTCTGATTCTTTCAGTATGCCTTATAGGTTCACTTTCTTTAGGCCTATTGCAGTTGGCATCAGGTGTAGGAAATTGTCTTTCATCAAATGGAGCTTCTCCAAAGAGAAGAAGTGTTGCTTTGTGGTGAAATTTTAGACACAGGCTGTGTGGCAGGAACTGGTGCTGTAGTAATGAGACCATCAACTAATTGTAGGTTTAATGCAGCAAATAAATCCCTTCCAAGTATAGTAGTACCCTTACTCATAATGTAAAAGTCACATTTTGCAGTATTTGATTCAAATTGTACAGTCAAAGGCAATCAAGCAAGCACAGGGATTGGATCCTTTAAGTAACTAACCAGTCTCTGGGCAGGTGCAACAAGTGTATATTTTGCAAAGTCTTTCAAGAAAATACCCTTTTGTAGTATAGAAACAGCTGAACCTGTATCAAGCATCAGGTTAATGGAGTGTCCCTTGTCAGCAGAAGCAGTATTGACAGTGCTTATAAACTTTACCAGCTGTAAACTGTACCAGCTTTATCCACACTGAATACTGTAACATTTGTAGTAGTGAGTTTGTGAACATCTTTAGCAGAACTACGGCAGGCCTTAGCAAAGTGACCTACCTTTGAGCATTTCCGGCACTGTACAGCTTTTGCAGGACATGTAGCATAGTTTGCAGTGTGTTGTGTTGAACCACAGTGTAAGCAGTATTTTTTATTTGTATTTGCTGCACAGTTTTGCAGTGAATCCCTTTCCTTAGCACTGTAATTTGTCTGTGACTGTGCATTATTAGGCCACAGTACTGGAATCACAGTCTCTACATTCCCAGCAGTTCCCTGACTGAGAGTTTTAGCCTCTGCCACTGCTGTTTCAATTTGGCTAGCTACTGTAACAGCCTTTGCAAGGGTTAAATACTGCTCTAGGAGCAGTCTCTCTCTAATGCGATGTGAGTTTGTTTTTTCCACTATTTGGTCTCTTAGCATTTCATCTGTTATATTTCCAAACTCACAGGTAACAACCAGCTCTCTCAAAGCTGCTACAAATTGTTCTGTGGATTCGCCCTTAAACTGTCCATGTTAGGGGTATTTATATCTTTCAGCAACCCCATTTACTCTTGGCTCGAAAAAGTTCTTTATAGCAGTAAGAGCAGTTTCATAAGTTTCATCAGGTGATTGTAATGTATAGAATATATGCTGTCCCTCTGCTCCCAGGCAATGAATAACTAAAGCATGCTTTGTAGCAGCAGAAATCTCCCCTTGGTCATAAACATAGCATAGCAACTGTTCCTATTTGATACTGTCTATGAATATAAATATAATTATTATTGAAAACTTGTACACAATTTTGAAGCTCACATGGACTAATACACAGAAAATAATCAATGAAAAGTGACCGTGCACATGCTGAATCCACAAAATGCTCAGATGTATCTTATGTTTATACCACCCTACAGCTAAATTGGTGATGCACTAACATGGTAAAGACACAAATAACTATAATGTTACAAAATAGGCCCCACAGTGTGCCTTGGGCATATTATAGGCTTGCTGCAAGGTCAAATCATATGACATCAGCTGTAACTCTGTACATTACACCATAACTGACATTTAGTATAAGGGAAAAATTGGATTAAGAAACAAAAAAATCTAAATCAAATGTCACAATGCAATATTCTTCAGTACATGGTTGTTAATTGTTGCATTAATTGCACCAATGTGCAAGTCTTTCATCCACTGGAAACTAAAAAAAAAAATCACAATTCTCAATTCACAAAACTTATATTAAATTCATGCAATGGTAAAATGTTCTCACAAAGCAATAACTTTTAACAATGACCACATGTTTGCCTTTTATTATATGGCTATAACAGCAGGTTCTGCCTAGTATAGCATCTACATAGTAATCCATTTATAACATTTTAAAATCATTTGAATGAGCATTAATATTCCATTTCAGTTCATTGCTGTGAATCATATTAGAAATTTATTTTTATAACTGAGCTATAATTAGTTGCAGTAGCATAATGCTTTCTATGTAAAGATAAGAATATTACAAACCCCTTTCTAATTAAAATACACAATAAAAAGCTATAGGCCACCAAAATACTTTGACCTACTTTTAAAGCACCTTCTAATTATCAGATGGATATATTTGTTCATGCTTAGAGGAGAGCCTGTTTTATTACAAGTATCAGTCTTTTTTCTCAGGGGGTAATCAGGCCTAGCTGTTATGTTAGAAACTCTTGATTACACTGTCTGTAATTATATACTTTGCTTTCATTTCATCTTAGCTACCACTTGTGACAAGCTCAGGGACTACATTTTTCTCTTCATCCCCCTAGAATAAGGTCACCAACACTAAAAAATCATGAAAGATATACTATGTTATATATTTCTAGAATATATACTACATTATATTTAAGCCATATAAAAGGAATGCTCCATGCGAATTATCACCTACACTTGTTTGTAAATTGGTGATGTCTCTGTGGATGGGATTTCTGGCGACATGTTGCTAGCATGAGCCACTTCACCTTTTAGTAAATATGCTCCTTAGAATTTATATAAATACATGTGGATTGTGCTCATCTTTTGCAATTTGGACACTGCTTGAGCTGCAATGAAAAATAGTAATGCCACAGAGATTTCTGGATTAGAATAGCAAGGGCTGCTTTTAAATAGGCTGGGGGACAATTGCCATCTTCTTATTGTGCTGAATTAAATAGCACTGTGAAAGGCAGTTTGCCAAAGCACACAACTTACCCATGGCCCAGTCTGTTCAGAATAATTAGCAACTAAAACCAGTCCCATGTTGTATACAAAACACAGGTCCATACAAATTGTATTGGATGTTGATGTCTCTTCTTTGGGAAAAGGTAGAGGTATAAGATTCATTATCTTTAAACTCATTATCCAAAAAGCTCCAAATTACGGGATGGCAGTTTCCCATAGACTCCATTTTAATCAAATAATTTTAAAATGTATTTCCCTTTTCCCTACAATAAATAAAACACTACTTTGTACTAGATCTAAACTAAGATATAAAAAAAATCCTTATTGGAGGCAAAACATTCCTATTGGATTAAATTCACATTTAAATGATTGTTTAGTAGGCTTAAATTATGCTGATCCAAATTACTGAAAGATAACATACAGTACCTGTATTGCTTAGTTTGCCATTCATACATGCACATTGTGCACTTAAATTAACAGGGAAATGGCCCAAATGCTTCAAACAGCTAGGAATGTCCATAGATAAAAATAAGAGCACAAGCAATTACCTGTACAACTTTACCTTATGAAATGGGGAACAGCCCTTCAGCAAGCATTTACAGAACAGTAACAAGAGGCTATTATCCTCAAATCGTGTACTGGACCCAAGAGCTTGAAAATAATTACAAGATCTTAACAAGGTGGTACAATACTCCTACCAAACTATGCAAAATTTTTACAGGAGTACCGGACAAACGCTGGCGATGTGGACTCAGACAGGGCACTTTATTACACATCCTGTGGGACTGTGTTACAATACAAAAATTCTGGTCTGAGATTTTGAGTTTATGCAATGACAAACTCCAATTCAGCATCAAGGCTACACCAGCCGAAGTTTTGCTGCATCATAATACCATTCCGCAACACCTCTATAATAAAGCTTTGACACAATATGCTTTAAATGCTACAAAATTTTTTATTCCCCACCAACTCTTTCTGAATGGAGGGCAGAAATGGAAGAAATCTGCAAATTTGAAGAAATACATGCTGAATCCCAAACAGCTATTCGGAAACACTGGGCCACTTGGACAATATGGACTCAATACATGGAAGAAGGAATGCACTGAAAGGGAATGGATGGTTCCTCTGCCAAACCATGACATTAAAGGTATTGTTGAACTACAAAGTTCTTACAAATGCTCGATTACATGTAATAGGCTATTAAGGTTAAGATATATAATCTTAAACTCACTGTAAAAATATTTACCTTGCGAGACTTATCTTTAGATCAAGATACTTAAGCCTGGCACTCTTTCTATGTTATTTTTGGTTAACTCCCCCAAAAAAAGTTCTGACTAGATAGGTGCACTATACAGTATATAGATTCAGAGCCCTAAGGATGTACTGAAGCTAAGAAAAGTAAGACAGCAGGTAAAAGCAAAACTCAGATTGATCCACCAAGGTAACAAGAGAATTGAATGCTATCTATAAATGTTAATATATTAATATTGGCAATGTCTCTGTAACATGTAAAATATTTTTGAGAACTTGTGCAACTGATATATCAATTCTTTCTGAACCTGAATGGAACCGTTGGTTAAATGTAATGAAAATAAAGATAAAAAAAAAATACTAGCACTTATAGAACTTGAATAAAAAAAAAACAAATCTACTGAATAAACCCAATTTCCTTTCTATATTTACATTAGGTTATATTAAAATGTACTTCATGCTTAATCTTGAAGAGTGTTGACAGATAGAGTGCCTTATACCTACATACATGAAGCTGCTCAGGTACTTAATGTAATCATAAACAACATATTTAGTAGCATATGTATAATAGCCTTTGTGTAATGTTAAACCTTTAATTACATGACTGCACTGGGCACACACCGATCAGGTGTACATGCCTGATTTCCTACATTAGTGTTGTCCAGAGTACCCATTGTCTTACTGGAACCTACATCTGCTTGAAAAAAAAACACCCCAAATACTTTTCAGCCCCTAATATGAAAGTAAAATGGCTTTTGAAACTCTCTTGATTGCTGAAATACTTTTGTTAAGAAAGACCAATCACTACGTAGAATATATAGTTTATGCTTTTCATATTTGGAGTGCCTCTTGTAATAAGGAAGAAGGAAAACCTTGTACTATAACTTACTTTTCCTCTGCTACTATTCTCGTCACTCTTATTTCTCTTCATTTATGTGTAATTCATAGTTACATAGTTCCAACAACAGTTTTTTTTTACATGTGACCTATGAGTTACTTTGAAAATGCAATACTACAATCTGTCTCCTTTACATGTACAGGTAAATCTGTGATCAGTTTGCTGTTCACTAATGAGAATGGCACCAAGATTACCTGACCCTCAATTAGAGCAATATCTTGTATCTGAAATATGATGTATCTTTAACATATAATTTACTCTTCACAATAAATGGCAAAATACTCTGTCTAGATACAGTATACTGACAGCAATGACAACACAGATGCAGGAAAGCCCTGAAGCTATAAGCGCAGGGGCTGCATGACAAACAGCCAGATTATACTGGTCTAGGTCAGATATGGGCAGAATCACATGTAGCTGTGTTTAGGTGAAAAGGAATGAGTTAAAGCAGGAGATGGCCAGGCCCTGGGGGGAGTAAGAGAGGGATGTGATGTCAGGGGAAGAAGTAGTTCACTTCCTTATCTTCTGCACAGGTACAAACATGAGTGTTAGGCCCCCAGCATTGTTTATAGTTTGTTTTGTAATTCATTTACTCTATGGGATATGCCTTTTATAGAAACTTCTTTCTTAGGCCACCATACCCCCTCGATGTGATCATGTGTACAGTTACCTCATGGTCCTGCTTTACATTATGTTCTTCCCCAGTCATTTAGACCCTATATTATCTGCAAATGCTGCTCACCTTCTTAGTTTATATATGCCACAATGTGTTTAATATATTTTATATATTGTTTATATATGTTTTATTGTGCAGCCTAATTAAGCACTGTCTTTCCCTAGTTTTACACCTTTCCCTTGTTAATAAAAATAAAGCTCAATATCCTGTGTCAATGGATTAATAAGGAAGGAGTTTAACTGCATGTCAAGCTACACACTACCCCAGGGTAACATGCAGTGAGGACATAACAATGAGGCAGAGCTCTCTCTGTAATATAATGTTATCAGCTGCAGTATATACACATTTATTCCTCAGTAAACTACTGGCTTTGAGAGTAGAACTATTTGGGCAGCTGTTTGTAGTTTCTTGCTGCTTTTTGCTGTTTAACAGCATTTAATCTCACTGTAGTCACTGAGGCAGCATGACAGTCAGCCTGGGCCCTATAGATCTATCTGTGTTATATAGAAATCCAACCTGTGACACTGAGCTGCTGCTACTGCACCATATTATAGTATACAGAGAGATGTAGTTGGAATATACAAAGAGCTGTAGTTGGATATACAGATGGGGCAGTGGGGCTCAGTTGGGAGTAGAGCAACATGAATACAGTCATTTTCTTGGGCTTCGTTTTATTAAGGGGCCAATTTGCTAAATTCATGTGAACAGATGGAAGTTCGGGCGAATTCGTTCGAATTCCGATCGTAGGATTAATTCGATTGGTCGAATTATTCGATCGTCCGATCATTCGATCAGCGAAGGATTTAAAATTTTAAAATTATTCGACTGCCTACTTCACCAGATTGAACCTACCGAATTGTAATAGAAGCCTATGGGAACCCTCCCATAGGCTTCTGAGGCTAAGTCCTGATCGAATAGGATTTGTACAATCGAAGACTTCGATCATTCGAATCGTAGGAATCATTTGAATGATCGAATAATTTATTCGAATGATCGTTATTCGATAGTTATTCGATCGTCGAATGATTGAAGATCGAATAAAAGGGTAGCCTAAAACTATTCAATTAGCATTCGAAAATTGAATGCTAATCGAATATAGAGGAAAATTTAATATTTTTTTGGGGAGTAATAGTAAATTTGCCCCCAAGTCTGCATATTGCACTGTATTTCTATAGTTACTTAATTCATCAGCCTGTCTTCCTGAACTTTATTGAGTCACAATTGTCATATATATACGTATATATATATATATATATATATAAAAATATATATATTTATATATATATAGCAAAACAGAGTAGCAGCACTCACAGGATTTTTCAAAAAGTTGAAGAAATCTTTATTCAGCCTCAACGTTTCGATCCCCCACAGGGACCTTCGTCAGGAGCGTGCAAACAAACAAACAAACAAACAACCCAAGAGCCCCAACCCCCTCTATTTAAAGCCACAAAATTAGTGTAACTTAGCGCCAAAACGGTTGCTAGGCAACAAGAAAGGGAACGCTATAGGGTCCGTATTCACCCGAATACCAAAGTGCAATACAACATAAAGTTTAAGGAATAATTAGGGAGTAGTCAGTATTGAGCAAAAAAGAAAGAAAAGATCTTATCTGTCAGAGTGGAGAAAGTTATGTCGTGCCACCTTACCAGACTTCAACCTCCAAGCATACCGCCGGGTCGTTTGACCAATGGCAGACAGCATAGAGGTGGGCGTGCGCGTGGTTGCGCACGTAACTTCAGTGTGACAGGTGATTACCATAAGACCATTCTATAGCAACGAGGGCAGCATCGGCGTCGCGTACGGCGCCCACAGTAAGCACAGATCCTGCGCTGTTTGTGGACCACCACGGGCCTTGCCCACCCTTAGTCCTGTGATGCAGGATACATTATATTTACGGCATAGCGGGCCCAAATAAAGGTCGCCAAATTACACCACAATGCACATCGATGTGCTCTGGCCCAATTAGGTATTAATCCCGCACACTTAGGTATGTCCCGACATACTGCTGAAAAAGGGGCAAGTGCAATAATAAGCAAAGGGGTATGCAGAGAAGGGCACTGGCTAAAACTGGTGGTCATAGACACAAGAAATAAAGTAAGATGAGTTAGAATAAAAATAAGTATAAAATAAAAGAAAACAGAAGACTAGAGAAGGGATAGGAAGCGATTCAATGAAGAAATAATGTTACAAAGAAATATCAATCATGGAATAAAAATACATGGTTGCCAGCATATTGGGTCTATGTCTTTGAATTAAAGTCTAAACATCGATACACATCACAGAAAACATCCCAATGGAAGGGTTTCATTAAGTCCTCTTGGGTTCACCGTGTCTAGTCGGTGTATCCATTTGGATTCTCTTCTAAGTAATGCCAAGTCTCTGTTGCCCCCTCTCTGTAGTGGGGGTTGGTAGTCAATCGCCATACAACGAAATGTCGGCAGTCCATGTCCCATTTGTAGGAAGTGGCGGGCCACTGGTTGTTTAGCAGACTTTTCCTGGAGTGCCTTGCTTATTGTCGATCTGTGGTTAGCTATTCTGTCTTTCAATGAGGTGGTAGTTTTTCCCACGTAATATAGTCCGCACGGACATGTCACAATATATATTACATATGTAGACGTGCATGTCAGTCTGTGTCATATTTTAAACCGCTTGCCAGTGTGTGGGTGGGGAAAGTCCTTGCCAGTGAGCAATGTTCTGCAAGTTGTACAGTCGGGACACCGGTAGCAACCCAATTTTTGTTGCCCAGATAACCAGTTGGAGGTTACACTAGTTTTATTTATAAAGTCCGTTTGCATCAGGATGTCCCGAAGGCTCCGGTTTTTCTTGTGCCCGAATATCGGCCACGGAGCCTGATGTAGGGACAGTGTGCTGTCCATGGCAATGATTGGCCAGTTACGTCAGCACACTGTCCCTACATCAGGCTCCGTGCCTGCTGCTACGGCAACGAATTAGAGGATACAGAAAGCTGTAGTTGTAGTATACAGAGATGGTAGAGATGGTGGTGGGGCTTAGTCAGGAATAGGAAAACACCTGAATACAGTAATTTTCCTGGGTGTTGTTTTCATCAATCAGCATATTGTTTGGTATTTCTATAGATATAGTTACTTTAGTCAGCAGCCTATTATCAGATTCTGACCTCTATTTTACTGGCCTTTATTGGGTTACTGATTTCAGCTCATGCTCAGAGGACAATCTACTGCTACTACAGATGTAACCTACATATGGTAATCCTCTGTTAGACTATCTTATATGTTTACAGATACGGAGGGGTAAGTATAAATCAGCCACTGCTTATTGTAGCTTGGACCTGATGTAGATTACTGTATTTAAAGGAGAAGGAAAGGCAAAACTTACTTATGGTCCCTTTGTGTAGTCCTTCTATAGCCCTCCTCAATCGCTAGTTTTTTTTTTTTTTTAATTATTTATATTTTATTTATAAATTGAACTTGTTTGTTTATCATTGCTGAGAAGGATACACTGCCGCCATCTTAGATAGTAAGTGGATTACTGCGCATGTGCCAAATTCTTGACCCCAGGCTCTCCTCCTCATTAACATGTCATTCTGCACGCAGAGCAGGGCCAGTGCTCCCGATCTGCAGCATCTCCATATTATAGTTTCAAAATCAGGAGTAAGTTTCACAGTATTACACCAAAATATATTGCGCTCCAAAGTCTCTTGCAGCACTCCTAATTATACAGTGCTGATAGTGTTTCTGCTCGCTCCTGTTCCCTCCCCCCTCTGCTAGCTGGCAGCCTCGAGCGGTGGCATGGAGACGAAAGGCATGTATTCCAATTGGTTGGTGGGCGGGCCAGACTGGGAAGCAGAACATGCAAATAGATTGTAGGCACTGAGGGATGGGATATTATAATTAGAAACATGCGCAGAAGGTTAAAAAACTGCCAGAGGCAGCGGGGAGAGAATGCTAAAGAATGTTGGTAACGTCACCCAACCAGGAGACTCAGCTTGTGCAGGCAGTACATTTACATGTGAAAGAAAAGAGACAGCCAGGATTCGCTCAGTGCAGTAAGTGCTAAAACAAAAAGCCTTTGATTTAAGCCAACATATTTATTAACCTTTCCTTCTCCTTTAAGGTGTGCACATATACAGCATATATATTTATAGCAGACAACTCCAACATACAATAGGTCTTGCAGTGCCTGTGGCTTGTAACTAGAAAAATGTTGAGATGCTTGCCTTGGGGGTCTATGGCCAGAGTTGATTGGGCTGAGTACCCAACTGGTAGCGAGACAGGCACTTGATGGAAAGGGGTCCTGCAGTAGTAGTGACAAGTGGCTGCCTGTTTACACTTGCCCAACCAACCGACTCCTAGTGGTTGGGTGGCCAGGTAGTCCAGGAAGGCACTACAGTGTGTTTGATTATTGGCAAGCATTCTCTTTGGAAAAAGGGTTAATTTTACTTCATGCATTAAGTTTTCATAAAATAGTACCTGCAAAGTAAAAATAATACTACTACTGTACACTTAGCACAAAGTAGCTTGCAGTTTTACTCCACTCAGCTAGCTTAACTGTTGAGTGTTAATTTCACTGTATCAGGGCAAGTATATAGAATTAACAGCCCCCAATATTATATCATATGGGCCTGCTATTGCAGCTTCCCTTTGTGAGCTGGAGAGACAGGTATGTTTACTGTACTTAAGCTGATCACTTAACTCCCCAGCACAATGCTAGCCATTATTTTCAAAGAGCCAAGTTTTGATTGTCTGGGCAGAAAGCAGTTAGAGCATGGGGTCACCACAGCATGGAAGGTTGGCTGATGGAGTTTCACAATATGGAAGGGCTGCCAGAGTCCAGCGCTCCATAGTGTGGAAGGGCTGCCAGAGCATGGGCTAGAGTGTGGAAGGGCTGCCAGAGAGTAGGGGCTCCACAGCATGGAAGGGCTGCTGGAGCTTGGGGCTCCATAGCGTGGATGGGGCAGGTGGCTGGTATGGTGGATCCTGGAAGTGTTGCATGGATCATGCATGTGTTACAGTGGTCCATGGTTGGAAGTTTCCTCTCTGGGAGGTGTTATGTTACATCAAGATACCTGGGTCAAAGCATGCAATCTGGCATACCCACCGTGCTATTTGGCATACCCTCCAAACTAGGGGCTGGTGGATGATATGATGGATCCTGCAAGTGTTGCATGGTTCATGAATGTATTACAGTGGCCCAGGGTTGGATGTTTCCTCTCTAAATGTGTTGGTCTCTGGGAGGTGTTGTGTTACATAGAGATACCTGGGTCAAAGCATAAATTGTGTCCATACCCACCATGCTGGAGGAAACAAGAGACTGGTTGTTGGTACGATGGATTCCGCAAGTGTTACCTGATTCCTGCATACAGTGGCCCATTGAGATACCTGGGTTTAAGCATATTGTACAATCGGGCTTACCCACCATGCTGGAAGACACAAGCTGCTGGTGGACTGGTACTATGGGTCATGCATATGTTATGCTCAACTTGGTGGAATAAGGTAACATAGCAGCTAACACATTTAGATTCCACATCTATGGTAAAATTAATGCATAGCTGGAAATTTGTTACTATGAGCATCTAACAACCAGAAATACTTTTGCACTTAGGGTTACTACCACTTTGTTTTTGGTACTGGGAAAGCTCATGTTTTATGGGGGGCGAATGAGAGTACATGCAAGCAAGAAATTATTAGCCCCAGTCGTGACGGTTATCAGAATGCTTTACAGTGTCCATAATATCAAGACTTTAGGCAGAGTGGTTGGGAGACATTACCTTCTAAGCTGGGCCCTTTAAACTGAGCAATTGCGGCTGGAGGAAGGTCTCTGTAGTTGGGAGGGGTTGCTAAGGAAGTAGCATGGGAAAGGGGTTGTTTGACCTTACCCTCTATGCTGGGCCATCTGAGCTGGACAAGTGTGGCTGGGGGGAGGCTACTACATAGTGGAGGGGCTTCTAGGGAAGCAACATGGCAAGGTGTTTTGGTGACTACACTCTCTGAGCTGGGCACATGTAGCTTAGGGCCTCTGGAGCAGATAGGGCAGGTTGACCATCACTCCATTATTAATAATAAAGTATGGTATATGGTGTCTAGGATGAAATAAAATTGCCAGTGTATATGTATACCATAAGGCTATAAACCAATTTTATTCTATCCTGTGGTACGGTTTTATGACTATTTGTGTTTTTAATACATTTTCTATGATATTATTTATTAAAACATTATTAATATTAAGAGATATTGACACCAGAAATTAAACCTTTTTTAACATCTATCATAATATTGCTTTGCATGCTATCTATAATTTTGCCATTAAAGTATTTGCAGATCAACATAAGCTATAGTTCATTTTTTATTATTGTGCATTTGTGCATTAATATTTTGAATAATAATTTTTTTGTGTCAGTATCACTTTAAAGGGGTGGTTCACCTTCAAGTTACCTTTTAGTATATTGTAGAAGGGACAATTCTAAGAAACTTTTCAATTGGTCTTCATTGTTTATTTTTCATAGTTTTTTAACGATTTGCAATTTTATTCTGTTTCTTTGCTGCTTTCAAATTGGGGTCACTGACACCATCTAAAAACAAATGCTCTGTAAGGCTACAAATGTATTGTCATTGCCACTTTTTATTTCTTATCATTTTATTCAGTCCATCTCCTATTCATATTCCAGTCTCTTATTCAAATCAATGCAGGGTTGCTAGGGTAGTTTGTACCCTAGAAACCAGATTGCTGACACTGCAAACTAGAGAGCTGCTGAATAAAAAGCTACATAACTATGACTACAAACTACAAACAATAAAAAATGAAAACCAATTGCAAATTGTCTCAGAATACCCCCTCATTGTGGCGGTAGCGCTGTGCACAGGTAGTACTGCACAGGTAAGTTTAAAAGAGGGAGAAAGGAGGTTCTCTCCTGTGACTGCACAGTGGATTGATACAGATACTACTGCTGCTTGTGCTAGGGGGCAGCCTGCTTGGATTTGCAATCATCAAGACACTGCAAAATGCCCTGCTGCTGAACTTCTCTCATCTTCTCACAGCATAGTAGCGATCTCTTATAAAATTCTGGCTTTAGAATATTGCCTTGGGTTAAGCTGGCAAGGTCCTATTTATTTAATAAAATGTGAATAAATGCGGTGGCTATTTTACAGCCATCTCTGTCTCCTGGTTTCATTAAGGTATGTAATAATGGCATGCAGTGGGATAGTTCAAGGCAAAGGGTCAAATTGAGGAGTCCCCTTGTCAATTATTTGCCACAATTACACATTTAGGTGGCCATGGATACAAGAGGGGTGCTTATGTATGTTTGGCAAAACATAAAAAATTTGTGTCACCGGGTAAGATTGAGTTAAATTCAATTTAAGATTAGTGGAAATGAGTCCCTGGTTCAAATATTGTTCTAAAACATTTTGTATTGACCATTGTATATGGATTACTGGATTGAACAATAATAATCTATATGTAGTAGTGACTCCCAATTTCTGGTGCATTTCTTTGATATACTCTTTCTTGTTCCAAAAAAAAACAAATCAAGACTCTGATTCCATTGATATAATAGAGGACATTTTTAATTTTACTCATACCCTTAAGTTTAGATAAGTTTAAACATAGTACAGAGCATCCTGTTCATAAATTTAAGTCAATAAGTACTTTTATTCCTTCTAATACACCTGCATCAGTTGCCACATATTTACAGTTATTAATATGTTTAAACAAATGTTCTAAAGTAATCTTTCTAAATTGGAAGGGGCAGTGATTAGGTTACTGAATACAAGCAGCTCTCTTAGATATGCAGACAGATGGGTCTGCAAGTATTGACATATTCCTATATATAATAATATATATATATAATAAATCACAAACCAGTCTTCAAACAGGGACATCCAATTATTTCTGCAGTGGACTTCCTTTTCCAACTAGAAACCATGTTTTCAGGCCATACTTTGCACAACACATGAATTCTTTTTTGCCATCATTCCACAAACGTCATATGGGGTATTATAATCATTATCATATTTGTCAAATAACTTTCTACAAATGTTACTTCAGTGACTGCTTTTTTATAGGGCAGGGTTCAGTTGACAAACTTAATGCCTTTGTACACTCCCTCAATAACCTCCCAATAGCTATTAAACATTACCAAGGAATTCAGTAGCAATCCTTGGAGAGATGCTGTATATACAGAAGGTGACTGTTTGGGTACTTCCATACTATCCTGCATACTCACTTCCATCACCTCAGACCTACCTCTGGGGGGGGGGGCATGTCCTTGCAGTTCCTCTGGGAAATTAGGAATCCTGTCCTGGGAAGGCATGTAAACAACTGTTGTAAATGTTGCAAAGCTTTATGGATAAAGGTTATGATCAGAAAGAACTTAACATACAGCTGCATAGAGGAACTCTGTTCAGAAACATGCTTTCCATTGAAAGGCCTTACGTCCATTCTGCTGTTAGGCCAATCATGTGCCATTATACATTCTGACTCAATAGATTCACTACTTAACAAATCCATAATACTTAGATGATATATTAATGGTAAATTACCTTGCCCCTCTTCTAAGTCCTGGACCTAGCTAGGTGCATTATCTAAACCTGGCTGCTATAAATGTCCTGGCTGTCTTACTTGCAATGGGATGTCTTAGTTTGCCAAGTTCAACTATCCATATACTGGAGCAAAGATGTATATGTGATATACATTGCCTGCTGACCTTTGGGGTGGGTTGGCAACTTGGTACTGTACTTCTTAAACTCAAAGCCAATTGGATGAATAAACTTGACACAGTTTCCCCAAGGGGTCTCAATGAACAACAATCCTTTGTTTGTATAAGATAAGTAATTATCTTTATGCTTTTCTAATGTGGCTCTTTTTACATTCACATTTAGGGGGTTAGTTATAGTTAATAAACCATGATTTTTTCTGGTCTGGGTTTTTGGGGCAAAAAAAATTTTTTTTTGTGGAGAAAAAGTTAGAATCCAAAAGTGTGCCATCTTAAATCTGTTGATGTCTTGCATAAGTCAATGGAAGATGTCCCTTTTTCAATTTCAAGTTATCAACCAATCAAAGGTTATTAGTTAAACACTACAGCCAGACATAGCAACCCTATAAAAAGGAGTTGCTGTTCTGGAAAATTCTTGCTACTGGTGCTTGTGTGCTGTAAGTCCGCTATTCCAGATATATTTGACCTTACAAAACATACATCAATTTTAACAACCCACAAGACAACCATGTTAACATTGTTAAACTTGCATTTTTAAAAATATACTCTATATCATCTTATAGTGTACCCCAGACCAGCTGAAAAGTCAGCCTTCCAGGGAGATCATATTTTTTTTCTGTGACTGCATTTGCACTCCATACTGCAGGTTATTGCATGCTCCATATCTGCTATTCCAGGTACATTTGGCCTTGCAAAACATGCACCCATGTGCATTTTAACAACACACAAGACAACCGGTTGGTCAGTTGAACTGCTCAGATGAAATGGCTTCAAAAGTCCAGGCGTCAATATTGCAGGAATTATTAAGCACCCAGGAATGTTTCAAATAAAAAGTATTATCGGGCATTAAACCTGTGACCTTGGCATCATTTTATTTTCAAATTTTCACGCCACCATCTTGGGAGCAGTGCCAATAGGAATGGGAGTGCCATCAGGCTTTCCTGACAGTACCCCGTCCCCCAGGGGGGCCACTGGACAACCACATCGAGTTTTCTTCAGATACCGCTTGTAAAATGCTCGTACGAAAGTTCTTGAATTCAGGATCTTCTTTACCTCGTATTCCTGTTGACCATCCACGGAGGTTGCTGAAGGAGGAGATTGTTCTGAAGAGAAGCGATTAGTGATGGCCAGTTTTACCAAAGACACATGGAACACATTAGCTATTTGCATCTAGGAGGGAAGCTGAAATCTGACAGCCGCAGTGTCACGGTTGGCACCCAACACCAGAACTAATTCCAAGCACCCTGGTCTAGGCTCGTGCTTCACCAGTAGTGTGACTGCCTTTGGCTCCTGGAGGAGCCATCAGCTACTCAGATGCCACCTGGACTTAAACAAGGAGTGCAAGGGAAATGTTCTGGATAAGCAGAGGGGCACGACTGTTGGTAAAGTCAGTAAGGCCAAAGGTCACGGTACAGGCAGGAGTAGGCAGATTCGTGGTCAGACAGGCTGGGTCGAGGCAGGCAGATAGCTATGATCGTCAGGCAGGCAAGGGTCAAAACCAGGCAATCAATCAGATGAGGAGGCAGAGGAGGCAGAGTCATTAGTCAAATAACAGGCACGGGTCAGGATACAGATATCAGAACAGTCAAGCCAGGCAGGGTCAAACACAGTAATCAGGTTCAGAAAATAGCAAGGCAGGATACAGGCTAGAGCACCAGGTACAAAACCTATCACGGGCAAAGAACTAATACAAAATGACCCTTTAAATATTTTTGAATTTGGCGCCGTTGCACACTGACGTCACCACCACTGGACCACCAGGGTTAGTTTTTCTTACACATGGGATTAACAATCTCTAAAATGGAGTATGGACCAACAAATGTTGGACCCAGTTTGAGGGAAGGAATCTTGAGATGAATATTTCTGGTAGAGAGCCTCACTTTATATAAAGGAGAAGTCTTCTGTCCTTGATCAGCAAACTTTTTGTGGGACAAGGAACTTTTCTCTAAGTTGTTTTTGGTAGCCCACCAAATGGCCAACATGTATGCATGATCATCTGCTGATGGGACATCAGACAAGAGGAAGTCCTGAGGGAAAGCTTAAGAATGTTGTCCATACACGATCAAGAAGGGCAATGTACCAGTGGAAGCATGGCAATCGTTGTTGTGAGCGAACTCCACCCAGGGATGTAGATTGGCCCAACCGTCCTGACAGAGGGATGCATGACTTCTCAGGAAATGTTCCAGTGCTTGGTTTACTCTCTCAGCTGCCTCGTTGTATTGAGGGTGATAGGCAGAGGAGAACAACAGAGCAATTTTTACACAAAGCACACCAGAACTTGGACATGAACTGGGAACCTCTGTCAGATACAATCTCTGCTGTAAAGCTGTGGAGTCATAAGATGTATTGAATGAACAGCTGAAAGAGTTCAGGGAAGTTTTCAAAGAGGAATAAAGTGTGCCATCTTGCTGAAGCAGTCAATAACCACCCATATCATGGTGTTCCCCTGGGAAGGTGGCAATTCAATAATAAAGTCCATAGCCAAATGAGTCCAAGGATGAGAAGGAATGGGCAGAGGTTGTAAAAGCCCGCTGACAAGCACAAAGGTCTTTTGAGTACCTGGATGTCCAGCATGCTTGGAACAATGGCTTTGCTGAATGATGGGTATGCGGAATTTGGGTGGCACATGAACCATACCATAGGGGGTATCAGCCGGAGCAGACGACTTAACAGATAGAATCTGGCTGTCCATTTGTTGGAATAGGGAAGCAATGATCTTTGTGGGAGGAACAATTGTCTTTTGATATTTGATGCACCCCTCAGGGAGAATGCTTTTGGATAGGGCATCAACCTTATAGTTTCTGGATAGTGATGGGTGATTTTATTTGCCCGGCACAGATTCGCTTCGAATTCCCGCAATTCGCCGCGAAACGCCAGCAAAAATTTGCATTCCGAAAATTTTCTGCCGAATTTTTCGCCAATTCGCGAATTTCGCTGGCAGTTCGCAAATTTTTCCGCGAATTGAAACGGGATAGATTCGTTGGGTTGCAAAAGGTGAGGATGTCAGAGGACAGGAGCCGAAGCAAGCAAATCTTTCAAGAACTGGAAGTATTCAAGAGCATGAGAGGGCCAGGCATTAGGTTTTCCTCACTTCAGGATTAGAGACAGACACCGGGAGATGTTTTTGTCGACTTGCCCATTATTAAATTGCACATACAGATTCCAGCAAATTGATATATTAATGAGTGGACTTGTTGCCTTGTAGTGCTGGAGCTTATCTACAAGTAGTTTGCACTGTATGTTCTCCAGTAGTGATGGGCGAATTCGTGGTGAATTCCCGCGATTCGCCGCTGGCGAATAAATTCGTGAAACGCCAGCGAAAATCCGGCAAAAAAAAATTAGCCGGAAAAAACAAGTCGTGACGCGACGAAAACGACGCGATGCGCGTCGTAAACGACGTGACGAAAATGACGCGACGCTACAAAAATGACGCGACGTGCGTCAAAAACGCAACTCGTTTCGTTTCGCGAATTTTTCAGCGAATCGAAACGGGGGAGATTCGCCCATCACTATTCTCCAGTATTTGTGTGGGTTTTCTCATGGGCCCTAGTTACCTCCCAGACTTCAGAAACATACTAGTATGTAATGTAAGTTGGCTAATTTTGAGAACCTAGTTTAGAAGTATGTTAGAAGTATGATAGGGTCCTGGAACTGCTTTATGTGCATTCAGTAGGGCACAGTGATTCAGTAGTATTCAGAGACAGGCAGAAAGAGGTGTTTTGCCCACCAGTGTTCTCTGTCTCTATTGCTATTCTTTTTCATGATTAATGGAAGAGGCAAACATTCCTAAAGCTTTGAATAAATAAAAATCAGTCTTAATTTGTTCTTTTATTTTACTAGGCATATTAAATGACTCCAGTTTTGTGAATTTTCCCTGTGACCTGACTACAGTTTACTGCAAAAACTATCTATTGTTTTGCATTGCAAAAGCTCATTGTCCGCAAACCTAGGGTTAACCGAATCATGCAGAGACAGTGCCTAGACAGTTAGGGTCACTGACACAATGAGAGCTTATATATTTGTATATTATATTGTAAAAGTGCTCAGACTACTACTCTGAATAAGTAAAAATCATATTTTGTTTTTTAACTCCCTTTAAATGTTTGTTAAATAACATGACTTTTAGTTATTGCATTGCAAATTTTAATTGTGCTTTGTGAATTTTATTTGCACACTCTTAAGTGCTTGAAGGTGTCGTAATCTTTTGTAGCAAACAACAACATTTCGCTGAGAATTGGCGGAAACTATAAAATTCGCAAATGGTCTTCCACTGTTGGAAGTGGTCACTAAACAGTTTCTGAGTTTACAAAAAAGATATGTTAAATTCGCACATAGCAAAATTTGTTTGAGCAAAAGCATAACTTTTCCCATTGCAAATAGTTTTTCCATTATTTTATTACATTTTCCTGTTAGTCTATTACTTTTGCAGTTCTAAACTTCATACAGGTATGGGGTCCATTATCTGGAAACATGTTATCCAGAAAGCTTTGAATTATGGGAAGACCATCTCTCATAGACTCAATTATAATCAAATAATTCAAGAGGAGTAGGAATAATAGCTTGGAAAGTGGATCAACCAGGCTAAGGTTTCTGCTGGGCCCCTGGCATTTCAGTTCAACACTGCTCACATACTATGTATTATATTGGATAAAATAAAGTTGGATCTCAGTCCAATTACAGACAGACTGACAGATATTCCTAAACTAAGTGCCCATGCACACATAATCAGTGCTTGATAGCTGTCATCCAACTGCTAAAAGTAATGTGCCCTCATTGCATGTCCTTTGAAAGCTAGAATGAGGTTATACAGGATATAAAAAGTGGTACTGAAAGTACAATAAAATTTATGGTGATATAAGGGTTTATTAGAAAGAAAAGACCAAAATGTAAACATCTTCAGTGAAAAGTAATTATATAATACATCCCTTTTCCTTGTTTAAAATTACTTTGAAAGACTGTAAGTTAAAAACAAATGAGATAAAAGAACAAGAAAACCTAGTTTCCTTGTAACCAATATGGTGCAGTTATGGTTTTTTGACAAACACATTAAATACAGGTATGTGAAATATGATGTCAAATGCAAGAAACCAAAACTATGTATATAAACAAATAAATATATAAATATATAAATATATATATATATATATATCTACTCTTTTTCACAAAATAAAAAAAGACATGAGACCAGGTCAAAGGTCAAGTAAAGCGGAGACAGTATTGTGTAGGAACTGTCACGCATCGCCACCTATTTTGACATGCATGGGGCTGTTTGTTGTCTGTTGAACATGCAAATTAAGTGCCTGCTGTCATAGCTAGCTGATATCAGAAAGTAGAAAATGAGACCACCTGTAACCAGTGAATAGAGTGATGGACAAGCATTCATAGCTCGTCATTTTCAATGCCATTCATACCACCTTCGAATTGCATATGACATGTAAAAATCTTTTGCTTAATATTCACAACCTTGGAAGTTTTGGGAATTATGGAGGCTTCAACTGCTGCATCTAATGGGTTCTCCAAGCAGACAGCTGTGAGCTGGCTTGATAATTAGGTGTCCGGGAAGATTTTATGCTGTGAATCAGTTAAGGGGGGGTGGAGAAAACAAAAATAATGACACTCTAAGGCGACTGAAATAGAAATTCTCTTTAACATTTAAGTTGTTCAACTTACAGACTAAAACATAAAGTAATACAAATTAAAAGATATACCCTTGTTTCTAAATAAAATGATCATTTAACTTGACTATTATACAGTATGGTTAACTTTGGGTTTCAAAGTTTTTGACCATTTCAAAATGTATGTGTTGTGTCTTAAACAAATCAAGTTTGATTAGTAGTACTTAAATGGGATGTATGGTCAAAATTTGAATCTCCCTTTGGCTTTGGGGAGTGAATAGAAGTATTTATATACTATGCCATTTTTTTAGCTACTCGCTGCACAAACATACCCCCATGTACCTGATCATACTGCAGCAGTGAGCAAAACCTTCACGTGGCCGTCTCTTTTTCCACGCCTGCTTCTTCCAATAGTCCTGCCTACCTACCAATGGAAAACAAGTAGGCAGTCTTGTGTGCAGACGCCTGCTAGATGTGCCTTACCCTCACTCACTGTCACTGCCTACTCATTTTTTATTGGTAGGTGGGCGGAATTATAGAGAAGAGGCAGGCAGGCCTGGAAGAAGAGACGGCCATGGGCCGTGAAGGATTTGCGTGCTGCTGCAGCATCATCAGGTACATGGAGGGTATGTTTGTGCAGCAAACAGCTAAAAAACGGCAAAAAAAAATATTTGAAATTTGAAAAATACTTCTATTAGCTCCCCAAAGCCAAAGGGAGATTAAGAATTTTAACCATACATCACCTTTAAGACATGATTTAGTGCCATCAAATAGTTTTCATAGGTTTGCCAACAACATACAGTATACTAATACAAGATTATTTACAAAGCAGTCATAGTTTATAAAGACAGAGCCACATAGAACATAAAGGTGTTCAATGCTCAAAGCAGTGAAAGACATTCTTTTTAATTGACACATATTGAATTTCATCAATGTGTCAAGATTTGTTAAATGAGAAAAATATTAAATTGAGGGAAAACATTAGGATTCCCAAGCTGATATTTCATAAAGTTTGTTGGTTCTAAGGCAAATGAAGCAAATGCCTAAAGCAGCAAAATATATTATACACCAAAAAAAAGGAATTGGTGTAAGACAATATGCATATATGTAAAGCCTTTTTGTAATAGGTCGAGTTGTGTTGAACAAGTTTTTTTAGGTTAGTTTCACTAAAAACTAACATTTATTGGGATTAAAAAAAACAATTTTTTTTGGATAAAAAAATGTAATTGTTTTGACAATTATTGGGCCTGTGTAGCTGCTAAAAGCCCAGATCTGAAAAAATCTGCCAAGGACATATAGAAGTCAGTGGAAGAGGTCCCTTGAACGATTTGAAGATGTTTTTTGCCTTTATGATTTTCGGGTTTTTTACAGTGGTTTTCGCTTGAAAATTTTATCAATTTGAGACATTCAAGGTTTTTTTCCCCCAGTTGCATTCAATCAAATTTTTTTCATTTGGGTTTTTTTTCATAAATAAGCAAACACAAAATGTCACCAGAAAAAACTCATTAAGTAAAAGCTGGCAAAGTTGTGTAGAAGTCAAATATAGCTTTTAGAATGGGTAATCGCACATCTCCTAGTTTTCATTTGCTCAACTCTTCCAATTCACTTGCTAGGGTCACATGGCTTACTGAATAAAACTTTAATGCCTCTCATATTAAATGTTATATTATTTCTCCTGCATTAAAATGTATTAATGTGTAAAGTGAACTAAAATTAATCCTATGCTGAAGATTTATTTTGCGTCTTCCTTGTAACCTCAGATCTCTTATGGCAATCTTGTTTTTAAACTGAAGTTGGCTTCTCTCATTAAAGGGGTTGTTTGCCCTTCCAAAAATGTTTTTAAGTTCAGTTGTTTTCAGAAATAAAGAGTTTTTTTGTGCTTAATAAATGCCAAACATTCATGTTTTTTTGAAAATATAATGCAAATTTGTACAAAAATTTAAGATCATGGCAAAAGTTCAGATTTGAACAGTGATAAATCATTCAGGAATTTTATACCACATACATCATATAATACATCTCTGGTATACATTGAGGAAGCATTCTTGGGTAGACTGATAATTTCTTTGAGTCCTTTCCATCTATTTAATCTTATTTCCCTGCAATTCAGACTCTGAAGCTTTGATGCAGATTTTTTTTTTCATTCAGGGGCATTTGTATTTGGTAGTAGTTTTGGAAATATATATATACAGTATATAAGTTTGGTGCACTCAGAATGCTACAACTACAATGCCTGTGTGCTGGTTCATAAATGAATAATATTAGCAAGAAAAAAATGACTGCACCAACCAAATTCAACGTTTCAGCTTGTATACTCAAGCCAAGTCCTGAAGACGGCTTAAATGAAAACTATACCCCCCAAGCAATGTAGGTCTCTATAAACAGATATTGCATTAAACAACTCATATGCAAAACCCTGCTTCATGTAAATAAACCATTTTCATAATAATACACTTTTTTAGTAACATGTGCCATTGGGTAATCATAAATAGAAAATAGCCATTTTAAAAAATAAGGACAGCCTCCTGGGATCCTAGGATCCAATGGTGCACACAAACATACCAAACAAACTATAAAGTTAGGTCACATGAGCCAATTAACAGACAGAGTTCTGTCTTTTGCTTCAACATTTCTTCCTGTTACAGTTATTGTTTAAATATTTCTGGTCAGGTGATCTTTGAGGCAACACACAGACCATCATGAAATGGTGGTTCAACGCAAGACATGTAGAAGGGCAATATTTACTTAAATATATATATCAGGTAGGTAAGATTCTTTAATATGTCCCTTGATTTGATACAAACTATCTGTTGCTCAAAAATTCATTTTTGGGGTATAGTTTTCCTTTAAGTATACAAGCCAAAACGTAGAATACATTTTCATTGTTTTTATTTAAAGCCATGGTTGGTGTGGTCATTTTCTTCTTGTTTATATATATATATATATATAGACAAATGCAAGAGGTCCTCTGCACTCAACCCATTATC
>CM044441.1:68319997-68330336 GCA_024363595.1 Xenopus borealis
AGGGGACAGGGTACTACTATTGAAAAGGACAGAAGTTAAATGGATACATAGGTTGAAAACTCTCAGCCCTTTTGGCCTTAATAGGGATTTTGAACTCCATTTATTTATTAATTAATTATGGTATCAGTCAGTTGTCACCTTTAGTTATATGGCTGCATAGTTTGCTTTAAAGATAGCTTTGTTCTGGTTAACAATGTCACTGTTTACTGGGTTGCCATACTTCCTATATTTTACTTATGAATATACAGTCTTTTCAAATTTAGCCCATTTCCAAAATGGTGGAATCTATTGGAGTGCCATGTGGGGGGGAATTACGTCGGCGCTTTTGCGCCACGCCGTTGCGCTGACTACGTCGCCTGCGTTCGTACGCCTGCGTATTTACGCCAGTGTTTCTGCGCATAGAGGTGAAATCATCCAAACCACATGGCATGCTGAAAGGCCGAACCAGGCTTCTGGGAGATGTATTCTCTACATTACATGGGGACCAGCTTGAGAAAGGGAGCAGCAGGCACCCGAAACGTTGCTTTTGGATCTCCATCATGATGAGTATACTCCTTTGTCTTTTTACATTTATGAAATAAACGTTATGTTTTAACCTTTTATACCTTGTTTGTGGTCTCGTTGGACAATATACATTTTTGGTGGAGTGACTCACCACATTGTGGGACAACGCACCCAATACAAGATTGTTCAGTTTTTTAGTGAGTGTGCAATACACATGTTGGACTTTTTATATATATATATATATATATATATATCAACAGCACAGAGATCCGCACTCACAGGTCTTATAATAAAATAATAAATGTTTTATTGCGAATGTGACTGACGTTTCAGCCTCCTCCGAGGCTTTTCTCAAAGTAACAACTCATAAGAAAAGACTCTCTTAAATACAAGATTTGGCGGGAACATACATTGACAAGTGCTGACATCATAAACACACCATTAACACTATAATAACATTAAGGTAACACACTACCACTATGCTATACTTAATACCAAGGTGTATAACACACCATGGCAAATTATTTACTCAAACAAAGCCTCTGTTAAAAAGCAGTTAAAAACAATTAAAAACATAAACGTTGTAACTTCAAAATTGTAACTTGTTCTAACCCAATTGATGGTATATCATGACACAGTAGCCAAAGCTAGGGAACTCAACCTATCCTTTAGGTCCTTCTGTTCGCTTGTTACATAGAATGTTGTATAATGGTTACAAACGTATAAGGTGAGAGGTGGTAACAGGCCTATTGGGAGACTTGTGCACTTGAAATTATTTTATTGTACAACTTGTTTAATCCAGTAGCACTTGTTAATCTGTTGTGTTATTGGAGCTGGGGGAGTATTTGTTAAATAAATAGTAAGGAGGGAGGATGAGGTCATATGGAACCAGAATTTTTAATTAAATTCAAAATCTGAATTATCTATAAATCTCATTCAACGTCGAGTTTGTGAGGTCTGTGAGGTTGTAAGCCTCTTATACCTCTATGCACACCAACTGGTTAGTGGGCTCCTCTACGTGCATGCACAAATCCTCAATCTATGTAATTGCATTCATCCCGACATATGTGATGATGCATGACATGCACAGTTGCACATTTTGAGATTTAACACCATTTGGGTTTTTGGTAATATTCCGTTTTGCCCTTGCTTCCTCTTTCCTATGTTTTGGTGCCAAATCCTATTTAAACTGGCTCATTCATTCTTTCTCTGCCCAAGTTGGCTTCTGGTTGTCTCAGATCCTGCTAAAGCTTTATTGATATTTTCCTTGGGGTTTTTGACCTTTCCTTCTGTTTTGTGATCATGAACCTTGCCGCCAGTCCCCATCCATTGTCTGTCTTGACTACACCTGGCCTGATCCTTCAATATTCAAATCTGGCAGTTTTAGGATCTCAGCAGAAAGCCTGGGCCCCAAAAGGGAATCAGTGAAAACTGGGACTTAGTTCTCTTGCTCACGCAAGAGCCAGATTTGTGCCCACAGACTCATTACCTGGTTCCCATCTAATTAGTACAGAAGTTTTTTCAACCTCGAATAAACTCACAATTTAAACAAACTCGAATGTTTGCTTTATTTTTGCTTAAGGGCTGGATACCAAAACTGCACTGCATACTCAATGTGAGGCCTTAACACGGACCCAGAAAGAGGCAAAATTAATTTAAGTTAATGATTATTTTTGTCTTGTATGTTAGACAGTACTTAATTTGCATTAGTAACCACTGAATGCCACTGCTTGGAATTAGACAACTCTACAAAAATCCCACATTCCTTCACAATTGAGGATACACTGCACATGCATAAGTTGCATTTATATTATTTTTGTGCAAACTTTGCACTTATTAACACTTATTAACTTATTAACACTGAATCTAATTTTCCAGTTTGCTGTACATTTTTCCAACTTTGTGAAATCCCTCCACAAAGTGGCAGCATCTTGAATGGTTGTCATTGTTACATTCTTACTTTAGAGTAGGGCTCCTCTGAGTTCTGGATTGTCCCACCTTTAGTCAGTTTGTTCATACATTAATTTATGGTGTCTGTTGTAAACATTGTATCTGTGCTTGTTGTTAATACAATTCTATGCAGGCCAATTAAATTTCTCCACAGGATGATACCCTTGTAGGGGGATTTAAACAAAATGGCCGTGTAGACAGTGGCAGCAACTTCAATGTTGATAAATGTAAGGTTATGCATTTGGAATTTAAAAAATTGCAAGATATTTGGTCAGTAAATGTGACTGAGTTAGGAAAAGCATTGATGCAGAATGATCTTGGGGTACCTTTGTATAATAAACATGGCTGTAACTAGCAATGTCAGCCAGTAGCAGCCAAGACCAGCATGGTTCTGTATTAAAAAGTATAGGTTCATCTGAGGAGAGGGTAATTCTTCCCCTTTACAAAATACTGGTAAAGAATATCCAGTCTAGAATATGCAGAACTGTACAGGTTTAAAAAGGGGGATTGTGGGAGCACGCTAAAGGCTAAGTGAAAGTATATTTAAGTATAATGGGAGTGCTACTTACAAAGCACACTCCCTGGGCCTTTTGGCCTTTCTATGGATCAGCTAGCAGATTTGTCAGTTAGGCTGATTTGTTTTTAAAAAAAAGGTTGGGGGCACACTACTTGAACAGGCAAAAGGGCAAATCCTGAGTGAGATGTACATAACTCCACTTTGATTGACGGCACTTCTGCCCAATTGCACTCTGCGCTGATCTGTCTTTACTGCCATTTCCAAATTAAATGCTGTTTTTCCCATTGACCCAGGGAATTCCTGAAGCTACTGACACCTCCAGACCAGGTGGTAGCCTCAAGGTTTCCTTAACACCCTACTGTGAGGTTACCTGGTGGTTTAGTGGGGTTACCTGGTGGTCTAGAGGGGGCTAGGAGCTGGTGGGGATACCCACAGCTTTATTTCTTCCTCTCCTCCGGTGTGTGTCACAGCATCATGACATCATTGTGTTTTGGTGCAAAATTTAAAGGGGCCTCGGACTAAAACTCATTGGGGGAAATTTATCAAAGAGTGAAGTTCCGCCACTAGAGGGAAATTCCGCAGCTCTCAATTCATTTCTATGGGATTTTGAAAGGCGTTTTTATCAATGGGTGAAAGTGAAATTTCACCCTTTGATAAATACACCTTCAAAAATCCCATACAAATGAATGGAAAGCTGCGGAATTTCCCTCTAGTGGCGGAACTTCACTCTTAACCTCACTCTTTGATAAATCTACCCCATTGTCTGTTGTTAGGTCTACTTAGTTAGTTCCTGGGTATACTTATACTATTTGTATCTTCTGGTTTTGATCCCTGCCTTTGCTTGAAATCTGCCACTATCAACACTGCCTATCTGACCTTGCTTGAACACTGCCTGAACTGACCCTAGCAGGCCTGATGTTGCTTGTACTCTTCCTGGACTGACTTCTGCCTGCCTGTCCTCACTATTCTCATTATCCCTTTGTGAACTGGTGTTGCCTTCCATCCAAAACTCAGTAACGATCTGGCCCCTTTGCTTGTCTTCTTCACTTCTGCTTTGCTCCTCTTTAAGACAAGGCAGCATCTTAGTAGCTGAGGGCTCCTCCCAAAGCCAAAGGTTGCTAAAAGCAGAAGACTGAGCAATGAAAGGGAGTTTAGCACTAGTTCTGGGTTTAGGGAGAAGATTGTGACACCTACTTCAACTGGCACAATTCAGTTGCTCCAAAAGAAGAAGGGCAAGAATGTCACTTACATGCTGAACACCAGAAATTATGTCAGTGACTACCAGGAACTTATGTTTAAAGTATTCTGTAATTTTTATGATTTACTTTTTATTTCTAAATTACACTGTTTACATTGCAAATAATTCACTCTACTATTGAAAATTTTGTTCTTGAACCAACAAATATATTTTCAGTACATCTCAGTACAATTTACCTGATACTGAGCTTTGAGAAAGAGCCAGCACTTCAGGATGAAACTGCTTTGAGACAGCTATTGTTTTTCTCCTTCAAAATTGTATTATACCTTTACACTAGGTTGTGTTTGCAGTGCTAAAACTCCCTAGTGGTAGACATGAGAATAGCACCCAAGCAGGAAAAAAGCAGGGGTTTTACCGCTTTGGTGCTATTTTCATGTCTACCACTGGATGGGGCATGCACTTTAAGCAATGCAAACAAATCCTTCAGCAGAGGTGTCACGTAGCTGCTATCTGGTAAACTGCCCATTGTTCTGATAGGCTGCTGTGGAGGGAATTGAGGGTGTGATATCACTTTAATTTGCAGTGTAGCAGTAGAGCGTGACTGAAGTTTCTCAGAGCACAAATCACATGACCTAAGGGTTCATGGGAAAGTCACAATATGTCTGGTCCCATATCAGATTTCAAAATTAAATAGAAGAAATTCTGTCTGCTTTTTTTTATAAAAGGGATATCAATGCAAAATTCTGCTGCAGCATCATTATGAAATGGTGTGTTTTGAAAAAAACATGTTTTCCTGTGAGACTATCCCTTTAAGCAAATGTTTGCTGCAGTTGATTTGAGCTAAAAAGCATGCACAATTTACAATTGTTTTTAATCTGATGAAACTGCAGGAATCACAGCCTATTTTATCAACAACATTGTACATTTGCAACTGGAACAGTTCTGGGAAGAAATTCTGCATTGTGGGGAAAAAACATACCAATTGTACTTGAAAATATGGGCAAAATTATGAGCTAAAGAATTTGGATTGATTTGGTGTTGAGGTGGAGACACCCAGCCGTAACAAGATACCCATGTCACTCAATTACTTATATATGCTTTCTAGATTAAACTTAGCTTTTTATACCAAATGATATGCTGTCTGCATTCAAAGAAGCTGAGTACTTGCTTAGGGGTATGTCCAACCACTGTCTTCTACTAAAATACCTACAACTTAACCATACAAATATATAAAAGCCTTAAAGGAATAGTAGCACCAAAAAAATTTAAGTTTTTAAAAGTAATGAAAATATCATGTACTGTTGCCCTGCACTGATAAAACTGAAAACAGAAACACTACTATAGTACATATAAACTAGCTGCTGTTTAGCAATAGCGGAAATTGAAAAAAAGGTTATATGGCACAGGTTAAATAATATATAACAGATAAGACCATTATGTTCTACAGAGCTGATCTGCTATCGGCTGTGTAACCTGATTTTTTCTCCTCTGAATGGTTACCCCATTGCTACACAGCAGCTTATTATTCCTTTTACTCTCTTTCCAAAAAACATCATCCATTATTCATTGAGGACGTTGTTTATAGTAACATAGTAAAAAATGACACACGTCCATCAAGTTCAACCTTTTAACTTTTTTTTTAACCTGCCTAACTGCTAGTTGATCCAGAGGAAGGGAAAAAACCCATCTGAAGCCTCTCCAATTTGCCTCAGAGGGGGAAAAAAATATTTTCTGACTCCAAAATGGCAATAGGACTAGTTCCTGTACTATGAGCTATCTTCCATAGCCCTGTATTCCCTCGCTTGCTAAAAAAGCCATCCAACCCCTTTTTAAAGCTATCTAATTCATCAGCCTGTACAACTGATTCAACATCATCACAGTTCTCACTGTAAACCCCTTCCGGATATTTTGTTCATCCTCTTAATGGGAACTTACTTGGGCAGGTCAAAACATCCCCTATAAGATACGGTTGTGAAATTGTCAAATTGCCTTTTATGTTAACACTCCTACCCAGTTAACCTTGTCAGTTGTTAAATTTAATAAATGTTTTTCTTCTGAGGTCTGGAGAGCTCAATACTTTAATCTAATCCATCTTGAGTATGAGACGCTTTATCGTTCTTATAAGGGCTTGGGTCAGTTATCCTTTTGCCCAAATGCAAACAGGAAAATGTGAACCTTTTTCGTTAGCTTTGGATCTGTTATCACATTACACTAGTTTGGCAAAAATGAAGAGACTTTGGGGCAAATTTACATCGCAACACTTCAAACATAGATAACCGCTCTAAACTCACTCGATTTTCCGTGCTCAAAATAATCCGGATCAGGTGCTCAGTCAGCAGCGTCCCCTGCTAGAATACTCCACAAAATCCAGGAAAAAGACGGCACTCTGATCAGGAACAAATTTAATCGGGATACAATGCCCTACTCGTTTCGGGAAACAATCCCTTAATCATAGGCAACTTTGACAATATTGTAAAAAAACATCTACCGATCTTATACAATGATACCACTTTGTCCAACATTCTGGGAAAAACGGAGGTGAAATATGTCTCCAGAAGGGCACCGACACTTGGTAACATGTTGGCACCAAGTTTAGTTACCTCAGAAAAGGTGGGGAGGAAAGACAACTGGCTCTCCATAAAGGGCAGCTACAGATGTGGTGCTACTGTATGCAAAACCTGTAAGGTTATTTCCATGGGGCCCAATTTTAAATCAAATGTTACTGGTAGAGTGTTTCAAAGCAGCGCCTTTTATAATTGTAACATCAAAAATGTGATATATTTACTAGAATGCAAAGTATGCAAGAAACAATATGTGGGACGAACGACCCGTAGTCTAAAGGAAAGAATACGGGAACATATAAGAGCAATTGAAAATAAGGATGAAAACACTCCAATTGGCAAACACTTCACGTTATGTTCAGCGAAGGGCACTGAAAACCTGTCAGTTAAGGTAATAGAACAGGTTAAACCATCTTCTAGGGGGGGTGATCTGCTACGCACCTTAAATTTGAGGGAAGCGTTCTGGATTCTTAAGTTGGAAACCAGAAAGCCTAAAGGATTGAATACTAGACATGATCTGACGTATTTATATTAATCTCTACATAGGAAAGAGTGCTAGACAGCCTCATTAACTCTATAATAGAGATTTATACACTATATACTATACATTTCCTACATATTATGTAACCCACCCCCGACCCACCACAGCACCGGTTTCTATACAACACTAACCGCACTGATGTTATGAGTCTAATATAGATCGGTCAAGGACATATTTATCTTTCTGTTAGATTGTTGTATATGGTATAGTGAGCTGCACTTTAGGATTTAAACCAGTGAGCCGTATATTAAATTATGATACAAGAACGGGATTTGTTTTTAGTATAGAAACTTTTCTGTCAGTTTTTAAACACTATTGGTTTTAAAAGAAAACATTAAAGATTGTAGCTAATTTTAAAAGTGAAAGATTGTAACAAATTTTAAACATTGTATTCTAATTATGTACCCATAGGGGTCACCATTTACTTTGTGTATTTAAACTGACTGTTTGTTCGGTGAAAGTTGCCTATGATTAAGGGATTGTTTCCCGAAACGCGTAGGGCATTGTATCCCGATTAAATTTGTTCCTGATCAGAGTGCCGTCTTTTTCCTGGATTTTGCATCGCAACACTTCACCAGGCAAAAATTCACTCACTTGCAAAGTTTTGTCCCAGGCAACAAAGAGTGGCAAATTTTCACTAGCATTACTTCTGCAGTGCGAGCAAATGAAAGGGAAGATGCCCTAGCATTCAATTCTGCCTATCGCAACTTAGCTAGAGGTCTAAATTGCATACTGCGGGAAATTAAAAGTGGAAAGCAGCTATTTATGTTACACAGTGCATCTAATACATTACATTTACAATGATAACTAGACATGCCAAGGAAACCTTAATATAGTCAAGAGTTGTTTTAATGCCCTATACATGTTAAAAAAATATATGGTGGAAACCGGTTATTGGAAAAATAATTTGATGAGTTTTGCAGCCTGTCACCCTGAAAATATTAAAATTCACCAGCGTTTTTTTAACTTTTTTGAAAATTTACACTCATAATATGAAGTAAGCAACTGAAGATTGAGGATGTTCTATGCACTCCAATGCACTTTGCCAGGTCAGAGCTTCCGAAGGCAAGTCTGGTGATAGAGATAACATTTAGTAAAATCTGCATCTTAATGAATTTGTGGTGTAATGTCCATTTGCGAGATTGAAAATTCACCTGGTGTCAGAATGCCAATCACCGCTAGCGTCTATCTAATTGGTGAAGTGAGGTGAAGTGACTGAAAATGGCAACGCTGGCGAATCATCATTAGTTACTTCACTCTTTAGTAAATCTGCCCCTTTATCTGCTCAGTTGGAAAAAAAAAATTTTATTTCCAGTTTATGCCCTTTTAAACATTGCCCCCCCTTCTTTTACATTGAGTAAACATTGTAAATCTAATCCAATATGATTAAGGACTTAATTTTCCACTTTATGGCGTCTACTAAAAATGCTGTTCTGGAGTTTCCCCCTTCCATAAAAGACATTTTAGCACAATTAAACTGGCTATGCTGGTAAGAGGCCTTAGAAACTAAATCAGAGAACCCCATCTTAAACTTAGTTTTACTGATAATGGTCTCTTTATTTGAATCAAGTAGACCCTTCTAAAATTTTGGAGCAGTGACTATTTTAAATTCTGGACAACATTAGTGTCTCAGTATCATCATAAACATTTTTAATTTTGTAATTCCACCATGCAAGGTTTGGTTTAATGTTGGTATTGTGCTTATATTTATATAATTGTCATATACTCTTATTGTAAACTGCATGGCATATGCATTTAAAATGTAATTCTATAGGACTTAATGTGCTATGTTGAAACGTAAATCTTTTATGCTTTGAAAAACCCAATAAAAATGATGAAACATGAAAAAATCTTGAATCGCCTAACAAAAAAATATTTATTATTGCGTAAGTGAGCTGAAAACAGGGTGCCACCTCTCATCAATGCCTAAGAGTATCCCATCTAAACAACTGCTACAATAGGACTGATATGATGTTGTAAGAATTTTCAGGAGCAGGATTAGTAGCAATAACACAGCCTGTTTCCTGCAAAAATCTGTAAAATTAATAATAAAATAATCATATTTTCTAATACCTTCTAATATTCTGCAAAAGGTTGCATAGAACTAAAGTAGAACACTAAAAATAGAGAAGTTCCAATTGGTACTATTTTAATCTTAAGTAGAATTTTTTTCATGTGTATGTGACATTTGAAATATTGAATCTGACACTAGGAGACTAGAAATGAATGTTATGCTTTAGAACATCTGACAGCATTTCAATATACAAATCAGTAGCTTTCTGTACTTTTCCTAAGTAGAAATATGTCTATTGATGCTGAAAGGATGTCATCTCGCGCCTTTGTATAAGGGTTGATAGAGAGCATAATATACATTTTCTTTGTTCAAAAGGTCAGTTTTAAAATGGCAATATAAACATACACTGACCAAGCATGAGAAATAAAACCCTCATAAATCTAGGAAAGTAAAACCCGTCAGTGAAACTTTCTTTTTTTATTAGTTTGCATGGTAATTCTGTCCTGAGGTAGCAATTAAATAAAGGTATTTTATGGCATTATTAGTGAACAGAATGTTCAAAGGTGAGGCAATTTGTCACACATGACTACCACCCAGTGAGGAAAATAACAATTAAAAGCAAACCATAAACCTAAGTAAACATATTTTGGGAAGAAATAGAAAGCAATTTGAATTTTGTTTGTTTAATTAACTACCTTTAAGATTTTCCCACCATTTACATTTTAAAGAATCATACTTTTATAGATGCAGTAGAGTGTCTAAGTTTGTCTAAATTGCTTCCTTCACTATTTAAATCCATGTATTAACAAAGAAAAACTATTAGAAAAATCTTTTTGTTTACCAAACTGCAGTGAATCATTTAAACCACAAGAGAATGAGTCCACCATCAATTCAGAAGGTTTGAAGCTTATTAAATGTTTGGTTAATTATATATTAAGCAGAAATGTTATCAATATATCCCCTGAAGTATCCCCCAAAGTTTAGGTGGATTCCTTATACAGTATGCCCAGTCATTCAACATGCTATTCCCCCCCAAAAAAAAAAAAAAAAAAAA